>BMAV01001802.1:44913-109334 GCA_019973955.1 Trichonephila inaurata madagascariensis
GTTATAATTTTGAATTATTTTAATCTATAATTTTAAAAGGTTTAACACGTAAGCAAGCCTCTAGAAAAAACCTTATGTATTACGTTAGTCTCAATGACCCTGTACTGAAATTAATTTTAAACTGAAATTAATTTTAAACACATATTAAGCCAGCGTTTCTCAAACTGTGGGGCGTGCCCCCCGTGATAACTCTACAAGGGGGCGCGTGAAAATATTAAAAAGTCGAAAACAAAAGATTATTTTAAAAAAATTATTAATTTGCTGTACGTAAACAAACAAAATACATTCTGGCATAGTAAAAAAATACACATTTATACTAATATAATACACGTATAAATGTATCAGTACTTCACAATGTATTTTATAAATAATTGTACAATTTTAAATTAAGAGCAAGTTTAATAATTACCAGTGACTCCATGGGCTTGTCATATATACAATTATATACAAAAATTAACACTTATCCTGATAATTTGTACGGTATATAATTAATCCTCTCGCTGCCGAGATTAAAAGTTATACGGTTCACTCCCCAATGCCACTGTTTTTTCATGTAGGCGCGCGTATGAGCTGTATTGGAGGAGGGGGGGGGATAAAAGAGAAATAAAGAAGCAATTCCTCTGAAATACGTAAATCCTTCGCAAACACTGTCAAGTAATTTTGTTGCATTATAAAGCTTTCGGAATAATTCTATGGATAGAAGTTCACAGAAAATATCGTACTTCGGAAAGACGTATATATACGTCCAGACCAATTAATACATTGGCTGACCAAGACGTTTATATAAGTCGGTGGGGCTTAAGAGGTTAAAGTCGTATTATAGCTTTAGCATCAAAAAATAGTATTTCTGAGTTCAATACATTGTTATTGTATGGAGAACAGGGGAGGGGGGGGGGGCGAGGGAAATTATGACTGAAAATTGGGTCGCAAGATTCGAAAGTTTGAGAAGCACTGTATTAAGTCAAATGCTTTGCGGGACTTTTATTAACATCGTCAATAACAAATACAATTTAATTGATCTACATTTGGAGTAACTCTTAAACCATGGTACAATCTATCAGAGGCAGTAAAGCACACGAAAAGTAAAAGAGTGCGAAAGAATGTATGAGAGGCAGTGACGCCTACATAAACAAATATTAAAATACACCAAAGAAAAATACGTTTTCCTACACCATCATCACAAAGTTCTTTTGCAGCAACGTTTGTAATCCATCTTCAGATCTGCGACCCCAACGGTAATTACAAACCTGACAGCTGAAACGACGCGGTTAGTTGGCAATTGGGACTGTAGAGCACAGTGAGTGACATGTCGCTCATGACATGACGCATCGATGGGAAAACGCCATTAGCGCCTGTGGCTAAAGGGGATAGGATATTGATGAATGCCTAGAAGGCAGACATCTTAAAATGTATGGTTTATGTCCACAATTGCCTAGATGCAACTTTTAGGATGCGAAGGATTTGCCCCAGTGGACCAATTCGAAGACAATCTCGATGGCCAGATTTATAGAATGGGTTCAATTCATGACGGTCATATAATAAATACAAGCTCGTATTCTCCATTTAATTCAAAACAGACGTTCAATAAATTGTACTTGTTGTTCTATTTGTTAAACTTGGGGTTGTTTTATTTGTCAAGGGGACATGGTATGATTTACGCAAAATTTTTTTTAATTTAGTGATTTTCAAAATTTTTTGGATTGCCTCTTATGTGTGTATACTATGTAAAAGAGATTTTGAGCTCAAAATTTAATAAAAGGTATCTAGTCATATAATTTTTTTAAAGAAAAAACTTAAAATTTGTAAAGTGATTTTAAAACGCTATTCCTCTTACAAAAATTTACGTGCACACATGAAATTTGATTTACAAGTAGGTCAAACTATGTATAACAAAAGTTGGAATGTGTTTTGCCATAACATGATTGGTATTCGTACAATACTTCTTTTTATAAATACTTATTGAAAATTCCATAAAAAAATGCATATCAGAGTTCAATTATTTTTAAGAAAATAAATATTGCTTTGATTCAAAAATACATACCAACTTTTGTTACATGTACTATTAGCAATAGGTAAAAAAATTCAAATCATTAGGCACAACAGAAAAAAGGCCTTAGCGTTTTAAATGAAGACAAACTAGTTATTTTATCTTTCTGAGATAAGTAGGCTTAACGTTTTGATTTGCCATCTCCTAGTTTTAAGAACCAGGAATTGGAGAACACTAGCAGGGAGAAACCTGACCTGGAAATGGCTTCTTGAGAAGGCTAAGGCCTACCCTGGGCTGTTGAACCACTGAAGAAAGAAATCTTAAATAAATATGAATTTAATTCAAAATTGGATGCATGTAATTTAAAGGTGTCAGATTTATTTATTTATTTTTTTTTGTTGAAAAAAAACTGTATTCCATGTACACCCAACTGTTTTTTTACACGATTTTGAAATAACACGGTACACAAACTTAGCGATTTTTTTTTTTTACATGAATCTTTTTCTAGCACGAATCTCTAAAAAAATGGAGGATTCGAGCTCTTTGAATGAGAACGATTTGATCAAATTTAAGATGTCAGTAAAGAAATCGATAATGACGAAGTCAAAGATGAAGTTCAGCTATTAACATCTGATTTAATTCGCAAGAGCTTGGAATTTGTTACATTTTCTTACTCATGATCATGACGTAGGGTATGTATTAAAATTTCAACGTAATCCAGTTGTTCTTAAACTTTCAATATTTGCGACCCACACAATGTTCAATTATAATTTTCATCACTCTCCTCCATACAATAACAATACATTAAATTATATTACACTATACTTTGATGCTAAAGCTACAATACGTCTTAAACCTCTTGCCATCGGCGTATATAAACGTCTCACTCAGCCAAAGAATTATTTTTCTCGGACGTATATATATGTCTTTCCGAAGTACGATCTTTTCCGTGCACTGTTATCCATAAAAGTATTCCGAAGCCTATGGAATGCAATAAAAGAACCCTGAAAAAGTGTTCGCTGGATTGGGAGCGAATTAAGTAATTTTTAATTGGCAGAGGAGGGATTAATTATAAACCAAGCAAAAATTATTAAGAAAAGTTTTTATTTCTGTATATAATTTTATATCTGACTAGACCATGGGACCACTGGTAATTATTCAACTTGTTCTTAACTTCGTATTGGTAAATTAATTTTATCAATTATTGATACACTTATAAGTATATTATTTGAGTGTAAATGTGTATTTTATTTTTTTGTGTCTGAATGTATTTTAGTTGGTTTCCTTTCAGTAAATTAGTAATTTTTTTAAATAATCTTTTATTTTCGACTTTTCGATAAGCTCGCGCCCCCCTCGTAGAGTTATCACGCCCCCAAGGGGACGTGCCCCTCAGTTCGAGAAACGCTGACGTAATCTTAAGTTTTGTTCAGCAGGATATCAAGAATTATATAAGCTATTGGAAAAACCTAAGAAAAAACTAACAACAGACTTTGTAACAATAAAAAAACCCCAAGAGAAACTGTTACTAACGAACGAAATTTTTTCATTTGAATCAAAACCAACAGTTGTACCAAACAAATCGAACACATCGAATGATGACAGCATTTTTGTTGCAGCTCTAAATAAACGTGCACGCTTGTTATCAAGTAGTGTTGAATAGTTATCAATTAGTAGTTTTTTATTCCTATTTTCAACGTCTATTTTTATATGTTGCATGTACAGGTTTTTATAGGCTAAATTTTCATTATGCACTAATTTTAACTTTTTTTAAAAATAAAAATGAATTGTTTTTGTTTTTAAATATGTAAGATAAGTTTTAATATTACTTTTTTCGCCCTGTCTTTTGGGAAAAGATTTAGAGTTTTTTATAGTTGTGGAACATATCCTCAAATTTACCATAGGTCGAGTGCATATTTTACACGACTTTCTAAGGAAAATATCTTCCGCGTAAAAAAGAAGTTGGGTGTTTTACTTCTTTTGTTTTAAAAATAAAAGGTAGTAGCTATATTTTTGACCTTTTTGACAAAATGACCTGAAAAGTAATGTTTTTAAAAACAATTACTTTTTCGCGAATGTTATATAAATACTATATTTTTTAGAAATTCTTGAGAGACACAAAAAGCGAATTCCTTTTGTTCTGGTCTTACAAAACAAATTAGCTGATATCGCATTGCAGTAACAAGAAGATATTTTATGTGGTAATAATAAAGGGAGGAAAAAAAACTATACACATAGATAGGAAGTATACAGTTCCGCATAGCTTTCCTCCGAGAAATTCGTTTTAAACTATCATTTATTTCTGTGATATTTTTTTATGAAAGAAAAATGCTTTGACTAAAACTTAGATACATCCGGAAAACAAATTCTGAAGATCCATTTGTCAGAAACTCTCATTTTCTTTCGCTAAGTTTGAAACAATGGCAGGTATTTTGATTTTTATTAATCATTATGGATAAATTTATTCATTTAACCCTTATATATAAGTTTATCCATTTTTATCCATATTCAAATTACTAATATAAGTCATAACGAAAGAAAATTTGTCAGTGGCATATTTTTCAGAGGAAGAGATGAAGACCAAGTTTCTTAAACCGTGATGCAAAAATAAGAGAAGAAAATAAATGTTCTATATGTCTTTATTTATGCTATCAAGTTTTATCTATTACAAGATTATTTAATAAATCAGAATTTAACTCCTTAAGTTCAATTTTTTTGCATAAAATGTTCCGAAAAAGGCACATTTTTTATTGCATATAATTAAGCATAATATTTAACAGAATGCGAAAATGAAATATTAATTTTTAATTTTACAGTTTGTCCACTATTTTATAATTGTGGAACTCAGAAACCCCTAAATGTTTGCTTATTATAAGTACACTCTGCATGCTGTGAAAAATGTTTTATATGTTTCAAGCGAATGTCTCTCATACTTAAAAAAAATTCATGTTCGTACCTATTTTTCAAACGGTTGATGATTCTATCTGTGGATGCATATATACATATATGAACACACAATTTGAAGCATGTTGTAACATTAAGTTTTACAGTACAATAAGGACAGCGATAATATCGGATGCTTAGGATTATATTTCCATTTTCACTTCTTCCTAAGCAGCTAAGTGCACATTGGCTAGCCGATCCCTTTTCTTGATGGAATATTTTCAAGAATCTAAATTACTGCCTTCAATGAAAAATTCCCGCCTTCACCACAAAAAAATGCCCCTATGAGAAGCATTTCATAACTAAAGCCAAAACTGTCTCTATTTAAAACACTACCACTAATAATTTTAACTATAAGGATTAAAAATATGCGCAAATCAAAAATAGAAAGAAAAATATATCAGGGCCCGTACAGCGTACAAGCAAACCGGTTATGGCCAGCTTTTGGTAGCCCATAGGTGTACGGGCTAACCAGTTTAGAGGATGATCAAAATTCTGTTTTTATTTACTTCTATGGTATAATTAAAATAATTTTTCTTCGTTTGATACATATTCATGCACACATTTATCAAAATATTAGTTAAATGATGTTCCATTTTAGTTTTGTAATGTTTTATATTTGGAATAATAAACTGTACATTGTAGACTAGGGGTCCTGATTGCTCAAATGGAACCAGCTTGTCGAAACGTGAGTTCGAGTCCTGGTATTGCTGAAAACTCGCCACATAAAGGGACAATTATAAGTTAATTTGTCGAGACGCAAAGTTCTCATATCAGCGTAGTATGGAATTTTGGAGAGTGAGTGCCAACTCAGTTGTCGTCCAAGTCATTTCAATTAGGCTCAAATTAAGAGGTCCGTTACCAAATACACTTCTGCATCTTCGAAGTGGGACCCTAATAAAAAATCAAATAACTAAATAAAATCTTAATATTAAAAAAATTCAATCTTTTAACAGAGTGGTTATTGGTGTACTAACATTAAGTATTTTCTTAACCCTCATTTTCTTTTAAAGGTCTTAAGAAACAAGTAATATAAAAAAAAAATTTAAGTCAATTCCTACTTAGATCAACAAAGAAAAATTCTATTTCAGCTACTTTGTATTAAATAGTTACAATTAGTATAAATATGTATATACATATGACACAATCACAACCTTAAGTGGTAATTAATTTTTATTAATTATCATTAAAGTATCGTATTGTCATCCATAACAATCGTGTATATAAATTTCAGTTCAACTGAATGCTTTAAAACGTGAGAGAAAAGAAACTTTTCAAGTTTTGACACAAGTCACCAAAATAATCACTAAAGCGCCAATGTGGCTGTATTTTTAATTCTTTAAATAATTAGTTTTAATCAATTAATTTTTATTAATTATAATTAAATTATTGCATTGTAATCCAAAATAATCATGTATATAAAATTTCAGCTCAGTTAAGCGCTTTAAAATGTGTTTTATTAACAACTGAAAATTCCATGAAGATAAATAAATAAATAGAGAGTGTGAGCTAATAGTGTAGGAATTGAATAAAGATTCAGATGTTTTTTTCATTATAAAAATATATTGATCCTTATTTTATTGGACGTATAATTCACAACAAAAACCCTTATATATTTCGCCATGGTAGGTTACAAATTCTGGAGAAAATACATTATTATAATTTTATTAAAATCTTCTACATTGCGATGCAATGTTTAAATTTCCATTATAATTTTCTTTTCAGAAAGAAAGATTATTAAAACTCAACTGCAAACAAGCGATGCTATTTTTTTTAAAAGTTTAATAGCTTTTATTCTATTTACATTTCAAAAATGAAATTAATTTTCAATTTCAAATCATTTCTCTACGGGAATAAAATTGCATCCGGAGTGGGATGCAAAGAGAATTCTTTTATTAATTATACAAATCTGCTTTCGGCATTCAAATGAAATAAATTGGCTTTTAATTTAGCCGAACAAAAGAAGTTTATATGTTTCAAGAAGGGAGCAAAGTTAGTGAAAGATAATTATTTAGAATACGCTCGATTTTCTAAATGAAGGATGACAATATCGATTCGACCTTTCAGTTTAGATTTGCCATCTGGGTTTTAATAATTAATGGTAAGCTCTTTTCTGCGTTCATTTTTATAGAAGCTTGAGCCATATGTAACACAGTTTATGAGACAATAGATCTTGTATCCTTAATGTAATTTTTAAATTTATTTAAAATGTATTTTAATGTTATAAAAGATAAAAAAAGGGGAGATAGTAACGTTAAGGCATCTATGAAAAATGATTAAAGAAAACTTAAAAGTAAAATTTATCGATAAGTTTTTATCATAATGTGCTATTATTTACTTCGAAAAATTTAAATTAATAATATCTATACATATAAATGTTAAATGATTGTTTACATTATTTATTTTATAAGACTATTGTTTTCGCACATTAGTATACGTTTTATTTTTTTTTTAAATATTGCAACGGATATCGTTTTATTTTATATTTTGTTCATTGGTAATGAATACCGCTTAGATGCTCTAGCATTAAATGTTGGCTTATCGAAACAAATTCACTCATTTTAATATTAAACGTATTACCATACTGCTATTGTTTTAAAAGTATTTTACATATTAGATAAGTCCTCATGAATTAACCCTAAATATATATATATATATATACTGTTTGTGTGTGCAAAGTTTAAACACAGCAGTTTTAGAATAAAACTAAAAATTCACTTTGTTTAAATATCTCACTATTTATTTTTCATTTTTATTGCCATAGTACATAAAATTCTGTTTTAAATTTTGTTGCATACAGTGAGGTTTATAATAATGGTAGAAAAATAACCATTTTAAAAATTTAAGCTCAAAAAATTATTCTAATGCAAAATTTGACGCAGTTGTGCACGCAAAACGATTGCTATCGACCTAAAAAGTAGCGTGTTTTTGATTTTGCGTAAATACAAAATGGAAAAGTCGAAAATATTCTCTCAAAAATAAATTAGGGAATAAAAACAAATCTGGAGTATTAGAACAAAACTTAAGTTCACGGCTGAAATAGTAGATGTATTATAAAGATTCAAACGAGGAACTTCTGAAGGGTATTTTTTTAGCTCATGGTTAAGATTTGAAACAAATATTACATTTAGGAAGGTCACGAATAACTACTAGTGCACGTACAATCAGAGCATCTGAAATTTGATTGTAGTTGGAAGACAAATTTAAAAAAAACATAGAAGAGTTTTAGAATAAATAAAGAGGGGTACTGAATTTTTTTTAAATGAGTAGAATACATGCTTGGGATAACACTATAAGATCCTGAATTGGAACGACCCAAACAGTACATATCGTTTGGTGAAAAGTGGCTGTGAATGAAAAAAATGAAATTAAGCATTGAAAAAAATGGAATTAAGATGTGTTTGTGTAACAATAAACATGACTTCTAAAAAGGCTCAAAGTACAAAATTTAGTAATAGGTAGTATGAGGGGTGGTTTCTTTCAAAAATATGTTCTAACATTCATCGATGGTCGTAAAAACTCTGGAAGCTATCAAGGTATATTTGAGAATAATTTGCTTCCTATTGATAAAATTTTAGGTTGAAACATTAGATTTTTGAAAAGGAAAATTCATTGATCCATACTTCCAACTCAACGGTAATATAGTTTATGTCGAAAGGCATATCAGTTTGGAATTGGCCAGTCATTACTCTTGATTTCAGTCCCATAGAAAACATATGGGATATTCTCACACGTGCAGTTTACCGAAATTGTAGGCATTATTCTTCAGTTAATGATTTGGAATCCATTGTTAAGAGTGCTTGGTTCAAAATCCTGCCGTATTTTATCGATTGAAGACTGAGTATATCAGCTCATTCAGTGTTATGGAGCAATCAAATACAAAATGTTCCTTTTTTTCTTTTTTCGCTTTCTTTACTAACTACTTATTGCGTTTAAACTTTTGCCATTTTTTGTTCATCACACACGCGCGCACATTATAAATAATATGACTTCTTCAAAGTTATGTTTTTTTACTATCATCTGCATTTGAAACTGTATGACTGAAATATAAGATATCATCATATATAACTGAAATATATATTATCTATACATAAATTATATTTCAATCATACAATTGCAAGTGGAAAAGGTAGTCAGAAAAAATAGGACTTTGGAAAAGAATTGCCAAAAATAACATTAAAATAATATTATTTAGCACAGAAGTATAGACACAATGCATGAAAAAATTTCTTCGGTGTAAAAACGAAATGTGGAATACCAGCTCTAGTTTTATCAAAGTAATAAGTTGATGTACTTATAAGCCCTCTTACTCTCAGGTCAAAAATTGAATTGCATTAGCCTTCGGGACAGCTAAAAATTTTACTAATCTTAATCTAATTGTAATCAATGAAGCTTACAATTTTTCTAGCTCACACTTTTAACATAATTAACCTTAAGAATAATATGATCACAATCCTGGCTTCATCACTTAATTATCATTACGAAATATTTATTGGAATATTTAATACATATAAAACATATATTTTTCTTGAAAAGTGGAAGAAAACGCAAATTTTAATGATGGCAACTTTTCGCCAGCAACTAACTCGTTTAAAACGTATTAAAAAAATATTTAACTTTTTGGAAGAAACTAGTAGACGTTATTAAAAGGAAATCAATCATATTTAAAATAAATTCAGAAACGCGCAGTTTCAAAATCGTTTCTTTGACTTACAAAAAAAAATAATTTAATTTTGATATATTACTTCTTTAATCTTCTATAATTAATCTGAAGGTTGAACCATTGATTCTGTTAAACAAAAAAACCAGATTTCAGTTATATAAATATCTGTTGCAGATAAAATTCCACAAGTATCTTGAACAGAATGTGAAATTCTCTAATTCTTTAGGGTAGATATAAATATTCTATTAATCTCTGAAACAGAGATAAAGATTCTATTAGTATCTGGAGCAGATAAGATTCGATATATGTCTGGGATTCCTTACCGAAACACATAAATATCTCAAGCCCTCAAACTGTGAAATATTTATCCAAATAAGCAATTTAAAACGTTCTGTTCGCTTCATTATATTGGTAAATAAGCAGAAGTATGGGTTTTACTCTTATTGAAAACAAAATGTTTTGAATAAAAAGAACTTTGTGAACCAAAGAAAATAAATTTAACTGTTCTGGGCCCATTTAACAAGAATGTAGCGTCAATTTAAACTTGTTTTGAGAAAATATTCGAACGCAAATAAAATAAAATATAGGAACACTCGAATAGAATTTCTAAAATCAATAAGTATCTACATTTATTCACAATTTCTATGAAAATATCTTTCTAAGTATAGTGGCTCAATTTTATACACATTCGATTTTGAAAACTTCCATTTATTATTGATAAACAGATGTAGAGATCTAAATTTTTCTTAAGGTGTCCGACTACGCGTTCGGAACCGTGATTTTATATACAAAAGCTTATAAATGGGTAATATTTATGATATTTAGTGTTACTTAGATTAGAATACATGTATAAAATTGTTTTAAGGACACATTTTGACAAAAAAAAATTATTTAAATACAATATTTCGGTAGAAAATTAACTTAGAATCTTTATTCAAAATGTTCTCCTTTTGTGAAAAATACTTCTATTATAATAATATTTTGCCTGTATATAGCTCAGACCTCTGTACAGAGGTTCAACTATAATTTTTGAAATATATAACTTAGAAGTGGGTTTATCCATATTTTGCGTCAACAGAGGGGAGAAATTTTAAGAAAAAAACGCTGATAATTATTTCAATGGGTTGTAACTGAAAATGATGTGAATTTTTCAAAAATCATACTTGATCCTCTGTACAGAGGTCTGAGCTATATACAGGCAAAACTATTATAATAGAAGCATTTTTCACAAAAGAAGAACATTTTGAATAAAGGTTATTCTGAGTTAATTTTGCCGAAATATTGTATTTAAATAATTTTTTTTTGTCAAAATGTCCTTTAAACAATTTTGTACATGTATTATAATCTGAGTGATACTAAATATCATGAAAATTATCCATTTATGCGCTTTTTTAAAATCGCGGTTCCGGACGTAGTTGGATACCTTAATACTCTGTGTAAATTTCGACACTGATATGGAAGCAGGAAAATCCTGATGCAAAATCAGTAAAGCGATAGTATGAAATGTCTAAAGAAACAAGCAGCGTAAAGGATTTTCCTAGAAGTGTCAGGCCTACTGTGAGGGAAGCAGCTATTGGACAGGTTCTACAATCATTTCAACGAAGTCCTAGTACGGGGGTGTCCAACACGCGGCCCGCATGTAGCCCGCCAGTGTGTAAGTTGCGACCCGCCAACACTTTTTAAAAAATTTTAAATAGCAGGTTTTTAAAGTTTTTTCATTTTGAAATTTATTTGAGGGGAAATTATATATATATAGATATATAGTCTAATTCTCTACAACAGCGTTTCTCAAACTGTGGGGCGTGCCCCCCTTGGGGGGGCGTGACGACTCTACGAGGGAGGCGCGGGCAACAAACAAAAAAAACCAACAAAACAAACAAAATTTATTCTGACATAATATATATAAAAAATAAATTGCACATTTACACTGATATATTTTCTTATAAATGCATCAGTGCTACACAATGTAATTTATAATTAATTTAACAATACGAAGTTTAAGAACAAGTTAATAATTACCAGTGACCCCATGGGATTGTCATATATAAAATTATACACAAAAATTAACACTATAATTATGTATATATAGTACGGTTTATAATTAATCCCTTAACTGACAATTAAAAGTTACGCGATTCGCTTCCCAATGCCAGTCCTTTACCACGTAGATGCACGTATGTGATCTATTGGGGGGAAGGGGAAAAGAATAAAGAAGCAAAAATATTCTGAAATAAGTAAATTCTTCGCAAACATTGTCAAGGTCATTTTTATTGTATTCCAAAGCATTCGGAATAATTTTATGGATAGCAGTGCAGAGAAAAGTTCGTACTTCAGAAAGACGTATATATACGTTCGGGAAAATTAATGCTTTGACTGAGCGAGACGCTTATATACTAAGAGGGTACTTAAGAGTTTAAAGTTGTATCGTAGTTTTGGCGTCAAAGTATAGTATTATTGAATTCAATATATTGTTATTGTATGAGGGAGGGAGGCGCGATGAAAATCATGATTGAATATTGGGTTGCGAATATTGAAACTTTGAGAAGCACTGCTCTACAAACAAGAGATAAACATCCATCAATCACATTCGAAATATACACAAACACACACACATATATAATATATACAATGTATTTGCCTGTTACCTGTTCTTTTTTTAAAATGAATCCTTTTTGATAATAGAAATGGGCTTTACATTAAAATAGATTTATATTTTTTCGAACAGTTGCATTTGATTTTACTATAATAAATTACTTTTTTAATAAATTCCGAATTGCATTATGCATATCCTTTACTATGGATGATACATGATTCTCTGTGTGTGTGCGACTTTCATTTCTCCTCCTCCTTTTCTGTACGGAGTGCCCAAAAAGCAAGAGGCAGTCAGATATGTTTTTTAAAGTTTAAAAAAATATTCAGGACGGTTAAGATAAAGAGCAATGTATATATTTAATCGTTTGCGCGAAAGACAGTACAATCAAATTTCAACAATGAGTAACGAAAGATCAATTCAAAAGAAACACCGTAATTTTCAAGAAACATTACGACAAATGGCAACTGTAATATTTTAAACATTATTTGATCATTTCATTATTATATTATATAAACATTATTATATTATTTATGTCTGTATACGTAAAAAATAATGAAAACAGTAATAATAACTCATTCAGTTTTAAATTTTCACTCCAATAAATGTTTCTTCGTTTCCGAATCTGATATAAAAGTATATATTTTTATGTGTGACCGCTAGATTATAATGTTTTTCTGAAGTGGCCCGCAAGGTCATTTGAGTTGGATACTCCTGTCCTAGTAAATCAATTTGGCAAGCATCACGTGAACTTCAAAAATCGCAAATAGTTTGGTAAGAATTCCTTATAAAAGGTTCAGGTTGCACGCTTATAAAGTGTAAGAATAGAAGATATGTTAAAAAACGCTTGGCGGGATCTGAAACTCCACTTAGACAATCTCCGATCTATCAAGGGGGCACACGTTGAAATTTACTGAGGTTAATGGTCAAATAAAAAATTCAAGACAGTACTTACAATATATACAAACAAATATAGGTCTTATTATAATAGTTTGAGCACAATAAATATTTATAATCAGGAAAAGACGTTTAGTTCAACCTACAGGGTGTCCCCAAATGCCGTGTACAAACTTGGAAGGGAGGTACAGAACATCGTAGGAGCCATAATTACATAGGAAAGCTTGGATGGAAAGTGATAGGTGGCGCTGTACGTGAGCTCGTAAGGTTGGCAAATATGGTTTGTTCATTTCAGACACGGACAGCGTGCAATGAACATGAATCGTTATACGAATGCCGATTAGCGGATATCCACTTCATCAACGATCTAGCCAACGAAAATGGAAGTGTTGCTGTTCGGTTCTGTGGGGAAAGATATCCAACGAGGTGGCAACCGAATCATCAAACGTTCACTCGGGTGCATCAGAACCTGGCGGAACATGGGTTTTTCAGAGCCCCAATTGACGAAATCTAAAATGGACTTGGGGCATGAATATCCATCGTTGTTAATGAGATCCGTAAAACTCCCCGGTATTTTCGAACATGTCCCGCAATCCATGTCGTGCTGGTGTTGGCAATGGCAGCAATTTCAAACACCTCCTAGGATGCTTTAATGTCATATTTTTAATTTATTATTGATTTTTGTTTTTTGTAACAAAGCATTTTACACTACATTCTGTATTATGGCCTTACTGTCTTTGTGTATCTTTATTTCGTTAGGGTTAAGTTTCCCCCCTCCCCATGCTTTCCTATATAATTATGACTCCTTGGGATACTCTCTACCTAACCTCCAAGTTTGTACACGGCATTTGGGGAACATACACAATTATAAATAAATCGATTAAAATATAATGATCTAAATAGTCAGTTTGCAAAATTTTAATGCACTGAAACTTTCTCAAGTACCATTACATAGAAGAGTCATTAATGGAGGAGTCATTTTTATATGAAATCGAATTAAAATAATAAGACTCCTCTCCAGAGAGAATTTATTTGCCGTAAACGTAGCAAACTTTTAGTATTAAACATCTTAACAGCACAACGTTTCCGTTTTATGGATTCAGTTTCATTGAATTATATCCTTAAGAGACCTGAAGCATGCATTCGATATTTGATTATAATTCCTGATGGCTTACGTGCGCGTGATACAAATGCTTAGCATGATAATCAAGAACTGGGTTATTCCTCATAAATCTTTAGCTAAAAATTATATTCATAATCTAACGCAGGGTAATGAAATTCCAAAAAATTAAACAGCGTTTTCATTTTCTGAGTAAAAATGATAAAATGCAGAGTAACATAATTAGATTATTCAGGTTTTATTTAATTAAAAATGAAAATTACATTAAGATCCCCTCTTTTTATTTTAGGCCGTGAAAGTGGAAAGGGATGTTCGGACACGGATGAGGTATAATTTATTTTGTGGTTCGAGAGATATTAAAGTTAATTTAGTGTGTTTTAAAATGAAGAAAAGGAAATATGATAGATTTAAAATAGGTTGGGGATCGTATAAAAAATCATTTTCTGGAAATTTCGTTAACGTCAAAGGAATGTTTAGTTTATTTGCATTATGCTACTCACAAGTTATTTAGGAGCTCTTTGTACTAAATAACGTAATTGCGATGTACGATAATCATTATATTTGAGCTCATAAAATACATAATTACATCTTTATATAATTAATACAAATATTGCAAAAATGCAAAAGATTTTGAATTCATCTGAAAATTGAATAGTAAATATTATCAATTATGTGTAAGATAAGCTTCAATATAATCATGGAAAATTATTACAATTAGCATAAAATATTGTAGAATATCAAAATATATTATATATATATTATATATATATATATATATACTTACGTATCATACCGCCAACCTATTTCACCGAACAAAAGATATCACCAATTCAAAAAGCGCCAAATGCCATCATTGTTATTATTATTGTGTTCGAACTTGCGTGAGAACGATTTCCACTATTGGCTGCATATCGTAACATTTGGCGACGTATTTTGATTTGACGAAATTGGTTGATAGTGTAATACGTAAGTACCCAAAATATAATTGATTAAATATATCAAAAATTATAGTTAAAATAATAATATAATATATTTTTTATCCTTATATTTATCTACGATTTTTTGAGAGGGATATACAAATAAATGTTTTCTAAAATTAAAAACCGTTGGAATTTTCGTGAAAATTAATTCCTAAATTAAAAATATATTAAAGCGCTAAATAATTAAAGGTTTCGTCCAAAACCTAGTTATAAGAAGAGCTAGATTATAAATCAATTTTAAAATATATGAATGATACTGATAGAAATTTCAATAGAAAAGAAAGTTACCAGCTATAATGATTTACCTGAAAGTAGTTATTTTTACAATGATTAATCCATGTATACTTGTAACATTCTCCTCAAAGCCTGACTATCAAACTGACTCGTACTCAAACTTATAATAACAGTAGTGGCTATGACACAAATTACTAGGGAATAACTATAAACAGAAATAATCAAATGAACGTTTTTTTTCGAATAATATCCCTACTCAAGAATTACGAGGCAGATCAACTAATACTTAAGAAATTAAATTGCACTTATTTTGAATACTTGAAGTCTCTCAGAACTGTAGCTCCCATAAAACGTATAATATCTTGAAGCTGCGATTCAATAAGATTTGTCCGAGAACTTTCCAAAATGAAATTCACTCTCTAAACCAAGAAGTTTCTGGGGAAAGCTAAGGAATTACTAATTAGATAACGAATCTAATTCTAAATCTGGAAGTGAAAATTTCCGCCCTGTTAATAGCTAACTTTTCAATCAACTAACAACCATCAGTTATCTATTCCCACATTCATCTTTCTCTTTCTTTTACTTTTATACCTTGGGGCAAATCTGAATATTCTATCTCGCTTTCTATTTACAAACTCTAAATTAAACTTAAAAGGATGAAACCGAGTGTTAGTTTTCAGAGAGAAGCTCTCAGGATAGAGTTCATTATACATTCTGAAACTGCAAAAATTGTGTATGAGTAATAAATTCTATAGCGGTTTTTAATGCATCGGTTTTTTTTTTTCATAAACTCACTCATGCAGCACTGGTTCTTCCGTAATTGTGTACTATTCTTGAAACAAAATAACGCCTCTAATCGGTTTCAAATAATGGAATGTTTTATGAAATGGATATACTTTTGATAATGGAAATTTCGAAATTAAGAAATTGGAAATTTATGACCATTTGAATATGTTCATCAAAGTAATGTTGTTTATATATTTAAAAAATTAACGAGAAAAAAATCATTGTCATGGCACAATGATAATATTCTCTTTTTTCTTTTAAAAGAAACATACAAGCACAATTTTAGAATATGTAATTGATACCTTGTATTTTCTCCAATGAATGCATGTAATTACTTGCAACATCGAAATATCATTAGAGCTAACTTGAGAATAACGAAAGAAAAAGAACACAACAAAAGGTTTTGAAGGAAAATGGATTAGTGAGAGAATGCTGATTATCACCATAAAAGCAATTCGAGGGCTATAAAATAGATTAGGAGGAAGAGCTCCTCATTTATATAAATGCAAAAGAAAATTTCATCATGAAATTACCACATGCATGTATTAGCGTCCTTTCGTATGATTCAGGGTGACGGTATAGGAAAAGATAAGATTTAGGTTGGATAAACCAAATGTCTGTAACTGGTTCTTATACTGTTCCTCTTGAGGAAACTATTCTTTAAACATGATTTTAGTCTAAAATCTCTTTCCGTAGAGATGACTTGGTTTCATGCAAATGTAAATACTGTTTAAGCCCTGACGTTTGGGTGTGTAAATTAATAATTGATCGTTAATTGTGAAATATAAGAATAAGAGATAGTTAATTGTGTGACTGTGAAGTCACGCGGCCTGATATTGTTATTCATCTTAGAATCTACCAGGAGTGTTTTGTAAGTAAATAGCATTGGATCTGTCGAGCTATCGTGGTTCAAGAAGGACTGTCGCAAGGAGCACCGACTCAAGGGGATTTTCAATAATTTTATATGTTAGATTAAGTATTGGGATTTCAAATTGCGAACAGAGTTAAGCAATTAAGTCGTACATCATTCATAAATGTTAAAGCTAGAATAAAATCAACTATTTTTCATTCAATTCCTACTATTAGATCACTCTCCCTATATATAGATATACATGAGATAATTCGGAGGAAAACGTCACAGTTAAAGGGGCAGGGTACGATTTACACTAAAATTTTTAATTTAATTATTTTCAAAATTTTTTTGGTTGTCTATGTGCGTATACTATGTAAAACAGATTTTATGCTCAAAATTTCATAAAACATTAGCCATTTAATTTTTTAAGAAATAAACTTAAAATTCGTCAAGTGATTTTAAATCCTACAAAATTTATATACACGTATGAAATTTGATTTACAAGTACATCAAATCACGTATAACAAAAGTTGGTATGGGTTTTGCGATAACATGATTGGTATTCGTACAATACTTCTTTTTATGAATGCTTATTGAAAATTCCTTAAAAAAAGTATAAATTCTGAGTTCAATTATTTTTAAAAAAATAAGTATTGTTTTGATTCAAAAATGCATACCAACTTTTGTTACATAAACTATTTGCAATACGTAAAAAAGAAAGTCAAAGCATTAGGCAAAATAGAAAAAAACCCTTAGCATTTTAAATGAAGATAAACTACTTATTTTATCTTTCTGAGATAAGTCCGTTTAAAGTTTTGATTTGCCAAAGGAATGTGAATAAAACCCAACATCAAAGCTATAATAATTTGCGTATTTTAAGTTTACAGCTTTCAAATTTTGTGAGGTTAAAGAAATATATATAAAGAATAATTTAGGCTAAAAAAATTAAATTTGATTTTTTGACCGATTTTGGTCAATTAGATCGTACCGTGTCCCCTTAAGGATTTTTCGATTAGTACATTGAAAATTGAAATGACCAGACGATGAAAAAGATACACCTTATTTTTCAATATTTAATTGGTTATGTATACAAGCTAATTCTCTTCTTAGTAAGAAAATAAGTAAGAAATTTAATGTTAAGGAAATTCATTTAATTGTGGCATCTTCCCCCATATTTGGGGGAATATGCCTCCATTCAGGGAGTAAGATGCAACGACACCACAATAAATAAAGAAAAAAAATAAGACAAACATTACCAAATTAAATGTGAAATAACAATAACTATAGAAAAAGAAACAAAAAAATTAAATTCTTTCATAATTTATTTGCTAAAAAGAAATTTTCCTGCTGAACGGTCTACAGCAGGCTGAAGTAGTACTTGACTTCAGCCCTGCCTATCCTCGTCTTATGGAGGTCCCCTGTGTCATCCTCACAGCCTAATTATTAATTATAGTTATATTTTATACAGTAATATACAATGTTATAAAATGAAGAAAAAATATAAGTTCATTTCATTTATTTCTGAACCATGAGACGTCTTCCCCTAAGTATAGAGAGCAGATGCCACACACGCTTATTTCCTTATTGCTGCAGTACTATGGTCTTTTTCTACATGCATCGTATGTGTAACATTATGCGTAACTCCCATATATTTCTAATATCTTATTAAAAATAACAAGTACGTTTATAGACTTTAATTAAGAGGAACGGAATATTATAAAAGTTGAAAAGAAAAGATAGTACTTCAGAAAGACGTATATATATGTCTGGGGCAATTATCGTTTGGTTAGCGAGACGTTCATATACGTCGGCGGCACGTAAGAGGTTGAAGTCATGTTGTAGCTTTAGCGTCAAAGTATATTTTTGTATTCAATATTGTTATTAAGAAGAGGGGGGGGGCGCCATGAAAATTATGAATGAAAATTGGGTCACTAATATTCAGAGTTTGAGAAGCACTGGCGTAGGAAGATAAGACCCGCAATATAGTGATCTCTGTTTACCTCTGTTAGACAGCGTTATGTCTTGTGTTCGTTTTTATATGTAATTTAAATTGTAATATGTATTTTAATATTGTATTAGTTCTTAAGAAAATAATTTTAACTAAACGGAATTCATCATCAACCAAGGAATTGTCAATTTTTATTGTATTAAATAGCCTACCTAGTTTTTTTTTAAATGAACTATAAATCAAGAATGATTTTTAGCAGAGATGATATGAAATTTTTAAAGAAATAGGCAGCACGTTAAAGAACATCTAGATAGATTCGAAATACCACTTGTATTATAGACAGCCAGCAAACTTCCAAGGACGAGCATTATTCTGGGATAAATGGTCTTATAAAAAACTCTTAATTGTAATTATAATATATTCAAATAAACATGTGTCTAATTATAATAGTTTGAGCACAACAAATATTAATAATAAGGACACGTCTTCTTTTTTTTGTTTACCCTATACATATATACATATTAAGATAAATGGAATTTGTAGATGAATTTACTAAAAAGTGAAAAGAGTAAGAAAGAAAAGAACAAAAACAAGGCTGTTAACAGTTTTTAACTGAAGTAAATTTTGTTTTAAAATTTGGAATAAACTTTATACATAATATAATTAGACAGTTTTTTAAGTAATTCACCTTATTATAAATACAGCTGCATATAAACTAGTGAAAAGTTTTACGATTTTGCAGGATTCAATCACTTTGCGATAAAAGAAATATTCGTAAGTCAAGATTTTGAAATGATTGAATTTATAAATAAAGTATAATATACTCTTCTTCCAGTTTTCATTTCATGTATAATTGCTTATTTAAACGAAATGCAGTTTTATAAGCATTACACCACAGACAAATTAAATATTAACAGTAACACTATAAAAATGTTTCAGCATATTTTTACTGAGGCAGAATGATTATAAAATATTAATCAACCAAACTTTTTCAAAAATAAGAAATTATTATTAGTGGATATTATAAGAAGCACGAAATTACCATATCAGTGATAACCACTTAACTTTTTTTATTTCATTATCAATTTAACATTAGATCATTTTCATTCTACTTCCAATTTCTTTTAACATATCAAATAGGGAAGGTACATTATTTTCCCTTGTGAGGTGTAATATAGAAAAATAAAATAACAGTATAACAACGATAGTTGTAAAGATACCTTTGTGTATAATTAGGATCTAAATGATTTACCAAATTCGTATCAAATTTGCATTATAACAAGTAAACTGAGAGCAATTTATACCAGAAAAACCATTAACTTTCATTGGTTATTTTTACAATGAAGATAGCAAGAGAGACATGAAGAGAGAAATTAGTCTATTTGTATGCAATCACGCAACTTTGTTTATTAAACCAGAAAAAATTAATGTTTGAAGCGTGAGAATTTCCAGGTGCACTTTTTAGCGTTATGTTTACCACTCTTGTTTGTATGTGTGATGCTTGCATGCAACTAGCTATTCTTTCTCAAAATTTTGCGAAGTAATGAGATTCAAGAGGATAAATTTTTAAAAGTATGGACCATAAACTTTTTAATGTAAAAAAGTTCAGCAACTTTCTTTCAATGACCGGTTGAAATACAGTACCATTGAGAAAGAATTCTAAGACCGTTACTTAGGTGTTTTTTCAAAGTAATCCAAACGTATATGCATATCAATTAATAAATAATGATGTTTCTAAAAATATAAAAGATATATACTGCGTTGAATTTGCAATACAGTTTTATTATTTTTAATTCCCTTTCTCATGATACTTTAATTTGTTTAAGTAATTCTTTTCAAACTTTCATGTTCTAATTTATTTTGACATTGTTTTTCATGCTTTATTTAACAGTATATTTATTTTTAATTATCTTTTGATTTTAGGACCTCATACACTTGAATATTCATCAAATAGTATCTTTTTTATGCATTTTGATAATTCAATTATCATTTATGAATATGTAAGTTATAAATCTGATGAAATAAAAGAACAACAACCTGATGAATATTTTTTTATATCAAACTAGAAGATACTAACTTTCTTATTTTTTTAATTATTTAAAACTTATTATCAATTGTAAACATAATATTTGCTGTAAATATTTTCGAAGAAGTTAGTCTTTATTCATTTTTAGGGTGAAATGTTTTATATTATACAGAAAAATGTGTAAAATATCTTTCATTTATGTGTTATATATTTTCATTTTTTGCTGTTTAGGAATGTATGAAAATTCGTTCCATATTAAAATAAATTTTGACTAAAAATGTGTTTATTTGTTATCATATGCATTTTTCATTGATTTAAAGAAAGCTTATGCTTATTTCGTCACCACTTGTTAAATAATGTTTAATTTTTGAGGATTTTTAAACTTTTTGGAAATTTGATGCCGACTTTTAGGAATCAAATTAAATGTTTCTATGAATCTATTTTCTTGAATTATTCTCCTGTAATTGGTATTTGAAAGAAACTATGGGAAAAATTTGAAATGAAATAAAATTAAGTTTTAATATTCAATAAAATAATTCGTTAAAAACAAATTATTTACAAAAACTCTCCAAGTGTTTGCATGCAATTTTTCCAAATTTATGTTAAAGGAAACTTTATTTCTTGCTAAATTAAAAGAATTTTTTTCAAACACACACAACCAAAATTATTATTTCTCATTTCCAGAAACTAAAATTTTCAAACAGACCAAAATTTGAATGTATCTTATGATGTGACCTGCGTATCATGTCACAAATTCCATTCCTCTAGAGTAATTTTAATCCATTTGATATATATTCAACTATTAGTAAAACTGACCAGAAAATGGTTGATTTTCGAAAACGGAAAATGTTTTTATTGGTTATATAAAAGTAGACAAATTTGGACTGGTATTTGGAATGCTGTATTTGATTTGTGTAAAATATTGAATTTGATGAAATGCTTTTATTTTGATTTGAAAAAGATCAAATTTTGAAAGTTTCATTGGTTGTAAACATCACTTCAGAAATGTTTTGAAATTAAAGTGAAGAAATGAAGGTGCTTGCAGAAGAATATTAAAACTGATATCTATATCTTCGTATTTGAAGTCGCCAATCTGGTATAGTAATTAGAAACGCTGAATGATGTGCTGTAAGTCCTGAGTTCGAACCCCAGAGAAGTCATGGATGTTTGTAAATGAACTGTGCCTTTGCAGCTGGGGGGCACTCAAAATATTTGTTAAGCCACAAGTCTTTTAGAGAAGTAGGTAAAATGCCCCTGACCCTCTCTCAGGGTGTTCTTCCTTAAAATTGGGATGGAACCGAACCAAATCGCGGTGCTCAGACATGCGGCTAATAACAGGTATAAAACAAATCCCTGTCCTCGATGTGAGACCATCAAACAGGTGGCATCAGAAATAATAAAATATATTAATTTAATACATTTTTAATATCTTCTGTTGAATTCTAGTTTGATATTGCCTAATTTTCACAAATTGACTTTTATTTTTGGTTTCTTTAGAAGGCAAGAAAATTCATTAATACCTGTCTTTCAATTCCTACTAATTCACTCTCGCTCTCTCCTCCCTCTCTCTCTATATATATCGTTCAAACTTTCAATCGTTAATAAAATACTTTTTAGTCATCCACGCAAGTACGAATACATTTTTTTAAACTTGTAGTAGTGGGGACACTTGATGTTAATTTAGTTTTTTTCAAATATTAATTCATTAATTATATTTAATTAATGTATAAATAGTAACAAACAAAAGTAGTAGTCCAACACCATATATAAAAAGGAAAATCGCTCGTTGTGTCTCTGTAGCGCAAAAGATAACGCGTTGGACTTCTAATCCGAAGGTCAAGGATTCGAATCACACCTGGAATGGCATAATTTCTAAGAATGTGATTTCTTTTTACTATGCTATTTTATTGGAATAATTAAATTAAATTAACAAATAAATAGTAACAAACAAAGATAACAGTCCAACATCCTATATAGAAAGAAAAATGGAAAATTGCAAGGAAAATCGCTTTCTATTTTGCTAGTTAATATTGTTATTCTGTCATATGTATATACATATTTATATTAATTTTAATTATTTAATAAAAAATAACTAAAATAAAAAATTTCTTTGTTGACCTGAGTAGGAATTGACTATAATTTATATATATATATATTAATTGTTTTAAAGTAACCTTTGTTTCCAAAATTTATAAAATGTTGCCTGAAATGGTTAAAATAAATCATTTTACTTCAAAACTGAAGATTTCTTTTTTCTTAAGAAAATGGATTTTTACTTATGCACATCACGTTTTTGCTTTTCAAAAGAAAAAAAAGAGAAATTTTCGAATATTTAAATAAATTAAAATGATCAGTTTAAATAAAACGTTACTTTTTTTTTAAAAAAAAATCATTTCTATGTTTGAAAAAACAATGTTACCTTTACGATTCGAGCATGATTCAAATTTTTAAAAAATTCTAAATGCAGAAATACAAATCTGAATTAATTACGAAAATTCATGAAAAAAATCTTTTTTTTTCTTTAAGTGTGGTTTCTTAAAATTATGGATAGTTAGTTTTTCAAGAGCAATAAGATTTATTTTGAAATAATACATTTTTATAAAATTCTGTTTGAACTGTATCATAGATGTTTTTTTTCAAAATTATTATACTCACTTTTTTGATATTTAATTAATTTTTTACGAGTAGAATTCTAAATGCAGTTTTTACACCTAGGATGCAAGTCATGACATAGTTTTAAGAACATTTTGAAAGAAATTTCAGTAGAACAGTTTTGATTTTCCATCGTTTTTATGCATTTTTTATTACATCTTTGTTTGAATAAACTAAAAACTGAAAAAACTATTTCCTAAGAACTTCTTTTATGAGAAATAATCTTGAGAATACAAGCTGCCTTCCAGTATTTTTTTGCTCAGTAGAAAATATTTTTTTTACAGTAGCTCTTGCTTAAATTTCGTGATGTTGTCTCGTCTATTATGTTGAAATATTTTTTTTTTTTAAAAAAGTTAGTAGACTGCGTAGAACTTATGTAGATTCTAGATAAATACTTAAATTTTTCCTCTTACTCTTGACCAATTTTTCGTTTTCGTTTCAGTGGCTCAGTATTCGAAACATAGTGCAAATGATCAATTCGAAATAGAACAAACTTTTTAATTAAATCTAGGAACATATTTACACGTAAGAATATTCAACAAAATCTTTGAAATCTAAAATCTAAATCTATAAGTAAAAGCAACAGCTTTTTTCATTATGTGTCAAAAACATATATCAATTCGAATTCTAACAGTCAACTGTCGAATTTTACCATCGAGATTCATTACAAAATGGATGCCAACTTTTGCAATAAACTCATAATACCAAACGATTAAATATCAGTAAAGAAAATAAACAGTAAGAAAAATTAAAACTACATAAATTAGTAAATCAAAGCAGACGATAATAGTATGAATGAGAGAATATATTTTTCAATGTTAATAGATATATTAAAAATAAATAATTAATTAATTATTATTATTAATTATTTAATATTAAATAATTAATTTCTAAATCAACTGCGTAGCTCTTTTTTTCTATATAGTGATGTCCTCGAGTCCTTGTGGCGAGCCACTGTAGGGTGTCAAATAGTGTGTTATCGTTGTTTCCAATTACTGTTTTCATACTCTTTTTGAGGTAAATAATTCTTGAAAACATAGATGGAATGGGCGCCCCCCAGACCTATTTTTATAATTTCTTGCATAATTAAATAATCTTTTTGAATAGTTTGAAGGAAAACAAAATGAAATAAAGAAATAATGAAGAAATAATTTGCGAGTAAATTCTTTTTAAATTAATATTTTGCAATTTATATTGAATATATTTAAGTTAGATTTTTTCACAATATTGAGCAATGATTAACATTAATGAGCATACTAAGGAATCATTTAATATAAATCTCTTCTATTTATTTTTTAAAGAGAAAAGTTGTGTATGAAGATTTAAGTTTTTAAATTATATTAATATCCTTAGTTTAATGTGAAGAAATCAATAAAGAAAAATAGTTAAAAATAAATTAGTATACAAATAATTTAATAAATCAAATACAGTCGGATTTCTATTACATGAACCTCTATTTTGTGAACATTTTACAATTTTTTTCGCAAAATAACTTTTAAACACAAAGTGCATTTTCTATTTAACGAAATTTTTTTCTTATGATTCGATTTTTTCCTCTCTATTTTTGAAACGTTTCTAAACATTTCAATTTATTCTCTCTTTTAATACATTTTTGGTCATCAGTGATCTTGAACTGGTTTGATCAGATGCCTAACTCACCTAGAGCCATAAAATTGCCGTAAGTATGGGCATTTAATCCAAACAAAATTAACAGATATATCAGTTATTAAATTTAAGGAAGCATGTGGTAATACTCTCTTAAAATTACTGGGTTTAAAATAATGTACATTTAAAATTACTTATCGGCTTAGTATTAGACTATGTAATTAAAATTCCATAAATTCAATACATTTTTAAAGTTGAAAATACAGTGTATTTCTGGACAGTGTTCCTTTTTCTTGTTTTCTTTACAGATTTATTTTTAATGTGTGAGATATATAAAATAAATAGAGTTAATAAACTACAAAAAAGGTGTGAATATTTACTTTTTTAAAGAATATATAGCGTTTATGCCTTTTAAAATTGGCTTTATATTGTTTATAAAGTGTATTGAAAGAAGAATCTCTATTTAACAAATTTACCACATAACGAGCTTTTTATCGGGACGTAGGGACTTCGTTTAATATTGGTCTGACAGTAAATGAGAAATTTGGTTTTCAGTTACAGTTTTTTTCATACTACAAGCTTGCAATTATATAAGATAATATTTTAATATTTTAAATAAATTTTAGGGAGGTCATTATTCAAATTAATTGGGTAGTAAATTTAGATCAACTTTTAACATTCATTCAAAAACTAAAAAAAAAATATTCCCGAAACATGGGAACAAAATCAATATGCTTTCTTAATCCGGGTCACCGTTTCCCTTTCGTATGAAATTAAAGGATATGGAAATTTAAACGACCTTTAACCCGCGGTCACTCGCGCCTGTTTTTGCTACCTTCGTTACTCGCGGGATGTAGAGAACACCCCAAACTTTTAACGCGTGTATTTAATTATAAAAATAAAAATTAAGTCATTGTGATACATATTTATAAAGTACAAGATGTGTTTTGTGTTATACAAATAAAATTATTTAATTTATTGCACACAAATGAGACTAACACATTAATTTAAACTAAACATACAAAATTTTCATTTTAAAACACATAATTTTATATTTTTTCATAAACCAGTATAAAACGTATATGCCAGTAATAAATATACTTTATAATTAATGAGATAATGATAGTAGAAAGTAGAAAAATAATATTTTAATCATTTTCCAAACTTTCAGAGCAGACTGTATACAAATGCTCAACTTCTCGCGGGAATTCTCAGCCCTCCAGATAAACTTTTCAAGGTCATTACATTCCAACCGTTCTTTAAAGAGGGATTGCATCACGCCTGAAGGTTCAATGACCTAAAATGTGCAGCTACAGAAAAAATCGTGGTTCTGCACATTCTTTTTAGAAATCTGGGAGGATTTTCTTGTTGCTGGGGTGTAGAGAACACCCCGCGCGAGTGATCGCGGGTTAATGATATGTAAAATGTAAAAAAGGAATTTAATCTCTTTAAATATAATGAATTCGTTTCCTTATAAATAAATTTTGAATAAAAACATAATCCGTACAAAATCTATTTCCCGAACACCATTCGGCTTTTAAAGCATTAATTAATCAATATTTCATTAATTTGCGAAAAAACTTCAAATATTTTTACTGGTGCCATTAAAAATAATTAACGAGAATTTTAACTTTCCATGATCCAGATGCCGTTATCAGTGAAATAGCATTCAGAGATTTCCGTAAATACCTACTAAGTAAACAAATTATATCTTTATGTAATTTACTAGGGAACGAAGAACGGAAAAATAATTGCATAATAATGATAACATCTTCCTAATATTATTTTAATGACTGCTTACATCAAAAATGCTTTCCTTTTAGATTGTTACTCAAACATGTTTTTATCGTTGCGTACCGAATAAATTGCATTTTTAAAACCAAATTAATAATTATACTGTTATATATCAATCATTACACGTATAGACATTAAAAAAATGAGGGCATGTTACGGAACATTTCAGAATCATTTTATTTCATGTAATTATATCATAATAGAATATCAGGTATATCATTACATTGAATAATGTATGAAAATATGCAACTTAGTCTTAAATATAGGAAAGGAGATGAGTAGAAAAATATAAATGATAAAATACATTTTAGAGAGAGATTACACAAATATGTTGTATAGTAGTATATAATATCTATATATGCATCGGAAATATACAACTTAAGGATATTTGAGCAGCTACAATACGGCTTTAACTATAAACTTTTAATTATAACCATATTACTAAATTAAGTAAAAAATTTTCCACATAATTAGACAAGCCCATGGCGTCACTCAGTGGCGTAACGTATACCCCCACAAGCCCCGCATCTGGGGGAGACAGGATTCTAGGGGACGCAAACCCTGACTTTGCAAGGGGGCCTGATATTCTCCATTAAGTCTCTGGGTCACTGATAATTATTAAACTTGTTCATAACTTAGTATTGCTAAATAAATTATCAAATACATTGCGCATTACTGATACATTTATAAGTTTATTATATCAAAATGTTAATGTGCATTTTATTTTTTATTACGTCGGAATGTATTTTGTTCGTTTCCTTTCAGTAAAGTAATAGTACTTTTAAATAATCTTTTACTTTCGACTTTTCGATATGCTCACGCCCTTCACGTAGGGTTATCACATCCCCAGTGGTGTAACGGGAAATATAAGGGCCCCCCTGCAAAGTCCGGTTTGGGGCCCCAAACCTGATCTTACAAAGGATTGCAAAATCATATGTACTTGACGTCAGTCAGGCTTTGGGTCCCCTTAAGTTCAGCCCCCCCCCCCCCGAGATGCGGGGGTGGGGGGGGGTGTACTTTACGCCACTGCTTGTCCCGCTAGGGAGGCGTGTTCCACAGTTTGAGAAACGCTGTGTTAGGGCATTAAGCTAAGCAAGAGAATCCGATATAAAGAAATATAACCATTAATTGATGGACAGAACCTTAACATTTGTTTAATGATGATTTTAAAGGAGGAATATTTACTGAAAAGTTTTAAAAACTGCATAGTTTGAAATACTTTTTTGAGT
Source organism: Trichonephila inaurata madagascariensis (assembly GCA_019973955.1). NCBI lineage: Eukaryota > Metazoa > Arthropoda > Arachnida > Araneae > Nephilidae > Trichonephila > Trichonephila inaurata. Next base: position 73,218 of record BMAV01001802.1, read on the forward strand.
CCTCTTAAAATGGTACATTTCGCTCATTTTAAGATGAATTTTTTACGTTTATGCAGAAAAATTTAAAGTATCACAACAAATTTTGCTTTTAAGTTAATGTGGTTTGTTTTATAAGTAGTATAAGGTTTGAATATTAACATATTAAAAAATAGAGTATCTCACTCATTGTTTCCCATAAGATAACTTTTGAAAGATGCATAACACAGATCTCATACATTCTTACATCAAGTTGAAGCTAAAGCCTTTACTCTGCTCATACCATGAGAATTGGCGACGTCGTTTTATTTGGTGATGTTTTTTGATTTCGTGAAATTAGTCGATGGTATAATACATAAGTACATGTAATTGTTAATATTTAAGAGAAATAATAAATTTCGTAAATCAATATTATTCATTAAATGCTACATTAAAAAAATTTGATTTATAAACATTTTTGTAGATTTATAAAGATTTCTATTATACTTAATGATGAATAGTATTTCTATTATATAACATGATAGTATTAATTGTTATATAAAAGACAATAATTTTTTCAAATATTTTCAAATAAATATTTGAAACAATTTGAATTTTTATGTCATCTTTCTGATAAAAGCATTTGGAAAATTCAAAATCAAGGTTCTCATTAATTATTTTTTTAGCCCTTGTACAACCCCTCAAAAGTTTTAAGTAAAGTAATTAAACTCTGAATTATTAATGACTTAGAGGAGAAAAGAAATAAAAAAAAGACGACTTTCCACAAACTATACACACACACACATATATATATATATATCTATATATTTGCTTAAATTTTGTTGATTTAAAAATGAATGGATTTTTTCAAAGTTTAAATGTCACAGTTCTTTTTTTTAAGTAAATATTAAAATTTCTTTGATATCTATGCTCCCCGATTTTATATCGAAATGATAAAACAGCATAAAACGAAAAGAATTCAAGGACAAAATCAACTTAATTTAAATGTTTAAAGAATTATATTTCCTTATGTTTGAATAAATATTAAAAATTGCTTTAAATGTACAACGCGTTTATTTTTGCATTTTGAATTTTTGACCTAACATTGAAATCTTTCATTTGTAAATATAAACTTGTTATTAAAAGTTATAACTAGTAAGTCAGAAACTTTCTTTTTAATCGATATATTACATTCGTTAAAATTTAAACCCATTTAAAAAAGTATTACTGGTTTATTTAATTATTATTTGCTTACAATAAATGCGAAAATAAAAATTTAACAATAATGCTAGATCTCAAGCAGAAGGAAATGTCTTTACATCTCTAGCAGTAAAAAGTAAAATTTTATTTCGTAATTTAATTTCTTTTCAGGATTCTATAAATTAAGTTAATATAAAACTTGTCCTAATAAACACTCTTATGTAGTTCTAAATATTTATTTCAAACTGAAAATACTCATAAAATTTAATATTTACCAATAAGTTTATTAAATAAATTATACTACATTCATTGAATTTTCAAACAATTAAAAATACAACCGAAAATATTTTCAAACGATTATTTTTTTGTACAAATTATTTCTTATTTGAATATTTGATTTTTTATATAAACTTTAAAAGTTTAAAAAGCATTACACTAAGAGTTGTGATGTTAGTGTAATTTTTTTTTAATGAGAAAAGAGAAAATGTTTGATGGGTTGAGGAGATTGTGACGAAAATTTTGGTCTGAAAATGCAGTTTTCTTGTGATAAAAATGAAATCTTTTTAAAAATAGCAATTTCTTTTTAGGTCAACAGAACGAATTGAAACTACAGGAAGCAGCCTTGAAAAATGACGTTGAACAAACTAAAAAAGTACTCGAATCCAAAGTTGACCTCAATGCTAAGGGGCACGTAAGTAAAAAAGAAATTTAACCTTAGTATTTGTATCTAGTATCATTTAATATTTTATACTGAAGTGTATAAAAATATAACAATTATATATAAGCATGATAACGTAATTAAAATTGAAAAGAGGATATATTTTATTTCTTCTCTATAAGACAAATTTACAACTTCGCCAGTTCAATTGAACATTCTAATGCTTATTGAAGTCAATTATTAAATTTAAGATTTAAGTAGACAAATGCTTTTAATTCAAAGTAAGAAAAAAATAATAATTTTGAATTATGATTTTTTTTAATTTGAAAAAATTAAAAAATTTTAAAACTTTTTCAAAATTATTTTTGATTTGAATTTTTCTTTAAGAAAGAATACCTTGAATTGAATTTTATTTAATAAAAATATTACACTTCTTATAATGAAAAAATATTTCTTCTAATATGAATAAAAATTCTCATTAATTATTTATTCAAAATAATTTGGGAGAGTTATTTATAAAAATTTTCTTACTTTTAAATTTTCGTCTTCTATTTTAAATATTGTTCTTCAAGAAAATCTTTCATGAGAAAGGACTTTTTTAGTGATGTCCTTATCATATTTATCAATTCTATAAGTTGCTTAAATGGTTCTTTTGTACATAGTTTTTTTCTCCATGAAGAAGAAGAAAAAACTATTACATACAGTGAAACAAATACATATATCAATGGAAAAATGTTTATTGCTATTTTCTCATCTATTTTTCCACTGTTTCCTCGACTATTAAGAAGTATTCTTAGATGCTCAAAGAAGTATTGTTGTTGAATAAAATAGAACATCAGTTGTTTGATAGAAAACAATTAATGACAAATTTCTTTGAAGATAAAGGTAAAACTTATGTTTGCCTCTGAAGAATAATTCTAACGTTTAGTCATTATTATTTGTTGATAATTTACTATCATTAATACTAATTTTTCATTAATAGTCATTTGATTTCCGAAAGAAACATACCTGAAGTTTTAATTCTGGTTGGAACCTTTTGATTTGAAAATGTAATGAATATAAAATGTTAATAAGTCTAAATGAAAATAAAAATATTCTTATTTTCCAGAGAAATACATTAATTTAGTTGAAAAAGTTTAACCGAAATCAGTCAATGCCAATTTGTTTTGAACTAAATTGTGTCTCTAGTTTTCCGATAAATTATTTTTTTATCTTTTCTCTTTGTGTTTACAAATAGATTAAATTATTATTATTATACAGTTTGTATCTGCTGCACAATTTAATGTTGCCACAAATATATTTGAAAGGGAGTTACCAAGTACTTTAGAGTACCTCTGCTAATTTCAGACATTCATGTAACAGTATTTTCAAGGAATAAGCTATTGTTAATAATTAATATTTTTGAAAACTTCAAAATTCCAAAAAAACAGCAATGAACATTCTACGTAAGACTCGAGCTTATCAACATTAACAGGGAAAGAAGTCGACATTGAAATCTAATTTTTGTATAAGTGAGTTCCATACAGTTTATAAATTAAATAAAATTTTATTTTTGGAGTGTTTCACATAATTTTCTACCTCTAAAATAAACATAAATGTTAAAAAGAACATTCGTACTTATACGTATTATCGCAACAATGCCAACGCTCAAGATAACTTTCCAAGTTGGCAAACCCGATTTCGCATGTGTCATACGCGCTGGATTTGGCAACCATGTGCTTCGTTTCATATAACATCGCCAATATGGTTGTGATAATACGTAAGTATCGATCCCTCTATATTTTGAAGTAACTTCTAGCAAAATTTATCTGCTATCTTGAGTAATAGTATAAGAGAAAATGATTCATATACTTATCTATATTTAATAAATGCTGTCACGTTGGCTTAGTGATGACGGTCACGAGCTCGTAGCTTACGTGTCATGAATTCGAGCACTGTGCCACTGATGCACATTAAATATGCCACATCTCAAAGTTCTCACATTGGTATGGTGTGGTAGTTTGGAAAAAGGGGGTTGTCCTGGGTTAGGTGTAATCGTCACCTGACCGAGATTCAAGATTATGAAGTCTGTCGCCAATAATCTTTGTATTGCTTTATAGTGCGAGGTTAAGGTAACGGGGGTGGGGTACTTACGTACTATCGCAACGATTTTGGTAACATTATATGAAAGGAAGCACATAGTTGCCAATTTAGCATGTACGACACATAGGAAATCAGGGTTGCCAACTTGGCGAGTTATCTTGAATGTTGGCATTGTTGCGGCATAGTACGTAAAAAACCATATAAACCTACATATTATTTAAATATAATCTACATAATTAATTTACGTATAAGTATCTCTTAATAATTAAACTAATTGACCTTTAAATCGTATATACTCATCTATACATATAAATAAAAATGAAGTGTGTGTGTGTAATTTGAAATTAACAGCTTTTTACTAAATACATTTAAAAGTATATGAGGTACTTATGTGAAAAAATCAATTTTTAAAATTTTTATCTGTCTGTCTATCTGTCTGCCTGTTTGTTCCGGCTAATCTCTGAAACGGCTGGACCAATTTTGACAAAACTTTCACTGGAAGATAGCTAATGTTATAAGAAATAACTTAGGCTACTTTTATTATAGAAAAAAAAATTAGGGTTCCGCGAAAATAAAATTAAATCCAATGAAATGGTGAACAATATCCGTTTCAAATAGGGATCATTTATTTCAATCGACAGTGTCAAAGGTCATGCATCCCTCTCACCCCTTGCTTGCAGCGGCTTCCTTTCATCCGGTCCTCACCCCATCGACATTGTCAAAGGTCACGCGTCCCTCTCCCCCCGCTTGCAGATTCGTTTCACCCTATTGTTTTTTAGACCTGTTTTGAACTGACTATCGTATATAGAGAGATAGTTCAGTAAATTTAATATTGTACATAGAAATTGTTCAATAAATTTAATATTGTATACAGAGAGATTGTTCAATAAATTCAATATTGTATATAGAGATTTAATATTAACGTATTACACATTACGGGCGTTATAAATTTAAAAAAAATCTTTTTTCATTAGCTGTTATATCTACAGACTTAAAATTAAGGTTAAGTTAATTATGGTTTTTTATTTAGCTGAGATATGCAAAAAAGCTTCTTTTTATTTAATTTACAATTCCCGTAAAATTAACTCATTAAAAACTCCTTTATCCTTCAGTCTGTATTGTTTAATTTTTCAATTCCCCCGTGCGAAGAACGGGTATACCAGCTAGTATATAAATATAAAAGTATGCCTATTTAAATATTGTTCTTTACAAAAAATGGATAAAATAAAATGCATGCGAAAATTTCATGAAAAAAAAAAAAAAAAAAACAGTACATCCGCACAATTGGATACTCTTGCCCAGAATGCATCAGAAGTTTTCACTTCTTACGTGTGGTAAGAAGCACAAACGCAAATATTTTTGTTGCCTTATTTTTAGTGGCAAAATTTACTTTTTAAGGAATCCGTCTAAGTTCAAAAAATAATTTTCCAAAAATTGTTTCTCGGAAGAAATCTGTTGCTTTAAAGAACATAAACAGCTATGAGTCATAATTATTAAATAAATAACATATACCTCCCCTTATTTTTGAAAAAAAATATATTACTGCTTTATAAAACTTTAGCAAGATTTTCAATATTAAGAAAAAAGCATGAATAAAAATACATCGAACATAAAGTAACTTTAATTTCATTGATACACTTCTTGATCCATCTGAATTGTCACTAATAGCAGGATAAAAAATATTTTATGGAATATTTTTTTATGAGCATTCGAATTTGACGTTAATGATTTTTCGTCAAAATTGCTTTATGCTCAAAGTTAAACAGGGCTGTAAAATATGAAATGTTAAAAATACTTTAAAAAGTTACATAACATAAGTATTATAAAAACAACTTTAGATTCTTCAGTTTTATATGTTTATTGCTTCTTCTAACTCAATACATGTATTTCTTTTTTTAATGGTCCTAACATTTAAAAAACTTTTTCAATCTAGTCGGATACCTTAATAAACATTCACTCACTCTTTGTATTTAATAAAAATGCTTATACACTGGTTAAAAATCTGTGTATGCGAGACCAAATAATAATAAATATAGAAAATTACAGAAACTGTTGCACTTTTAATGTAATAATTCAGTTTCAAAATAATAATGGTGCGGGGTATTGAAAATGAAATATTGGATTCTGATGTTCTCATAAGCCCCTTATTGAAATGAAATTCATCATATTGAATAACTTAAGAATGATATTAATTAAATAAAGAACAAAATTATTTACTTTAGTTAGAATCTTGACTATAGTCTTAAATTTTCTGCAGGATTTAATTAAAAGTTTATGAATTTAAAAAAGGAATATCATTATATATAAATATCTAAAATGGAACAAAATCGTATATGCTCTTTTTCGTTCCTTTCATTATTATTTAATTGAATGAATCGATAGCTGCATCTTCATCGAAAAAGAAGCGTGTGTAAAATGAATGTGCTCTTATTGAAAATTCTCTTACATTTCTAGGGGGAAAAAATTGCCATTACTTCTTAAAAATTCTTTTTGATCGCTAAGAAGTAGAACTAGCTTCTTTCTTACAGGCGCTGAATTATTTGTGTTCAACATAAAAGCTACTTTTTCAGATTCTAAAACGTTTCAAAATGATTAATAATTCTTTTTCTAAAAAATTTTTAAATGTACCCTTCGCTAAAATTCCAGCTTTTGTAGATTCTTTTCATACTTTTTCTAAAATTGTTTGATTTTTTAGCTGCGTTAGTGAACATTTACCTCTCTTTTGTCATCTTAAATAAGTTTGCATTTCTTATGCATTAAATATTTTTTATTAAAACTAAATATACCTCGTAAGAAGCAATGGATGCTTAATAAATAATTAAATTTATAGCATAGTAGCTCTCCCTCAACAACTTAGCTAGGTATTTCGTGATTTTTTATGATTATTTATTGTTTTTAAGGTATCCGATTACGTTCGGTGAGTAACGGAGTGAATATTAACGTCGCACTGTTCAGCTACACTAGGGATTTTAACGAAGGACCTCGTAATTTTGAACCATGGTCAAGTGACGAGGACGACACCTGAGCTGACACCCCCTCTCCTAATTACCACACCACACCAACAGGAGAATGTAAAATCTCTTGACATATTTAACATCCATCGTTCCCCTACATGGTGGGTCTTTAGTGGTACTGGGCTGGAACTCATGTCACACCAGCCACGAACCGATACCTTGACCGCCTCCCGATTACGTTTGAAACCATGATTTTGAAAATGCGTGATGTTTTATTTCTTACGTCATCTGAGTTAGAATAAACATATTAAATTGTTTTAAGAATATTATTTATTACAAAAAAATGATTTAACTGCATTTTTAGCAAGAAATGAAAAAAGAATGACACATTTTCAAAACTCTCCTTTTTTGAAAAATACTTATATATTAATTATATTTTGCTTACATATAACTACTCTTAATTAATAATATTTTGCTTACATGTAGACTTCTCTACAGATCCTGAAGTAGGTATTTTGAAAAATTCCCGTTATTTTCAGAGTTACGATAAATTAAAGTAATAATTTTTTTTCTTAAAATTTCTCAATTTCGATGTTTTAAAATATGAATAAATACAGTCAAGGAAACGCCCGCTTCATTATTACTTTTATTGTATCTCTTAAAATTAATGTGTGAATGTATAAATGGCTTTTATTATAAAGCTAAACTAAACATATCTTTCTAAATCAGTTTAATGATAAATTATTTTAAATGCATGTGAGAGAGATATGATGTACGTTTCATTATTTACTTAAAGTAGTGTTTTCTGAATTAGATTATCCTCAAGCATTTTCTTCACCAATAAGTGACTTTTCGTGTTCACATATTTGTTTACTTCCGAATACTAAACAGAACCCGGAGCTATGAATGAAGGGGAATCAATATGTTGAGCAGCTACTATTCAGAGATTTTCTGAAACAAATGACATTTGCAGTATTAGTTTCCGTATTCCTAGGATACTGTGTATTATACGCATTTTAATGTAGACGTATATTCGTGTCATGTGTTGTTTCTATTGCATGCTATGTTAAAGTCATAGATTTCAATACAAAGAAAATAAAGTAAAATTGGCAAGGTGTTAAAAGCCAATTACACTGAGATTTAAATACAAATTTTCCGCAGGAATGTGTTTGAATAAAAGATAAACATTTCAAAAAATTGAGCAGAATTTTGTAAATGGTAAAGTTATTTTGCCTTCAAACTTATAATTACACATTCAAAAAATTTTTGAGAATTTACAAAAGTGAATTCTTATATATTAAACCCCTTAAGCATTCCTTAATTCAATCAGTAAGTTCGATATTATTTTATTTTATCCTCTTAATTATATTCTCTCTAAATTCTATTATCCAGAAAATTTGGTTTTCTCTCATTTTAACTGTAATAACTGTTTTGTAATAAATAAAAATATTACATCGTAGATTAAAATACACGATAATTATAAAGATGTACGGGTATATTTTGTATTGCAAAATTCTAGTATCCTAATAATATATTATATGGGAAATGGAAAATACATAGACATTACGGGTTTCTGGGAGATAAGTTATTAAATATATAAAAAAGGCTCCTCACGCTTTCATTATTCAAATTTCGTTGTTTATGTACTAATATGAAAATTTATCTGATAATATTTAAAGTAACTGACAATGTAAAAAAAATTGATATTATCAGTTGTTTACTACACTAAGATTCGTTATTTTCTCTTAGGTTTCAAAAATTGAAATAAAAAATTACTAATTGAAGGATACTTTTAGAACAGGAAATTATCAAAGCCTATAACATAAAAAGTTACATATAATATGTGTGCTCCCTGTTTGTGGTTCCGTTAAATTGAAACAAAAAAAATATCCATTCCTTTACAGTTTAGCCAATAATACATACATTCAACCGAATAAGAATCAAATTCAATGATCTTTATCAAAGTATGTGTTTTTTATATTCATGCTAATATTTTTAGGATAAATTAATTTTTGCATAGTTTTTTTTATTAAATATAAAAAGACAAGTAATAAATCAGGAGTAATAATAAAATTTTAAGTGAAATAAATACTTCTCGAAAAAAAATTGAATTTCTTTAATAAAATTACAAACAATATATATACATTGTAAATTTTATTTAAACTTTTCAATTTTTTTTCAGTGTAAATTTCACCAAGCATTTTTTGTATTTCTCAAATAAGAAAATGGATATCTATTTCTTATTTGCATACAATATGAAGATTTAAAAACTAAAAGTATTTTTATATATTCGGATATACACATATGGGATATTTTAAAGTTTCCAAAAATCTTTATACCTGCACATATTAATGAAATAAACATGTTTAAAATTTTAAATTTGTGTTATTAATAACGTCTATTTCTTATAAATCAAGTTTCACACTGTTGAATTACTATTCTAGTCAGAAAATTTGGGGTATAAATTATTTTTTCTTGCTTCACTGGCTTTTGAAATAATTTTCCTTATTGTTACGAATTTTGTGTAAATAGTGTAAATAATTTGTATTTGAGTGTTTAATGCATTTATAGTACCCTATGTTATGTTTATTGCATGTTAAAATTGTACCATTCACAAGCAATGCCGCCCCTTACGTTATAATGGCAATTCAATGAGAATTTGGCGAAATATTGGCGATAGAACCAAGTTGGCGACTTTGGCGACCATATTGTCGTCATTGGCGACCATGTTGGCGAGTTCGGAACCTTCTGGAATCTTCTAGAAAGTAGTAGATCTCTCCACTAGTGTCACGTTCAATGACACGGGCTGTTATATATTTCTGGAAGTTTCTGTCGCGCCTATAAAAAGATGCTCGCCGGTACGGCGGGGAGTCTGGATTAAACCAGCGAGTAGTGAGGATTGTTTTGACTAGCGATTATCTCAGATGTGCTTGTGAATAATCTTTACTTACGTGTATTTTTAAACGCTGGTTATTGTGTTTGATTGCTGTTGAAGGTGTGAAGACCTTCGGATATTTACTCTGTGAATATTGCTGCTGAATCCTGTATTTAAAGGATTGGATTTTTGTTAATAAATTCGCATCGCTCTTGAAGAACTGTTTATTTTCTTTGTGATTGTTTTGCATAAAATCCCCGAGCCCTCGGATCTACGTAACAATATTTTCAATAAAATAAAAATATGTTTGTTTTAAAAGCTTTTTAATACATGAATACAATAAAATAAATTCAACAACACATTAATAATTTCATAACTATCAATTGTTCCTTATGTACATAAAAAAGATTCTTAAGCTATTTTTCAAGTTTGTTTTTAGATTATTCATTATATAATCAATGTATATTTGTGTGTGAATATATATATATATTTTCATAAATCCATAGAAAACATTTTACCATCATGAGTTTTCTTTATTTTTTTATGGGATATTCTTTATTACACAAATAAAATCTATAGATAAATTTTCCAATCAAGAAGAGTTTTTGATTTTCTTGCCCACAAAAATATTCAATAATTTCAGCTGTGCAAAAGTCTTCATGGAGGATCACTTTATAAGTCAGTTAATCTTTGGAAAACCTTCAATCGATTTATCGAATCTATTAATTTAGAAATCTTTAAATAATGGACAGTATTGTTCACTATTAATTTAAAAGGTAGTAGTTAGTTAAACGAAGAGAACTTCCATTAATATACTTTAAATAACATATTAAGCATCTTGATCTAACATCCTAGAACATATTTTATGATAATATTGATCTCAGAAACAGTTTAAAAAATACATCCAATGCTTCTGTTTTGGGATTGAGACTGGTCTCTTTTGTTATCTTGTTTAACATGCAATACAGGATTTATTTTCTTACAGTGAAACCTTTTTCGATAATGGTTAATGGAATAAGTACTCGTAAATAGGTGAGAACAACTCTCTGTTGTGCTGTATAGTTAAGTATTAGAGAAAGAATTCAGAGTACCTTAACCATATTTTGCAATGTTATTTATTTATTTTGAATACATTGATTTATCGAACAGGAAAACAAAAGCAAATATTAATCGAATTTTTTTAGGAATTGTAAGTTGACCTCTATTTACGTTTTCTTTTAAAAATGTTCCTAGTTGCTCTTCTAAACTGTTTTGAAACCAAAAAATAATTATCTCTCTCTCTCTCTCTCTATATATATATATATATATATAAAGATTTTCATGAACAATAATAAATCTATTATGTACTATCGCAACAAAATGCTAATGTTCAAAATAACTCGCCAAGTTGGTAACTTCGATTTCGCATGTGCCGCATGCGCTGAATTGGCAACCATGCGCTTCGGTTCATACAATGCCGCCAATACGTTTGCGATTGTACATTATTGTAAGCGCTCTCTGAAAAATATTGTAACTATTGTCTGGAGTCGAATCATTGAGTGAGAAGAAAGGCGTTGTCTTATACGACGACTTATTAACAATCAACGGAACAAAATACTCAACTTTCCAGGCAACTGCAAGAACTACAGATTTATCAAAATAAAAGAACTTTATTAATAAAGTGTTGGATAATGCAGCTTCAGAGATTAGTTTAACTAAAAAGACGCACTAAGAACGAGTTTAGCGCAAATAAATTATCGTTTAAAAAAAAAATTAAAAAACACGCTTTTTTTAATAAATTGAACTAAAAAGCAAAAGAACAGATCTTAAAATAAGAATAAAATGATTAACGAGAAAATTAATGTCATTGGGATAAAAACGTGGGGTGCTCTATACTAATTGTTATAATTTCATGCTAGTTCTGTTCCGAAATGCTGAGTTAGTGTACAAATGTAGTAACCCCCCACGCTTTTACCACAATGACATTAATTTTCTCGTTAATCATTTTATTCTTATTTTAAGAATTATTCTTTTACTTTTTAGTTAGATTCACTATAAAAGCGTGTTTTATAGTTTGTTTTAAGCTATAATTTATTTTTCTTTTTTTAGTTTGATCTACAATAAAAGCCTGTTTTTTTAGTTTTTATAACAATCATTTATTCTTTGTTGAATTTATCCTTGAGTTTGATATTTGGAGTCGGAATTTTTTGGCTCCTGGAATTAGTCTTGCTCTTCAATGGATATTAATTAATGGGTCTGAAGGGTATTTATTCTCTCCGTTTACGGGGCCTCGGATGAGCCCCTATCGTTGTATTTCAAAGATTCCGTCACTATAGATACAGGTCTTAAGTAATAAAAGTGTGTTAAGAAGAAATATTAAATATCAATCGTATTATATCACCTTTTAAACGTATTGCGAAATGTTAATTCGTATCATCACTTCTAAACATATTGCTTTATCAAAATAAAAAAAAAATATTTAGCAGTTAGAACATAAATTATTTTTATTCCCGTTTGCGGTCTTAGGGTTGCACCTTAATCTTTTAGGCGTTAAATCTGGAATTAGTCGTCAAATCTAGAAATCCTTATATTCCTTAATTATTAAGATCCTAATCAGGACAATGAAACAAATTTATGAAATTATTGTATTGTCATCGATCCTTGACAAGTGTGCAAAATTTCGAATTAATGTGATCTTTTAAAGTGGGTAGAAATTGAGTTCAAAGATTCCATTACATACAAGTGAAACTTATAAGAACGTGTTAAAAAGAGATAAATAGAGCTTCAAAACAAACATATAAATTACAGTTTTACAATTTGCGTAATGAGTAGTTTTATAATTTGTACAACTACTCATTGGTCCACCATAAGACAGAGAGGAGGTACCCTTCTCCTAGTAAATATAAATATAATTTCCTGCAAACAATGAATAATAATAATGAAAAAAAATTTGAATACTAATAAAATTCACTATTTGTATTGGCAAAATTAAAATCGTTTCAAATAAGAATTAAATCTTCTAAATCAGGGAAGGGAAAACTTTTTCGATCAAGGCAAAAATTTGAAAAAGAAAAGTTTGGTGAGCCAAGATAAATTTTTCTAAAATTTTAAAACAATGTACAAGTATTACAATTTAAATTTGCTAATGAGATAAATGAAATCTCGATTTCATTTATAAGCTTTTATCATTAGTTTACAGTCTCAAATTTATTTTTCTTGTCTGGACATAAAACATCACAAACGTGGAGCATGCATTGTTTAACGAACTTTCCATCAATGAGAGCTTTATTATTTTTAGCAATATTGTATGCTACAACGTAACTTGCATGTGTAGCTGCTTCTTGGATACTGATTACCTCCTTGAATATTTTTGTCGGACTGATAATTTTTTACAAAGGCTCTTTCTGAGTTTTGTTTTCTTTCATATTCGAACATAGATTTGTAAGTGGAATTCTTATGCTTAGTTTTGAAATGACGGGAAATCTTATATTCTTTGAAGACTGTTACATCACATATGAGACACACTGGTTTATTTTTTATTACTATAAAAAATATTTCCACGTCCATTCATCATCAAAAGCATGGCACTTTGAATCAACTTTGCGTTTTTAGTGGCCATTTTGGGGTTGAAATTTTTTATGAATAACCCAAACAAGCACAAGCTACGCAAAACTTTTAATATAATTTCACAACTATTTACAACGATACTATATATCCGCAATCTTTCCATACGTAATCAATAATATTAGAACTCACGCCAAGAGAAAAATTCGCTTGAGTCGGAGTCTACCATACGTGACATCTAATTCACCAATATTGTATTCCCGTATGTCTGCTCCCCGAGAAAGAGATAACGCTTGTTGGCACCAATCTACAGCTATAATTAACAAAGAACTTCCACTTTTAACACTTTGCCGCAGGGCTTCTCAAACTTTCAGTATTTGAAACCCTGTTTTAAATCATAATTTTCTTCATGCCCCCCCCCCGTCCGATACAATAACAAAGTATTGAATTCAATAATATTATAGTTTGACATATATATATACTTTTTCTATTTGACATATATTATACTTCTTCATACCAAGCTTGGTGCCATTGCGATGGTTAGTTCGAGTTACAGGGGCCCTAAATAGCGATAGTTTAAAAAATACCCTATAGATAAGTGCTTCTCAAACTTTCAATATTTCAGACCCAATTTTCTGTCATAATTTTCATCGCGCCCTCCTCTTACGAGAACAATGTAATTAATGCAATAATAATGTACTCTAACCAAAGTTACAAAACGACTTTAGTTATAAACCGTACAAATTATCAACATAAGTATTAAATGTTATGTACAGTTTTATATATGACAAGTCCATGGAGTCACTGGTAATTATTAAACTTGTTCTTAACTTCGTATTGTTAAATTAATTATCAAATACATTGTGCAGTACTGATACATTTATAAGTTTATTATATCACTGTAAATGTGTATTTTATTTTGTTATTCTGTCAGAATGTATTTTGTTTTGCTTCCTCTTTCAGTAAAATAATAATTTTTCTTTTGTTTTCGACTTTTGAATATGATCGTGCTCCCATGTAGAAGTATCACGCCCCACAGTTTGAGAAACGCTGCTTTACCGATTGTAAGCAGTGTGTGCTTGCTATTTCCGTCGATTTATGTTTTGTAGAACAAAAATAGAGAAAGTAAAAAGATCATCAGAGAGTCTTTTGAAAAAAAGGAAGTAAAAATATTTAAACAAAGTAGAAAAGGAAATTGATATATAATATGTAAATATATATTTCTTTTAATTTGCCTTGTATCGGCAAATTAAAATTCTATCCACAGGCTGGATAGAACCTTTCGGTGGGCCGTAGTTCGGTCTAGTGGTTCGTCCCTGGTCTAAATATATCAAAAGAATTTGCAACAAATATGCCTGATTACATTATTAAAGTTTCATTAGTAAACATATAGTGGGATTTATTAAAGTACTTTTTTTTTATTTCAGCTTTGATTGGCAACACATTGTATCAATATCGCTTGTGTGAGTTAAAACAAAATATTTATTCAAGTGAATTGCTTCGAACTTTCTTCACTGTTCTTTATTTTGTCATTTTCATTGAGAAAGTGCGATCGAATCACACAGTTGACGTTAAAAATTGATTAGAAGCTAATACAAATGTTAAATAAAGGAATTTCACAGTAAATATTTTCGATGATACAGAAATACAATGGATTCATTGTAACTGAAATTTAATGTTTAGCTAAAGAATTAATTAAACATTTAAAGCAGAACTAAAGCATGTAAATACTTTGAACGTATGATCCGTTTTCTACTATGCGTAATAAACATTTCTTATTCGGTTTCGTATCATCCATTATTTAAATAACTTAAAGTATTCTAATTCGTTCGGATATTTAGCACACCCCGCGTTCATTATTATTATGCAGCTTGTTTTACTGCATATGCTTTTGTCAATGAGTGCTTACACTTTAATTTCAGAAGTAAGAGAATATTATAAAAAAAATTGTATGAAACATACTTTCAAGTTGAAATTCTTGAAATTTGTATAAAGTGATACACATATAAATTAATTATATTTTATTCATTTTGCTAAATTATATTTAATTCAACCAATGACAATTTTTGAGGCTTACCTAAAGAAGAAAAAGGGAATGCAATCGAACCTCTATTAAAAAAATTTCCTAAATCCTGAAAAAAACTCGTTATGCAGAAAATTCGTTTAAGTAGAGAATTATCTTTTAACATAATTTATAAACCACATAAAACAAATTTTAAATTCATTCATTCTATATGTTATGTAAAAAGTGATTATTCACATTCATTTTGTAAACTTATATCTATTTTTTCATATATCTTACTCATCAAAAAGAAATCTGCAAAGAAAACAAGAAAAGAGAAAAACTTGTCCAGGAATACATTACATTATCATCTTTAAAAAATTAGTAAATTCAATAATTTTATATTAAAATAATGAATTTTCAATGACACTTTTTAATTTTAAGGCTACAAGTAATTTTAAATTACATTTCTTTATAACTAGTAATTTTAAGCATGCATTACTACATGCTTAGTTTCTGATAAAATCTGTTAATTTTGTTTGAACTTTTTCCTCGATAAAATTACGGCAATTTTATTGCTCTAGGTTAATTGAGCACCTGGTAAAGTTAGTTCAAGGTCATTGATTACCATAAAATGTGTTAGAAGAGAGAATAATTTGAAACTAGCTACATGGTCCGACGTTGCACGGGCTTTATCATGTGTGCAGCTTTTCCCTTCGGAAGTTTCCTCTCCCCCTTTCGCAAAATAGAGAAATTCACAAAATAGTTTCGTTAAATGGAGATCCAACTGTTTTACCTGTTTTAACCTTATTTATGTTATTTTTCAATGATTGTAGTTTATTTTTTTATAGCTCCAAAATTCCTCTCTGAAAAGAATATTAACTTTTTCTTATAAAAGTAAATGCACTTAAGATGTTCTTATGGTTTTGTTCTTTTTGAGAAAAAGAACTATTTTATTAACATCATACTGAAAAACTTTTTCTAAAATGAAAGGATAATTATAATCGAGATTTTTCAATCTAAATACTCCAAATCTAAACTTCCAAATTGTTGAGCAGGGCGATTTTCTTTTTTTTTTTCAAATTACCAGTTGCACATTTCTACATATATTCAAAATGCCTCTTTTTAACATTTCATATTATGAAAAACAATTAAAAAAAGCAATATAATGAAGATAAAAATTATTTCTTGATTTTTAATGTTATAAGTGATGACATTTATGATAGTTACTAAGACATTATAAGTTTCTATTTCATTGAAATTAATCCAACTGCAAAATTACTGAACTATTTGTTTTCTAGAAACATTTTATTCGTATTCTCGAACTCATACCTTTGCAAATTTTATGTAATAAAAGTATTTTTTTGTGTATACTTATTTTTTTAAAAAATATTTCTGTGTATTTTATGTAGGCTTTATCAGTAACAGAAAATATACGAGAAAAGAGTCAAGGAACTCAAATATGTAAAAAGTTATACTTAATATAGAAGTATGATATTCTTTTATGGCCTCCAAGATAATTTTATGAGAGAGGAAGTCATAATGCAATAAAGGATATCTATACGACGTCTAGACCAATCATAGTATTTGCTGTAAAGATGCTCTTAAAGTATTTATTTTCACCATATTGGCGAAGCAGAACATAACTCCTCGCTTTACTATCACGTTCCATACTATTCACGATATCTTCACTTTTATAAACATACAGCACATGGGTGGTGAAGCCGTTAAATCGAATTCGAAATGATTACCGTAAAAGATTTGCAATAAATTACTTCTATTAAGTTTGATATAAGAAATGAATACGCAATAAGCAGACAAGACAAACTAAGGCATGGGTCGACATTCTAGTTCTCTAGCCTATCTACCAATATGATTCAAGGTGCCATACATAAGGAAATATTTGAAGCAATTGCGATTCTCGTGATTTATAGTTAGAGAATACAGGCCAATAATATAGATTTCGAGTCATATTATATTTTAATTATGCATCATTTTAAGATATTTATTAACATAAAAATAAACAATGTAAAATATAATGTTCGTAAATATAAATAAAAATTACAATTGTTCATAATATACATAATTAACTATTATTATTGTGCATATATCTTAAACTTAATCATTAAAATCAGAAATAAACAACATAAAGTATAAGTATTCCCTTCAATACGGTTTAAAGATATATTTTAATGCAAATGTTACACCTGCACTGCTTTACTTCACATTACAATATCAGGGTGCATAATGTGTGATTTTAACACGATTCTCATTATTCAGTTGCTTAACATCTTCTTTTCGAACTTAGAATACTTTTCATATAAAAAAATATTTATTCACGTAGATATGTAGAACCAAAAACGGAAATCAGAGAACGTGCATTTTTCTTTAAACAAAATTCTCTCCATCGATGACAGGCACAACTCTTACCATCCACATCTTCTGTCACGGTTACATCATCATCAGAATCTCAACCCCCTATTTCTGAAATAGATACTGTTCCCACCACGTATAATAACAATAGCGAAATTTCTAATACATCTAAAATCCCACAGAATGTTAAACAGAATTCAAAAAATAGAAGAAAGCGCCCAAAAGTACAGAAACCAGAAATTGAAATAAAAATGGCTCCACATAAACCCAGAAAGTTAGCACCTACGGAATATACTACTGATGACGAAGACATGCTTATGTATGACGTGGAAGAGGAACTTGAGCCAGATCCTACGGATAAATTCACACGTAAAAAACTTTTTTATAAACAATCCTGACAATTATTTACGCACGTTAACTCCAACCCGATTCAGGAAAAATAATGATAACTTGTATTGTCTAAACTAACATGTTCCATTCGTCTTTTTCTATGTTTTTATTTTAAGATATAGTCTGACTTGGTGGGCGAATCCCCACCAAATTTTTTCTTTTTTCTTTTTTTCTTTTAATTTACTTGAAAAAATATTTTATGTGATTTGAAATTTTAACTTTTTAAAACTGTATATTGTCATTATTTTTAAATATTTTATAAAACATTTTGAATTATTTTTAACAAATGTTTGGCGCAGCATAGCCAAAATTGGCTCTTGCGCCATAAAACCCTACACTCACTCACTCACCCATCGATGACATCCAGTAATTTAAAATAGCTTTCAATGTATCGTTTAAGTTTTCTTTCAGATTTTTTCGTAATTCCGTAAGTGTTGCTTACTATAATTCTGAAGATATTAGTCCATTTCAAAATTATCAATTTCCATCCCCTCAAAAATTTACATATTTGTTGAGTGTCTCTGAGAATTATACCCCTTGCCAAATGTGGCACGTGTGTCATAGGTAGCCGACGCCTGAGCTTAAGGATAAAAATCAGTTTGTACTTATCTGATTGAGATACTAATATGGGGACCAATTTTTTTACAATGAAAAGGTGGACGAAAAATTTAAGAAAAAATAACAACTTAAATGTATGAAACGCTTTATTAATTCAAACAAAAATACGTTAATTACACTTACATTCTTTTTAATTATTATCTTAAAAGAGTATTTTTCCATTGAATGATTTTTTTTGTCAACATGTCATTTTCTAACACATCGGAAAGTTCGGGCAAAAATATCCTTCATACTGAATTTTACGGTAAGCACTGTAGCTAAAATATTAACATTCAATTTTGATTTCTCACTAGTCGTTTCACAAAAATCATTACCAATGGAAAAAAACTCTTTCAACTAACTGCTTCATTAGTTCCAGGGTAACACAACATAAATTCAAAAAGAATAATTACATTTTCATATCGAATGTGTTCGTTTTTGAAATGGTTTAAGTTATTTCACCCATATTTTACCAATTTCTCATCATGTTGATTTTCCAATTGTTTTAATTTATTAGAATTTAAATATACATTCATTCTGCGTTCTACTTCAAACAGACAATTGTCATCGATTTTAATATCAGGCATTTCTTTCGATAAAAACTCAACGTAATTTTCTATATCTGCCCACTTTACTTGAGACCAACTCAAAAAATACCACTGAAAACTCTTATTTCCTATGATATTTGTTTCAGACCATTCTTCAACATTTTGGAAACATGTTTGGTTCATCTCTGAATACAGAGATAACAGATCAGTTTTAAAATATTGAAAAGGAGGACACTTTTCGAGGAAGGACAGAACTTCTAAAAGAAGGACTGTCCTCCTTAAGGGAGGACGGTTGGTCACATTAATACTAGCCTTCGAACTTGACAAAGTGAAATTCCTCCGTAATCTCGAATGGTAAAAGTGACTACTCAAATATGGTACTAGCACAAATTAATAAAGCAATATCCTCCATATGCGTCAACTATTATCTATATTCAGTAACGATGTTAGTTTGTGGTGTGGTGTTGTTCTAGCTTAAACTGTCAGTTTGGCTGGATGTAAGAAAACTTGAGTCTGAAAGGATAGACATCACGGATAGCCCATTGTTACAATTGTTGCAAATAAAGTATTTGAATTTGAAAATTTGGATGGTCAGATGACGTCTAATAGCAAAATAAAAACATTTGTAAGATTTTCCTTTTTGTTTCATAGCAAAAATATTGAATTAAATTCGAAATTCAATTTAAAATTCGAAGGCTAATTTAACCATTATATTATTTTTCTGTAGATCATCTGCGCCAAAATTTAACCTCGATTTTCTATATATACGTATATAAGATGTTGCAGACATTGAATAGAAAAAGCACTCACCATGTTTTTTTTTGTTTTGTTTTTTTTGATAAAATTATTTTGATTATACTTGTACACTTACTTCAAAAATTTAAGCAAAGAATAAAACAAGATTTTTACAGTTCACTAAAAAATATGTAACATAAATTGTATGGTCTTATAAATTTGATATCACATATTGTTTTTTTGCGCTAAATATAGAGGAAGTGAAATTTGCTCTTTTAAAAAAAAAGATATAAATCTGAATTCTAGTTTTGTGATACAAAAGGATTGAATCAACTTCACCTGTGAAAAAAAAAATATGGTCTTTATCGTTTCCTCTTTTTTTGGAACATCTAAAACCAATCTTGTTTTTTAGGAAAATAAATCAAAAGATAAAATTGGATGTACCAAAAGCTGGAAAGATTGATTGTGATACTGTATGAATAAGTGGAAAATGATGAAATCCTGAAACGAAAAACACTTCCATCATAAAGAGTCCGAGAACTGACAAATACAGGCTGAATGATTGCATCGCGCTACCCTCTCATGAATACATTAACATACGGAAATAGAATAATGATGCCGCGGGAAATTCATTTTCAATGAAAAAAAATGTAACTTTATTTCTTTTTCAGCGTTGTTTTTCATTGTATCTTTGATTTACAGAAGAAAAACGCTAAGCATTTTATACTTTCTCTTTTATGAACTTCTCAGGAAGCAATTATAAAGGAAGATTAATGCTAAGACAAAACCTTTTTTCGTTATTTTACTCTCAATCTCTTGAAGATGAATAAGAAACTTTTTGTTACATTTTTGTTGCAAGAAAATCGTGCTTTCTGTATTTGTAATACCTAAGTTGAGCTTATTCTATGAATTTATTCATGCATTTGCGATGTATAGTACAGGCAATAAATCCATTTAAAATTAAACAATATTAAGAAAAAAAATGAGCATTGAAAACAGTAAAATTCTATAAGTAAAAATTGTTAAACCACAATTAGGTATTTGTTTCATATTGTAAAACATTTATTTCTGTTTAAATTTCTTTTCTTTATTTTGAACTAATTTTTAATCGACTATTTAAATGATATAGCAATTATAGAAATGATTTGGGTAGAAAATTCTCTTCCATATTATTATCGTCTGCTTTAATTCAATAATTCATTTAACTCTGTTTTATTAACTAGGATATATAATCGTTTGTTGTTAAGGTTATGTTGCTTAAATTGGCATGTTTTGTAATTGTTCTAAATATGAATTTTCAGTCAGAGGAAAGAATTGCAATGCGTAATCAACGCTGGTTGAACTAAAAAAAATGCATTTAATGTTTGTATATTTTTGAGATATTGCCATTAATCAGGAAATCTTTAAGTAACTATAAGAATGAAAGGCGTTTGTGAGTAAACTTTGGCTGTTATTATTCATATCTATATATGCGATTATAACTATAATGTATGAATGTAATGTGTGATGACGTATCAAGGAAAAGTGGAATCTTCTATTATTTCTGAAGGTAATAAGCTATTTAAATATTACACGCGGTAAAATAAATTAAATTATTTGACACTGAGGACTTATTTTAACGGTGAATCTTATATTACATGTAAGAATCAAATTTCTCTAATTAAGCCTAATTTTAGAATAACTATTTTTACGAGTAAATAAATTCACAAATGCGAGGTTATTTTGTCATTTATTCTGTATACATTGAAAAAGATTAAAAAAATGTAGCACTAATATTCTACAAATTTATTTTTAATTAATAAAGATCTTTTTTATTAATATCCTTAAAACAGTGTTTTAATTTAAAGTTTCAAAAAACTAATGATAAATTATTCATATAATTCTAAGTGAATTCATTCCCATTTGAGTGATTATAAAAATAAAAGGCGTCCGTGGAATAAACTTTGGCTGCTCTATAACCCCAATATTCAAAGAATCTAAATCATACTCTATTTTTTAACAGACGATAAGAGCAATAACGAAAGAAGTGCAGAAATATAGAATTTATCTAAACATATACAAAATGAGAGATAAATAACAGTTACAAATGTATAAGCGCTCAAATAAAATTGAAACTTTTATATAACCTTAATATGCGGCATACAAAATATTTAAAGAGTAAAAAAAATTAATCTAAAATAAAAACACAGTAAGCATATAGCTGATGCAATGAATTTTGTAAAGAAGAGCGATCTAAGAAGTATTGATTAATTTAAGACATGATCACTAGAATTTTCAACATATATTCAAAATGTGCTATGCTTAAAAAATTAGAACTTCTAAAAATTGAAAAAAAAAAAGAAAAGAATCTAAAGAATGGATAGTGATAGTAACTTCCTCAACAGTTAAGGTTTTCATATTTTCTTCATATATTCATATTTCTTCATATTTCATATACTTTCATCATATATTTCTTTTCTATTCTTCATCCAAATGCAAAAAAGTATCCGTATTGAAAAATTTTATTTATTGCGGTGTATTTTTTATCATAACATACCTTCCATCTCTCATTATGTAGAGTATTTTAATTGTTTATAGAAATATATATATATAAATATAGCACATTTGCAACTATATTTATGATAAAAGATACATTAAAATTATACAGTTTGAATTTGTTATTGGCAAATATTTTAATATAAATGTGTCCTGTACGATATATTAATTATCAAACTATGTATTTGCTTTACTGAAAAGGATTTAATAACGAAATACACAAAAGGACTGATTTATAAGATTGATTTTTGGTACTTTTCCGTTTCGCCGGTAAGTAAAGTAGCCAAAAATTATACAACCGACGCCAAACGGAATATTCTCGCTGGTATCCTTTTCCATTTTAAAAACTAGTCGCGGTATTTTATATTTCCCAGTAACATCTTTTTCAAAATTCATCTAAAATAGGTGAAAACCCAATAAGAATTAACATTTATAACATTTTTTTATGTGTATATTGTGCATTGTCGTCAGTAAATCTTGTTTCGTGAGATTTACTCCGGTACAGGGGAAAAGTAGAAAATTTTTGCATCCTTTACACTTGTTGCAATTAGAAGGCGAATAAGCTAAGCGAAATTTGTAAAAGCTATACAAATGGTATTTTTAGTTTAAAATGTTGAAAATAATCCTCTATGTAAGAGCTTTGATATAAATACATGTTTTTTCCTCAAATTTTTCTCACAAAATGTCATTTTTTTTTTACTTGAATTTGAAATATGGTATTACGTGACTATAATTAGTGTGTACTTAATCACACAGTTGGGAAAGTACATATTTTTATTCCATATTTCTGGAAATTCTGTCTCTGGTCCAAAATGGCAATCATCATCTTATTGAACCATGCAAAGCACCTATACTCCGTTTCACCTTAAGTTGGCAGCGCTGGGAAGGGTACGCGGACCAAAATCACAGCCACTACAGGGTTACTCTAGGAGAAGAGTGTGACTATAACAAATAAAATTCTTCATATTTGGCGAGCAAAAAAATTACTCTTGAAAAATTTGTTCATTAAAATTGTATGAGGTTTTTTTTTATTTATTTATTTATTTATTTTTTTGATAATAGTATAAGCCCCTTCTTTAATCGAAATATTTAAGAGTTTATGTTTCAATATGTTTAAAAATATTGATTAATTAACTAGCAAAACTTTTCTCGAATAAAATCTCAATAGTTCCCAACATGTTGATTGCATTTTTTTAAATGAAAAAATACGGTTAAATTGTAATTCACATGCTATCATTACATTGATTTTTTTTAAGTGACTTATGCTATTTTCAAAATAAACGGCTCATATATCTTTAGTTTCATAATTTCATTTATTACATCTGTTTATAAAATAAAAATTTCTATCTTGTTTATAAATAATTAATCATCTGTTTTCCATTATTACTGTTTTAAATCAGTTTGTAATTATTATTCATATTACATGTAAATGCCGTTTATATACGTTAGCTTAAGATATACAGAAGTACATAATAGAATTTGGGGATTAATTTCAAAAATTTATCAATATTAAAACTTATAATCTTTTATAAAATTTATAGTATATCTGGAAAAAATTATCTCGATGCATACTTCAAAAATTATGTTACTAACATTATATGCAAAGTTTATATATTCAGCTCAATAAGTATAACTTTTAAAGAAAAAAAAATATTTATTATAATAATGTAATACAAAAATTATATATTTTGATATTTAGAACTGTTTTTGTTGTAAAAAAAAAATATTTAAAATTTCAAAAAACAACAAGAATTAAGATAGCGCGCACGAGATGTAAAAATATTATCTAAGAACGAAGCTAAATCGCAAAGCGAATGGCGTTGATTTGGCGCGAATATTTCGGAAGAATGTAATCTTGAAATCCGGTTTTTTCAGCCAAATATTGTTGTTGTCAGCCAAAAGTCATGTGGTTGATTTCTACTGTATTCGCGCGTTCACAGGGATTAAAGAATAAATGCTTTTAACATGTGATTAACTTAAAATATATCTTTAAACCTACAATTTATATAATACATGATACTTTTAAATAATTTTCTGTGCATTTGCATTGATTTAAATTCCAGAACATGTTGGAACTACTTTCTCAAGCGGATTGTTATATTCCCTACCTTTCCCAACGCTGCCAACTTGAGGTGAAACAGAGTATAGTTATGAATTGTGATGTTATACCAAACATATGTAATCTGTTACGAAGAGAATAAGAATTTCTGATAAAAATAATTAGTCAAGATTTCGCAATGAATAAATATCGTGTTTACATATTTCAAATCATTTAACTATTATTATTGCAATTTTGAATTGAATACTTATTCAGGTTATACTACTTAAAACCAATTTGGGTAATTTAAAATGGAACCTTTATTAAAGAAACGGATACTAATAAAATAAATAAAATATATTTGAACGATAAATATATATTTAACTTTTAAAGATATATTAACAACTTTTTAGAAAATTAAATTAAATTTTCAAAGCATCAATTTAAATGTATTCATTCTTTAAATAATTGAAACGTTTTCGTAACTATTTCCCCTTATATCTTATTTCTCATAATGGTACTTATGTACTATCGCTACAATACTAATATTTAAGATAACTCGCCAAGTAAGAAAACCTGCTTTCGCAATGTGTCTCAAACGCTGAATTGCAACCATGTGTTTTGTTTCATATAATGTCGCCAATATGGTTGCGGTAATATATAAGTACCCTTATATATTTATTATCTTCTTTATTTTTCTTATATTTTTTCTTATTTTATTTACTGATAATTTATTTCAAAGAGTCAAAATCTCGTTAAAATGTTACAAATATATATCCACTGTGTAATATATTAATCACACATTTAACCCATATGTATTTTGACTGAAAAATTTATCTCTAGAATACAAATGCTAAATATGTTGATAATAATTTACATCAGTTGATACGGTAAAGAATTGCAAGTTTTTTTCAGAGATACTTTGGTATATTTTTCATTTAATTTCCCTTCACTTCGAAGTTTATTAAATTATTACTAAACTCTTAACGTATTTAATTAAATTTTTGTCTTAATTCTCTTTTTTAAAAAAAAATCATTTCAAAATATGTTACTTTAATAAACTGATTATACTGTATTTTTAATCAACATTTAATAATTTTTTCAAGTGGCATGATTTAAATCCTTTTCATGGTAATGTTTCACAATAAAAGCAATACACTTGAAAAATTTGCTTAAACTAATTAAAAACTTACACATTTTACTGTCCTAATCTTATTATCGTCATTTCTGTACTGTGCAAAAAGAAGGAATGAAAAAATTCAGCTAAATGTTATAATTTAGTTACTTTGTAGCCATAGAAATGCGTCAAACGTTTCTGTTCTTTTGTTCTTTATGCAATTTATTTCACCAGTGCGAGTTTAAAATAAAAAGGTAACCTTTGAATAAATATAATTAATTTTATGACGCTACTCATATATTCCACTTCTGCATGATGAGCCCGATTAAAATACGTTGCAACTGAAATGTTAAATACTAGGCATCTGATTTTTTTTAAAGTTTGTGCTTTTGATTCTTAGAAAAAAATAAATTATTCTATATACAGTTTTTTATTATTTACTTAATTCTCTAGCTATTTATTATTTACTTAATTCATATAATTTTTTATGAAGCAGTTGTTGAAATAGCAATAACTACTGAATTATAAAATTAATATTTTTAACAATCAAAATAACATTTTATATAAATAAAGAATTGAATTTCTTGTAAAGATGCATATTTATACTGATTTCTATGAAATATTTAACCGAAATAAATATGCTCATTTATATATAGTAAGCTTTAATTGCTAAAAGTAAAGATATTTTTTTCTAAATTACAAAAATAATTCTGTGAGTTTTTTTTTTAATTAAACGAGCATATGATGAAATATACATCAAACAAATACATGATAAAATGCCTAGTGTTTAAAAAAAAAGATTTCACAATAACAGAAAATAAGTTTTGTCAATCCTCTTTTCAGAAGTACATAAAAGTAAATCTAAATATATATAATTTCTGTGACAATATCTGAAAAACTTTAAATGTATTTATAATTTTTAATAAGATTTTTATAATTTTATTTACAAAATTGTACAAATTATATTTATTCTAAAAAATGCAATACAACAGATATAGTTTCAAACACGTGAATAATAGTAGTTTCATTAAGGTATGTGACTACCGCCGGAGCACTTTTTTTGAAATATATAAATTTTCAACTAAATAAGCACTTTTTTATTTGAAATAGGGCTTAAATCTAGGAATTCAAGTACAATTTCCGCAAAATTAAAAAATAATTTTGGATATATTGGGATTTTTGAGCGAAATTTTAGTGAAAAATTGCAGTTATGGTAAGGCTTGTGTTGAAAATTCTAATTAATGTATTTGAATAATTTCTATACAGTACATAAATGACATCATTATCTGTGTTAGCTATCAGATTTGTAATACTTTTGAAAGTGTTTAAAATATGTCATTTTTTATGCAAGAACTCAGTTTTTTACAAAAGACTAATGTTATTTTCTCACAAAATACAGTAAAATACATAAATATATAAACAGAGATTAAATTATAGTCTAGACAGGAGATAAAACTAAATAAAACATTTTCGGAAAATTTAATTCAATATCTTAAAAAGAAATTTTGTGGTGAACTTTACCGTGAAGAAAGAAATTGATAAACATATATAGTTTCTCAGAAAATGCCTTTAAAGATTTTAATACAGTATAAAAGATGTTCTACTAATTGTACATTTTGTAAATTCACCATATTTATAGGTCAAGATCTTTTTAGATTCATGCTTAACTAATTTGGACTTTTTTTTAAACCTTTTGATGTTTTCTTGAGAGTTTCATAGACTATAACAATTGTCGTTTTTACTGAAATTTTGATGAAAAATTACAGTTACACAAAATTCTAATAAATGTATTTAATAATATTTATACAGTACTTGTATAACATCTTTATATGTGTTAGAAATTAAAAGATTTGTAATACTTTTGAAAGTTTTTTAAATATGCCAAATTTTATGCAAAAACATGATTTTTTAAAAAATTAATGACTTTTTTTCATAAAAAAGCAATAAACTACATAAATATAAACACAGAGATTGGATTTTGATTCATAACACAGATAGAACTAAATAAACCCTGTTTTGAAAATTTCAATTCAATAACTTAAAAATATTTTGTGTAGGGATCTACTTCCGGTTTTGTAAACTCCATTTCCGGTTTACTAATTATGCTATAACTTTGCTTCTAGATATCGTAGAAACAAGAATAGAGTGTTTTTTGTGATCTTAAATATATGGGCTATAAAATAAAGACATAAAAGAAATTTCGAAATTTTTCACCCAAACGGCGAATTTTGGGTAGTCACATATCTTAAAAAAGATAAATAAGAAAGAAAGTTGTATAATTAATTTGACTACATACTATATATAAAGATATGTTGTACTTAAGAACATCTGAGAAAACGCAGGAGCGTGACTGCGCCTCCTGGTATAGAATTCTACTACCTAGTGACCATAAAGGGAAATATTTCAATGTAGTTGTAGGAGTTCTATAATCCTACTGTCCACTTCAAGAGAAACTGCAATGTCAGATATGACTGAATCCGAAGGGGAATGATTATTGGAACATGTTTGACTGGAGGTTATGTAACGGAAACTGCAAACGTTGTGAGGTGTACAAGAATCACTCTATCAATCATTATGATACGGTAAGATGGCATCGAAACCCAATAGTGGACTAAAGTCTGAGCCCTCACATCTAGATAGAAGGCAGTTGAAATGCATAGTGGCCCAAAAACAGCAGTAACATTCGAACGCAACAGAAATTGTTAGAAGAATCTCTTTTTTTCAGCCAGAACTGTGTTGAGAGAACTTCATTCTCAGAAGGATTTTAGTTGTGAAAATTCACAAACCAGTGTTGAATCCAATCAATTGTGGCAAAGATCACTGGGACTCGACCCAACAACTGTGGCTGCAAAAAATCTGGTCAATTCACTTTCTTATAGACCATCGGCTACATTTATCTTTGGAGACCTTTCCAATGTTTCCTTTTGGAGATCGTATTTGTTTATCACCGACTCTAAGGCATGGAGGAGAGGAGGCTATCTTATTGTCTGGGGTGTGATATCTCGGTACAATCTTGGTTCGTCTTGGTTAATATCGAAGCATTTAGGCCTATGCATTCTATTAATTTGTTTAAATTTGTGACCAATCTTTCAAAAAGAGAAATATCCTATTTATGTCGCTAGTCGCGTTCAATAGCGATTGAAAATACATGTTAAATTTTTAAAAAAATATTTGGCTCTTTCAATTTCCCACGTGAATACTGTAGAAATACAAGTACTCCGTGCTCTCAAGTTTCACCAAATTTACAATTTCGGAATTAGGAATTGTTCTATTCGAGTAATGGCCTCAAATTTTCTTAATTATTGTGTATTATTTCTTTCCTTTTATTCCATATTGTATACAATCAGTAATACAGACTAAGGCTAATACAAACCACTGTTAATAAATATTGTTTTCCTGTATTTAATTGCTGTTCGTAGTTTCATCAAAGCGCATCTAGATGACCGACAAAAAATACAAATTGCTGAAACAAACGACAATTGCTATGAAAGTATAAATCAGATTTTCTTCGAAGAAAATCTGGTGTGCAACTAAATTCACTCACAAAAAGAAAATTTTATTTTACTCTTTGTACGTAAACCTGTAAAAATTATAAAGAACTTGTGCATATTAGCGCGACTGAGTTCATTCTTATCACTTAAGAAGTTTTAAGGAACTTGGAATTAGTTTATACGAAAGAGAGTGTCCAGGTCGAAAGAAGTATTTCATTTAAGTGTGAGAGAAACTGTTTTGTATAATACTTCTTAACAAGGTTTCGAGTGCGTTATTTTTTTAATTGCTTTTCTCCTTTAAGACCAAATCTTAGCTATTACTTCTGAGCTGAAGTTGCGTATGATACTTTGTATCACTCCTTTTGCTTAATGAAAGGTAATTAACTGCAGGAAAAATAACTGC
The DNA here is from genome assembly GCA_019973955.1 of Trichonephila inaurata madagascariensis. Lineage (NCBI taxonomy): Eukaryota > Metazoa > Arthropoda > Arachnida > Araneae > Nephilidae > Trichonephila > Trichonephila inaurata. Next base: position 102,714 of record BMAV01001802.1, read on the forward strand.
TCTTCTTCACATCTTCTCCTTAATTTGTGCATAGAAGCTGAAGTTTTGCTGACTTCCTATTGCGTTGAAATACAAGAAATGTTTTATTCAATTACTACTAACATTATTCGTTAGATTTCTTGAGAGTGTCATTACGCAGTTTTATGAAACATTGACATTTAGTATAAAACACATTTACTTCAATTAATTCGAACTCTTTTTTTTTTTTCAAGCGGCGGTTAAAAAAAGAAATTAAGTACTAATGTCTGTAGAGTTAAGTAATAAGTTAATTCAAAATGTTCCAAATTAAAAAAAAATAGAAGCACTTAATTTCTTAACAACAAATTCTAGGGGTGTTTCACAGATAATGAATTACACATTTATTAGACTTGAAAGTGAAGATTCTTTCGAGTTAAGATTCTTTTTGAAAAGTTCGTAGAAAAAAAATAAATAAAATAACTTTTCTAATGCGCGTTGTATGTCGCGTTGAAAATATAAATTTGAAAATATATTGGAAGTTTGAAAGATGTAATAAAATCTCAACTTAATAATGAATAAGGAACTGTTTATACTACTTTATTAATATAAAGGAAAATTTTTATTTCATGTATACTTTAATAAGTTTTACAAATTTATTTAATAGTCCAAAACTCATTGAATAGTCGTGTTTTTATATTTTTAAATAGTATTCCTTTTTTTAAAAAAAAATTTACGAAAGGTAAAAATATACAAGAAGGCTATACTGCTCCAAACATGTGTTTAAAATTTAAAATCTACTTTAATACATTTCATGTTAATTAAAAGGATTTTTACATTTTTTGAAGTATGGATTACGATTGCCGAATAAAAATATTCTAAACAAGAAATTATTTAATAGGTAGTATTTATAATATTAAAAATTTGATGGCAAAATATTTTGAATTTTTCTGTTATAAATTGATTATGATACTCTAAAGTCTAAAATTCCGCGTTTATGTTTTCTGGTCTGAACATATCAGACCAAGATTATCAAAGTAGTACCAAATATTACTTTTCTAATTGTTAACAGAAATATAGATAAAACTAGAAACTTTACCTTTGTGCTACTCTAAACTGTCCAGTCAACTAAATTACTAACTAAAGGTCGTGTGAGTACTACTCCTGATCTCTTAGATAAATAAATCAATTAACTGATTGGATTGCCTTAGTTCTTATCTAGATAGAAGCATTTAGACGTTGCCCCGTGCATATTTAATCACAGCTCTTCTGTTATTAAACGTGTAACATTGTAGTTAAACCATTTTGTTGCGGAAATGACAAGTTATAGGAAGTAACCACACTTCATAGATATTTTTAAATCAAATGGGATTAAAGCAAAAAGTGATAAAATAATGATAGTTTCATTAGTTAATAGAAAATTTCCAGTAAACAAGTATATTTTTTTCGGGATGATTGAACCCACCCAGAGGCTTTAGAGCTACTAACTGATTCTCCGAGATAGACAGAATAAAAAATGCGCAATCAGGAAAATAAACAGTATATTTCCTTTTTTTTTTTTTTTTTTTGCCTATTCTTTTTTTTAAAAAAACAATTTTGCAAAAAGAGTAGGGATTAAATATTGTATGAGATGCATCAGAATTCTGTTAAAGAAAATTCTCCATAAAGTTGTAAATGGATTGTTAAACTTTACGCTATCACACACACACACATATATATAAGTACCGTACTCTCTATATCATTCTGTTACATTAAATGTACTAAACCTTTTTCCCGCCAGACCACATACATATGACAGTTATTTCACGTTGGTCTAAACGTAAGGATTAATGGAATAAACACTATAAGACAGCACTTCTCAAACTGTAGGGTGCGCCCCCCTACGGGGGCACAAACATATGAAGTCGAAAACGAAAAATTATTTCAAAAAGTTATTAATTTTTTGAAAGTAAAACAAACAAAATACATTATGTCATATTGATAAAAAAAACATTTACACTGATATAATACACTTATATATGTATCAGTACTGCACTATGTATTTTATAATCATCTTAACAATACTAAGCTAAGAACAAGCTTAATAATTACCAGTGACCGCACCGATTGGTTATATATAAAATTATATGCAAAAATTAACACTTATCCGGATCAAGCATGGCTTATAATTAATCCCTTAACTGCCCATTAAAAGTTATGCGATTCACTCCCCAATGCCACTATTGCACGCATGTGTATTTGGGGGAGGGAGAAAGGGAAATCAGAAAATCCTCTGAAATTAGTAAATCTTTCTCAAACAATGTTAAAGTCATTTTATTGCATTTCAAAGTCTTCGGAATAATTTTATGGATAGTGGTGAACATATTTCAGATAGACGTATATATACGTACGGGGAAATTTACACACTGGCTGAGCGAGACGTTTATATACGTCGGGGGCGAAGAGGTTAAATTCGTATTGTAGCTTTAGTGTCAAAGTATCGTATTATTGAATTCAATACATCGTTATTGTATGGAGGGGGGCGCTATGAAAATTGTGATTCAATATTGGGTCGCAAGTATTGAAAGTTTGAGGAGCACTGCTAGAAGACCAAAGCAACATTAGATATTTAAAATGTGGAAATTTTATCAAAATATTAAAACTTCTTTTGGCTTTTATTCCAATACTATATTAACATCTCTCTCAAACACACACACACAAAATTCTGCTTTATGCATTATTTTTCCGAAAGACTTGAATTTTCACTATTTCAGTGCTCGAGCTCAAATATATTTCACTATACTTATAACAGTTTTCATGACAATACATGTTCTAGGATTAGAGTAATATATGCAGCTATATAAATTTTCCTGGGGAAAATGTAGGATAATTATATAAAATTTGTCAAATTATATTTCTATTGCAACAGAGTTATGAATCCCTTTTCAGAGTCAATCATTGAAGGACAGACGTCAGTACACACGCTACTTTTTTTACATCTATTTTATCCTGTTCTGGAAAAGTGGAAATTAGTTCAACATAAACTATGCCTCTAGTTTGGCTCTTTATTGGAAGAGGTATCAGAAGCTCTTCGTGGATTGAATTTTGTTTAGTATAGTATTTAACAAAAAAACCGAACATTGTGACGTTTCTGAAATATTCACACTATAGTTATAAAGCCAAACTAAATAAACTTGCAACATTTTAAGTCTTCGTCTATGTTAACGCAACTCGGATTCTACCAGTGCTGGACGTATTGGATGTATTGCAAAATACATTCAATTTCACTGATAAAAATGTTAAAGGATCCCGGAAGCAATTCGTTCCAGACATTATTCTCTCTAAGTAGCTTCGTGAGGTTAGGCACTTATTATTAATACTTTTTGTCATAAAGTAGCACATTTTTGTTAACAGACTAATAACGCTACATGAAGTATTAATATCACCTTTAGATACAGAACGTAGGGGAGAAGTCTACTACATCAGTGAATTCACATTTGGCATGGATGGGATAAAACAGACAAGTAGTTGTACTAAATTTATTAAGTACACACTTGTTAAACGTATATTGCTTTACAGCTCGTTTATACATGATTTGAATTGCAAACGCCTTGTAAAACGATAACTTAGTGTGTTGAATCTTGATTGCGGTGAGGGACAGTTGATTGTATGGTGTGTGGAATACCATCAGGAACTCTATGAAGTCATTGATTAAGTTGACAATTACGTACGTTACTAGATGAAGGAAGCTCGACACAGGTACAGATTTAGTGTGATTTAGTACCTGATTGACAGGTACAAATTTAGTTAGGTCCTTGTGAGCCCATTTAAATTTAACATTAACCTGGATTGCCATACTCAGCCTTAGTGATCATACATCAGCATTATTAACAATTAAGAGAATTTTCGGGATAATAATGTGCCATATTTCCAGGGCGCAATTGAGCTTTTAGAATAATTCGAAAAAATATGTTTTATCCACCTAAATACTAACTTAAAAAAAATCCCTGGAACAAATTTTTTAAATTGATGTGTAGGAACTTGATAGACCTTCGTAGGTTGATGTTAGCATTATTTCGAATTAATTAGTCTTTCGCAATAAAAAAGGTTCTAGAAAATGTATTGTTTGACTAAATGCTTATTAAAACCGCCCTTTGAAACTGCTTCAGGGTTATTGGCTACGGACCTTATAATTTTGAATTATGATCAAGTGACGACTACGACACATGCTTTGTACCTTATTCCTCAAATTTTCACATCAACGTAAGGAAATTAAGATTCGAAAGATTTAACGTGCATCAGCTCCTCTACACGTTGGGACTCCAATGACACCAGCACTCAAACCCTCGACTTTACAATACCGGCCATAAGTTTGCCACTATGGCCTTACAGCTATCACGATCATTCAAAATAATTTAAGAAAAATATTACCTTTTTGAATTTCCATATGCATTTATGTATGTGAACGTGTTTGCATTCCAGCTTTAATTACATGTATACATAGGGCCTTAATTACATACGCAAACACACACGCACACACTAGAATGTAAAATAAATAGAGAGAAAATATGTGAGAATTGAGAAAGTGGTAATTTTTTTTGTGAGTCTATTAAAATATAGATAAATTTTGTGTGAAAAGGAGATAACTTACAGGTAGGTCAATATGTTAACGGAATAGGTAAATTACAAATTATTAAGAAAATAGAATAATAATTTAATCTTATTGGCCTACAAAGTATTGCCCTCCTGCATCCACACACGTTCCAACGTTCGCATAGCTGTTAAAAAAACTCTTAGAATTCATTTTTTGAGATGTCCTTCAGTTGTTTCTTCGCATTTTGGATCACCTCATTCGAATTCACACAAAACGATGTCCCTTCAGTTTCGTTTTCAGCCACGGAAACAGGTAAAAATCTTCTGGTGATGGAATCGTTTCTTTATGCTTTTTTCAGAATTTCACGCGTCTCTCAGGTGATTTCTCCAGCAAAACACAGAATATGATGTTTGTAACCTACACCATAATGACATTGCAAAATCCGACGAATGAAAAATTTGCTTTGTTAGAAATGATCTGTAGCTAACGCCAAAAATATAAGAAATAAATTCCAGATGGATGTGTGTTTTCCTTATTAATGCTGCCAACCCCCGAAACTTCAACGAACGCCTTCGTAACTGTAGGGGACCATTCCAGAAACTTTTTGACTCTTGTCATATGAAAAGTAAGAAAGATATCTTTTCGTTTCTTGCCTGTGAGGGAAATTTTATATTAATGTATAAGAGAGAGAGAGAGAGCTTAGCTTAAGTGTGTGTACATATAAATATGGGAAACAAGATAAATTATTTCAACAAACAGGGTATAAGATTTATTTAGTGAAATAAAAATGTAAACAAGTTGATTCTGTTCAGAAATACTTATAATATTGGGTAAGAAACTGAATGTGTGTTTTTGCATGTATCGAAAAAAATTCTTAAGGCCTTATGTGATTTAAATTAAAATTAAAGAATGTAATAGAAAAATAATTTTTAGTACATCTGAAAACAAATTTATATCCCTTCTTTTCTGAAGCTTAAAATCACAAATATACAAAATTACAAGATTAATTTAAATATCAACGCAAAAAAAAAAAAGATTGAATTCTTAAAATTTTGTAAATTTGCAAAAATAAAGTAGGTATTAATGTAAGTTTTTTTCCTTCACAATCCGTATTTGAAAGATACTTTTTTTTATCACTAACAGTAAGTTACTATGTTTTTGAGAGTATAAAATAAGGTAAGTTATCAAAACACGATAGTTAAGACGAAGAATTTAAACTTTACTTATCTACTAAACACATTCTACGCTCTAAGTATCAGGTTAAATTACTAACAAATGTACAAATTAAACTTTACTCAGTTAAGAACATGAGTTTTGCGCTAATTCAAACAACCTACATGTATAGAATTACTAATTTATCTTTACAATGTCTGAAATAAAAGCAGGTAGAGTATGTGTACAAAGCAAAATGAACTTTTGCGTGCCAACAGTATTTGATACAGATTATAAATTCTAGAACAAAGTGCGCTTTTTGAACCAAAACTCACAGCTCTTCTATTCTGAGACCACTTTCCTGCAGATTTGTTTAAAGTTACCCCTTGTTAAAGAACATAAAACTTTACGCTTTGAATTAATTTAATGAATTTCATATTAATATTTTGAGTGCATATGCACTTCTGCTAACGATGCACCTCACGTTACGATTCTTTTTCATGTTCTTTGGTTTAGCAGAAATCTGGAAAACCACCTTCAAACTAATTCTTTCCCTTACAAACAGTGAAAGCAATTTTAAGTTTAAAAGGTTAATAGCAATTCAGAAAGTTAAATCGATTAATTCACTTTGATTTAACTGACTGTCAAATAAGCTTTTGTTTTTAAATGTCTGGAGACCATTAATTAAAACAATGTTTCATTTTACTTGACTCTGTTCATACATGCATTGAAAATATTTATCTTCATATAGAATCTTAGGGATTAGAAGCCAGTTTTCTGCGTAAGATTTACTAGTACCATTTGTAAAATATCGATCCAGCGAGAGATTGGCGAGATGCTAACAAGTCTTATTTCTCCGAAAATTGGTGAATGAAATGAAAGCTTTTGCATGGGAAATCACAAAAAATCTCACATGTAATTTATAAATGGAAAGAGAGTTC
>BMAV01001802.1:114334-149096 GCA_019973955.1 Trichonephila inaurata madagascariensis
GTCGCTTCTTTTGCAAGCCAGTCAGCACGTTCATTGCCATAGATTCCCGTATGTCCTCGAACAAAAGAAAAGAAAACTTGTACTCCTCTGCTTCGAAGAAAATTGAGATTAATATGCGTTTTAACAATTAGTTTATTTTGGGAATTAATGTTATTTAAGGCACACAAAGATGACAGAGAATCGCTGCAAATTAAGAAATTCGATGAAAGGATTTCGTTACTGCAGATCCAAGAGACTGCTTGAGCTATGCAAAGTAATTCAGCCTGAAACACACTACACTCATCTCTTATTCTAAATTGGCAAGTTTCAATTTCAATAAAATCTTGGAAGATAACAAACTTTGAATATTTGAGTCTGTTTTTTTAAAAAATGCGGGAATTTTGCAAAATTTATTCGATTTAAGTTAGAATTTCAAACATTAAAGTATAAACTAAAAAAATTAGCAAAACTTGAGCATAAATTTCGGTTTGCTAAACTATAAACTTCTTTTCCTTCTTTGTTTATTAATGAATTTTTATCTTATAAATCTTATAGCTTAATATTATTACGTTCGTGGACAAATCTGAGTAAGTCGATCTATACTTGTGACAAAGCGTGTTTCCAGTCTTTCTAGACAAATTAAAAGGCAAAGAGGCTTACGTTGCACATTTTGTTATAGCCTAAGGTAAGCTAGATATCTGCGAACATGTTAGAAATCAGTTTGATTTAGTGTTATATAACGACTTAAAATAAAATTGTTATTGCTAAAATCGTAATAATTCATTTCTTATTTCTGAATATACACTGCTGGCCACCGTAAATGCAACACCCTGAAGGAAGCATGCAAGTAACATAAAATTTATAACATGCATTAGCGGAGGTGAGATATGCAAATGATTAGAATTTCAGCGCAGACACACATCACGCGCGCCTGTGGCGCCAACTCAAAGCGTTATTTAAGGCTTGTAGATTTCGACGATTTCAAGTTCGGCAATTGTGTTTTTCTTGTGGTTTTTTTAAAAAACGATCAGTTATGTCTCGTAGAAAATAGCAATCAGCTTTTGATCAAGTATCCGAATTTGACAGAGGAAGGATAGTGGCCTACCGAGATTGTGGATTATTTTTCAGGGAAATCGGTAGTCGTGTTGAATGAAACCAAACAACTGTAATGCGGATATGTGACCGTTGGATGCAGGACGGTACAACGGACCGACATGGTCCATCGCATCTACCTCAGTGTACCACTTCACGTGAGGACAGTCAAATTGTGCGCATGGCAGTGACGGATCGCTCAGTGACATCACGAACCATAGCACAGCACATTGAGTCTGTAACACATTATTCAGTGTCTTCGCGTACCATTCGAAGCCGTTTACAGCAGAGTGGTCTGTTCGCAAGACGTCCATTGCTTGGTCTACCCTTGACGCAGAACCCCAGACGTCTCCGCTACCAATGTTGCGATGAAAGAAGGATGTGGGTGGCAGAACGGAATGAAGTTGTCTTTACTGACGAGTCACGCATCTGTCTGCAACACCACGATGGTCGGATTCGAGTCTGGAGACACCGTGGAGAGAGGATGCTGAACAACTGCGTTATCCAACGCCACACTGGTCCTGCACCGGGTATTATGATATGGGACGGTATTGGATATCACTCTCGCACACTCCTCCAGTATGCATTGCCGGTACTTTAAACAGCCAGTGCTACATCTCTGAGGTGATGGAGCCAGTTGTCCTTCCTTACCTTCAGGGCTTGGCCACAGCCATATTTCAACAGGATAATGCATGACCACATGTGGCACGCATTGTCCAAAGGCTCTTCGCCAATCACAAGATTGAATTGCTTCCCTGGCCGGCTTGCTCTCCGTATCTTTCGCTGATAGAAAACATGTGGTCCATGGTCGCTCAACAATTGGCCCAGATTACACCCCCAGCTGCCGCACCAGATCAACTTTAGCAACGTGGGGAAGCTGCTTGTTCTGTTGTACCCTAAGAACACATCCAAAGTCTCTTTGAATCAATGCCGAGGTGTGTGGCAGCGGTGATCTCCAACAATAGCGGCTACTCTGGCTACTGATTCTGGCAGGAACCATGCTTCACAGAAGTCTACAAATTTAATCACCTGATACTTGGTCAACATGTTATCTACAAAATAAATTTTCTTGTGCTATCTCTTGTCTTTCTTGGTGTTGCCTTTACGGTGGCCAGCAATGTATATAATGTGTTCTTTGGTGGAGCTTGTTAGTTCATATTTTATTTCGCATACTGTATGAACATCACTTTGTGTAATTTATTTGCAATTCTTATAATAGATTGCAATGAATAATATGAATTTTGCAAATTGAAAATAATAACATAATATATACAATGCCACTTCTCTAATGTTGTAGCGAGTAAATATTTATTAATGTTGCACTTAAACGACACAAGGGCTATTGGTTATGAACCACGTAATTTTGGACTACGTTCAAGTGACAAAAACGGCATCTGAGCTGAAACTTCACTCTCTTATCTTCCACACCACGTCACCGGGATAACTTTGGGCCTTTACTGATTTAACTTGCATGAGATTCTCTATATGGTGTGTTTTTAGTGGCATCAGGTATTGAAACCTTAACTCGGGAATTCATTTATTGGAACAAACAAGTTTGATGTAACAAGTTTATAAAAATATCCTTTTTATAGAATCCTAAGCATTTTTTAAGGACAAAAAATTTCTTTTGTATTTATATATATATACTACATATAGATATTCAATGATTAAGGGTAAATATAGATTGTTTATTTAATTAATACGATGCGACTCAGAATCTGAGTCTAGCATTTATTTAACATTAAATAACCTCTTGAGATATAAAAGAATGATTACAGGGAACTGTTTTATAATCTCTTTACTCCTGAGAGCAATTTGTAGAAACTAGCCACTTTTACAATTTTCATGAGTTACACATAAAGATAAATATTCTTTAAATTGGCTACTTTAAGAGCATAATAAAATATAAGGTCCTAAACGTGAAACATGTTGAAGAATAAATACAAAATATTATATTAGTACTAAGTATGCCAATTGTACTCAGTTGAATTCAAAATATGATATGCATCATTAAAGAAATTCGACATACACATTTGTTTGTACGTTTGCTGTATACTTGAGTGTTGGAAGAATTATTAGGCTTAGTTAAATTTTATAAATGTTTAACTCAATTAAAGATATGGGTTTTATTATTTGCTTATGCATGCGTAATCTTAAATGAATTTCTTTGAAATTAAGCCTTGTTTTCAAAAAATTACTTTTGATTACAAACAGTGTTCTTCTTATGTATAAGTTAAATAATCCGAGAGCCCTTTTCTTTATTACTGAAAGAAATACAATTGACAGCTTTTTCGACTTAATGAAATAATCTTAGAACTTTTAAATAAAGTTATAAATTAAGATAATATAGTTAGTATTTTTTTCTTAAATTATATTTAAGTTAATTTAAGAGATGAACTCACATTTGTTAAACAAAACAAAAATGTTCAATAATTTGTTTCAAGAGAGTAAGCTTCACATTGGTAATGTAATATTTGAGTTTCAGTGGTTATCAAATCATATTGATATTTAAAAAAATACTCAATAATACCCTTTTATTTTCCAATTTTTCTTTAGTATTTAATGAGTAAATAATGCGAGATATAATATGAACATATGTTACTGATTTGTAATTAAAATTTTAAAGAGTTCAATTTATTTTTAAGTAACAGATTCTTGTTCTGCAAATACATATTTAGGGAAGTATTTCATTAGTATTTTCTTACATGAATTAAAATGCTGCATTAAGAATACACAGTACGATTCAATTGACAAAAATCATTCAAAACATCTTATCTAATTTTATTAGCCTAAATTATTCTTTATATTTTTTTCATATTTTTTTCTATAGCCTCACAAAATTTGAAAGCTCTAAACTTAAAAAGCGCAGAATTATGTGAACTTTTACGTATATTTTTTCACGTCCCTATGGCACAAATCAAAACTTTAAACTTACTTATTTCAGAAAGATAAAATAACTAGTTTGTCTTCATTTAAAATGCTAAGGCTTTTTTTTCTATCGAGCCTAATGCTTTGAATTTTTTTCACCTATTTCTAATAGTGCATGTAACAAAAGTTGATATCCGTTTTTGAATCAAAGCAATGCTTATTTTTTAAAAAATAATTGAACTCAGAGAATTTATACATTTTTTAAGGATTTTTCAATAAGCATTCCGAAAGAAAAGTATTGTACGAATACCAACATGTTATCGCAAAACCCATATCGACTTTTGTTATACATAGTTTGACGTACTTGTAAATCAAATCTGATGCGCGTATGTAAATTTTTGTAGGAGGAGTAGCATTTTAAAATCAATTCACAAATTTAGTTTTTTCCTTAAAAAATTAAATGATAAGCTTTTTATGAAATTTTTAGTCCAAAGTTAGTTACATAGTTAACACACATAGGAGGCAACCAAAATATTTTTAAAATTCTTAAATTAAAATTTTTTGTGTAAATTGTACCATGTAACCTTAAAATCATTTAAAAAATCTGATACAGACGAAAATGATAGTTAAAAATATAATCCCTTGACAAAAAGTAATTCATATTCGAAGGGGTTTCATGAATTTTGTATATAGAGGAATATAATAGAAAATATTTTCTATTAAATATATCAATCATCAAAGTGACTTTCATAAGAATTTTAGAAGCGATAAAGTGTTTTGAGGTATTACTTTATAATTTTATTTTTTTTCCAAACATTAGTACATTTATTGTAAATTACTCAAAAAAATTATATGAAATTGAAATTTTATAAAATTTATAGGAACATGAATATGATGTAAATACATTTTTTACAATACAAATTTATTCTGGTAAGAATTTCTTTTTAAAAAAATATAATCTATTTTATCAATATTTAGTTTCTTATGCCTCACATATTTTTGATACTTGGATTTACCTCTAGGTGTGATTAAAAATATTTCCTCAATTTTAGTTCAACAAAAATTGCGTTTTTTGGTAAAAATTCTTCTTTTTAATAATTAATATTCATACTTTTCATTCTTTAATATATTTTCTCTCTCAATTTCTTGCAAAGATATAAGTTGTGAAGTTGTTTTTTTTATTTCAATTGTTTGTTATGGTATAAGATTATATTATATTCTTTTAATAGAAACCAGAGCAAAATTATATCAGTAATACAAAATATTTTGGAAAAACAACCAACTTATGTTTTTTTTCAAAACTCGTAATTAGATTTAATTAACGCACGCAACATGTATTTTTGCCACAATTGCCCAGGTCAACTAAATATTTTCATTTAGCCAAAACTAGAAAACAAAACAAATTGCGTTTTAAGCAAACTATCGTTTGTGTCACGCAAATTAGGAAAATAAAGTATCGTCAAGATATAAATCATTATCTCTAGCAGTGTTTATAAACATTCCTATTGCATATATTTCTCCTATAATTTTTACCGATTGATTGATGATGAAATTTATTTTTCAATCGAATCAAAACTTAATTAAAAATAATTTATTATTCGACAATTATAATACTTTAAAGTATGCTTTACGTAGCTTAAATATACGAAAATATTAATGCATGAGATTGTCATTGCCAACATACAAATGCATAGAGTTTTAAAACACAACATTTGGAAATGAGTAAAAATCCAATTACAAAATTCAATCTTTATAACCATGAAATAAAGTTAAATAAAAACGAGCAAATTTCAATTACAGCTCGAAAAAAATTTTAATGAAAATATTTAATCCATTGCAACAACGACTATGCGTAATTATTTTTCTGATCTTGTTGTAATTAATCCTGTACCGCAAAAATCATGATAGAGAGAATAATTTTAAATTTACATCATGTCAAGCAAAATCATTCATTAAAAGTAAAACGAAAATATTTTCTTAAGATACCTAAAATGAGCAAATGACTTGGTTAAAATTTAATTCGAATTTTTTTTAAGTTTTCATTTGTGTTGCAAATCTTCATAAAAATTTCCTTCTTTTTCAATTCCTACTATTAGCTCACAATCTCTATATATTTATTTATATATTTATTTATTTATCTGGGTGGAATTTTCAATCGTTAATAAAATACATTTTAAAGCACTCCATTGAGCTGAAATTTTATATACAAGATCATTTTGGATGACAATAAAATAATATAAGAATAATTAATAAAAATTAATTGATTAAAACTAATTATTTAAAGAATTACAAATACAAACACACAACCACGTTGGTATCATTTTTGACGACTTAGCGACCCTTTTGGTGACTTGTGTCAAAACTTGAAAAGGTTTTTTTCTCAAGTGTTAAAGTATTCAGTTGAAATGAAATTTATATACACGATTGTTTTGGACGACAATGCGATACTTTAATGATAATTAATGAAAATTAATGACCACTTAGTGTTGTGATTCTGTGTCCTATGTATATATATATTTATATTAATTGTAACTAATTAATAAAAAATAGCTAAAATAAAATTTTTCTATGTTGATCTAAGTATTAATTGTCATAAATTTTTTTTAATGTTACTTGTTTCAAGAAAACTAACAACTTTTATCAAGAATATCTTTCAATTCTTAATTATTTTTAAATTCAAAGACATTCTGAAGTTGAATATAAATGTAATGATGCAGAAAACAGGAAAAGCAGCCACTTGATCATCTTTTTCAGTTGTTAATTAAGGTTTTATTCATCTTGTCACGGTATTATGTATTAGTAGAAAAAGCTATGTTTCCCCACAATACATGATGTCTTATTTCCCTTTTACTTTGTCTTAAGTTTTAAATTTTAACTTTGTTAGTCTTGAAATGAAAAAGGCTGTTGGTATATGGAAATCTTATTGGCATACCAACTTAATTATTTTTTAACTCTTGAGCTCTTAAAAATAAATTTCAGGAAATCAAAAATAAATTTTTCATTTCACTTTAAGGTATCCGACTACTTTCGGAACTGTGATTTTAAAAAAAGCGCATAACTGGATACTTTTCCTGATATTTAGTGTCACTTAGATTAAAAAACATGTATAAAATTGTCTTAAGGATATTTTGACAAAGAAAATTATTTAAATACAATATTTTAGCAAAAAATTAACTTAGAATGATCTTTTTCCAAAATGTTCTCCTTTTATAGAAAATGCTTCTATAATATTAATGTTTCGCGCGCGCTTACAGAAAGTAAAGACTTCATCAGAGAGTCTGAACTAGGATTTTTGAAAAATTCACATTGTTTTCAGAGTTACCACCAATTGAAATAATTATCGACGTTTTTTTCTTAAAATTTCTCCCCTCTGTTGTCGTAAAACATGGATAAACCTACTTCTAAGTTATATATTTCAAAAATTCTAGATGAACCTCTGTACAGAGGTCTGATCTATATACAGGCAAAATATTATTACAATAGAAGCATTTTTCACAAAAAGAGAACATTTTGAAAATGGGTCATTCTATGTTCATTTTTTGTCAAAATATTGTACTTAAATAATTTTTTATTCTAATACTATTCTTAAAACAATTTTATATACATTTTCTAATCTAAGTGACACTAAATATCATAAATATTATCCATTTATACGCTTTTGAAAAATCACGGTTCAGAACGTAATCGGATACCTTAAGTAATGATTCCACATTGCTGACAAAACTCTCTACAATTTAGAGAATTTTTCATATTAATGGGAAAATAAAGAAATGCGTTTTTTCTTCATTCTTACATTGATTTTGCTTTAAAATACATATTTAATTTAGAAAATTTTAGCAATAACTTTCCATTTTAGTAGGGGGAGGGTTAAGTGTAACTACGTATTATAAACACACTAAATTTATTTAAAAAAGTTACAGTATCATAATAATAAATTTTTAAGAAATATTATTCTATTTGTATGAAGATCCCTGATATGATAACTTTGAGGATTGTGATACCTTTTAGATTTACCGGGAATTTCTTTCATTTTTTTCTGGCAAAAATACAGTTGAAAACAACATCAAAACATTTTCTACTCTCCTTCTTGAACATTCCATGAAAATGTAAATTGAGTCTCTTATCCCATTATTCAGTCAGTTTACATTTGAAACTTGGCAAAGTCCGATACGAGCAGTAAAGTATCTAGTCAAAAGAATTACCAACTTCTACTGAATTTGAAAACACGTAAACAAAATATGTTTTCCTTTCATCTGATTTCTTTTACATTTGTTGTAAACTGGGAATCAATTTTTTGGAATTGATAAATTTTCTTTTCCATATGCAAATGGAGAAAGTAACTCAAGAACGCTATTTTGCTTTGAGGCAATTTTTGATGCATGCTAAATTTTATTTTAAAACGATTCTTATATTCGTGCTTTAATTTTTACTTTAACATGAAAGTATAGAGACCATAATAAACTGAAGTTAGACAAAATTTGAGTAACTAATCAATTAGAGCTGTATAGTTTTATATGACTTAAGGTATCCGACTATACGTTCGGAACCGTGATTTTGCAAAAGCGTATAAATGGATACTATTTATGATATTTAGTGTCACTTAGTTTAGAAAATGTATTTAAAATTGTTTTAAGAATAGTATTACAATAAAAAATTATTTAAGTACACTATTTTGGCAAAAAATGAACATAGAGAATGACCCCTTTTCAAAATATTCTTTTGTGAAAAAAAACTTGTATTATAATAATATTTTGCCAGTATATAGCCCAGACCTCTCTATAGAGGCTCAACTAGAATTTTTGAAATGTATATCTTAGAAGTGGGTTTATCCATATTTTAACGACAAAAGAGGGGATAAATTTTAAGAAAAAAAACGCCGATAATTATTTCAATGGGTTGTAACTCTGAGAATAATGTGAATTTTTCAAAATCCCTAGTTCAGACTTTCTGGAGAAGTCTTTACTTTATATAAGCGCGAAATATTATTATCTTAGAAGCATTTTTTTTATAAAAGGAGAACATTTTAAAAAATATTATTCTGTTAATTTTTTGCCAAAATATTGTACTTAAATAAATTTTTTTTGTCAAAATATATCCTTACAACACTTTTATACAAGTATTCTAATCTAAGTGACACTGAATATCATGAAAATTATCCATTTATGCTCTTTTTTAAAATCACGATTCCGAACGTAGTCGGATATCTTAAAATTCAGTAAAATTGAATGAAATAAAATAATTTTAAAATCTGTAAAAAAAAAAAAAAAATGTTAACAAGTGTGAGAAGGTTAAGAGTAATAAAAAAAGATTCTCTCTAAAGTTTCTATTTTAAAACAGACTTAAAAACAAAGACTTTTCTTAAGATTTTTCCTATCTTCCTTATTATAATTACACACTTCATAATACAGATGAGAAAAGATATTTTCAATTTTAAAGGCAATTAATATTGATAAAATATTAGTTAAATTCTCAGTTTCAATCACTACTTAGAGACCGTTGCAGCCTAGTGTTCATGATCATGGATTCTTGGCCGTCATGGCATGAGTTCTGGCCTTGTGTCACACTGAAAACCCGCTGTGTATAGAGGGCCGATACATGCTAAATTTGTCAAACCTCAAAGTTTCTCATGTCGTCGTGGTGTGGTAGTTTGGAGATAGATACCAGGTCAAGTGTCGTCAGGCCCTTGCATTGCTTTAAAGCTACGCTTCTCAAATTGTGGGGAGCTAGCGCCCCTTAGGTGAGTGTGATAACCCTATGAGGGGGTCACAAGCATATCGACAATTAGAAAACGAAAAATTATTAAAAAAATTATTAGTTTATTGAAAGTAAACAAACAAAATACATTCTGACGTAATAAAAAATAAAATACACATTTACACTAATATAATATACTTGTAAATTTATCAGTAATGCACAATATCTTTATATAATTCATCTGTGCATGTGTATGTGACTGAACTCCTCCTAATCGGCTGGACCGATTTTGATGACATTTTTTGTGTGGGTTCAAGTGGATTTGAGAATGGTTTAGATTCACAATTCGGTCCGATACAGCACACACACAATTAGTTAAAAAAAATATTCATAAAATACCTTAAAATGCATAATTGTTTTATCCCTGTGTGTTGTTTATTCCGCTAATGCGAGGAAAAAGAAAAAAAAAGTGTGTGTGTACTTATGTACGCACGTAAGAAGTTATACTTCTTTGGTGTAACAAGATTAAAATCTTTCGCAGGGCAAGCAGAGCCAAGGACGAAAGGCGGTCACGAGCAGAGTTGAACGATATTAACCTTCAGTCAATCGGACTAGCCAAACCTGAGATAATCACGATTTAAATAAATTTAAACACCCCGCACAGGGACAATAGGACCAATAATATGGGGAGGGGGTCGAAGGCGGGAATAATCTGTCCCGTTCTGTATATTTCTAGACAAAGCATTTTCGTATACGTTCCTGCGGAACACAAAGCAAAGGTTCGCTGACTCGGGTATATAGCTCAGTGGTAGAGCATTTGGCTGTAGACCGAGAGGTCTCCGGTTAGAACCCGGGTGTCCCCTTCTTCAGGGAAGTGAAGAGAAATATTTTTCTGAGAATTTCGAAGGCGGGAATGATTTGTCCCGTTCTGTATATTTCTAGACAAAGGATTTTCGCATCCGTGACGGTGTGCGCGCACATTGTAAAAAATTTACCCTCATCCTATTTCTCTAACGCCCCAAAAGAAGTATAACTTCAAAAAAGAAAAAAGTAATAAAAGAGGGGAAAATTTTGTTTTTCGCATAGCCAATTATATGTTGCGCGTCCGAGGGTTGGCAAACCATCGCATTTGTTTATTTATACCCCTCAAGGATTAATCAAAAATATTGTGCATTAATTGGCATTACGATAAATTTATTTATTGTGCATTAAAAATATACCTGTTATAAAAATAGCTCGAGTTTTACCTTTTTTATCATTTAACTAAAACAATATAAGATTTCTATTCAGAATAGTTTCTACTATATTCTAGTTCATAGTATAACACTTACTCGCACGCAATCGATAGGTCGAATTGTGGTAACTGTGCAAGTGATGACGTCAGGTATTGAAATAAATTTTCTTATAAAAATTTTCATCAAAACGGTATCAAGTATATCAATTTTCGTCAACTTATTCAAAAAAGTTTGAAACTTTTGGATTCAAAACGTGTATGCAGGACAACGTCTATCTCGGGCAGTTAGTATTTTATAATTAATTATTTAACAATACTAAATTTTAAAAAAAAGTTGAATAATTACTAATGACTCCATGGGCTTGTCATATATAAAATTATACACAAAAATTAACACTGTTCTTGATAATTTGTGCGGTCTGATTAAAAATTACGTGATACGCTCCCCAACGCCAATCTTTTAACACGTAGTCGAGCGTATGTGGTGTATTGAGGAAGGGGGAGGAGTAGAAAAGGGAAATAAATAAACAAAAAATCCTCTGAAATAAGTAAATCCTTCGCAAACACTGTCAAAGTCATTTTATTGCATTCCAAAGCCTTCGGAATAATTTTATGGATAACAATGCACAGAAAAGTTCGTACTTCGGAAAGACGTAAATATACATCCAAGGCAATTAATGCACTGGCTGAGGGAGACGTTGGTGGTGGCACTTAAGAGGTTACAGTCGAAATGTATGTTTAGCATCAAAGCATAGTATTATTGAATTCAATATATTGTTATTGTATTGAGGGGGCAATGAAAATTATGATTGAATATTGGGTTGCAAATATTGTAAGTTTGAGAAGCCCTGCTTTATAGTTTGACGTAAATAAACACTCATTCCCTCACGCAGTTATTAATTACCAGCCCATAATTCATTGATAAAGAGAGAAAAACTTAGAAGAGTCTGTCAAGTGGTCCCAAAAAACAATTGAATAATCCCATGGCCTACCTCTTATCCGTAATTCACAAAATAGAATGTGAGTTTTCAATTCAATTTCTGATGCGCATAACACATAAAGAAATACATATCCTCCTATCTATTCGTTTTATTTTCCATTTTTAAAAACAACTAGAAAAAATAAATAAAAAGATGTCATGCGGACAGAAAGATATTCATTTTATGAGTATTGCTGAAATCTTAATTTAAATATACATTTTAAAGTTTTGCCTTTTTTAAGCCCAGTGGCAGAGTGAGTGCATTAAGCTTCCACACCACAGGTCTGAGGTTCAAACCCTGGACTGGCCAAGGTTGACTCAGCTTTTCATCCCTTCAGTGGGTCGATAAATGAGTACCAAGCTTGCTTGGGAACTTAACACTGGGGGTTTCGCGTCCAACTGACCACCTGACCCTAACATCTGCTCATGCACCTCAGAGCCCAAGGTCATGTATACTGAGTTGGGCACAGTAGGCCTTCATGGGCGGTCGCGCCACTCATTTATCTTTTTAAAGAATATTCATTTATTCGCTATATTGTTATTAATAATTATGGAAAATCAGCAGACTGAAGATAACTTTTCAAAATCTACTATTAGAGCTCACACTCTCTCTCTATATATTTATTTATTTATCCCGGTGGAATTTTCAATCGTTAATAAAATACATTTTAAAGAGCTCCATTGAGCTGAAATTTTATATACATGATTATTTTGGATGACAATACACAATAATTTAATTATAATTGATAAAATTTATTGATTAAAACTAATTTTTTAAAGAATTACAAATACAATCACGTTGGCATCCTTTTTGGTGACGTGTCAAAACTTGAAAAGGTTTTTTTTCCTCACGTTTTAAAGCATTCTGTTGAACTGAAATTTTAAATGCACGATTGTTTTGGATGACAATACGACACTTTAATAAAAATGAATAAAAATTAATTACCCCTTAATGTTGTGATTCTGTCCTATGTATATACATATTTCTGTGGAATCCAACCGAAATCTTCCAAAAAGATTGGATTCTTCAGATAGCGGGGTTTTTATGGCGTGGTGTCTAGGGGTTTTTAGGGTGTATTAGTTATTTTCGAAATAAAACAGACAACATAGTTCAAGAAAGAAACTAGTTGATAACTAAATAATTTATTAAGAATTATAGGGGAGTATTTACATGGGGAATATTTCAAAAGAATAGGAAAGTTAGATAAGCATATTTCGGAAGAATAGGAAAGTTAGATCACTTTACTTTAAGGGAGGCAATTGACATTAAATAGAACTCATTATGGTGCTATTAAGATTTACCGCCTGGCGCGGACGAATGTGCGCTGACGCGCGAAACACGACTTCTCTCGACGGGTGTTAGTGGGCCTCTGGCGAAAAAGATTCATGTCGGCGTTTTTAAAAGGGACGCTAGATGGCGTTGATGTGGAATACTGTTTTGATTAGAATTGCCGACCTCGGTAAAGGATATGATCTAACTTTTTACAAATGGGATATCCTACATTTATATTAATTGTTACTATTTAATAAAAAAGTAGCTAAAACAAATTTTTCTTTGTTGGTCTAAGTAGGAATTGACTTGAAATTTTTTTTTATATTACTTGTTTATACATTTAACGTGTATTTATATAAACCTTATAGTGGGATGGTTGTTGAAATGTTTCTTCTTGTAATTAAACTAAGTTTAATTCTTATTTCTATCTCAAGTTGCATCAAAATTGCGTAGAGATGAGCAATAAAAAAAAAAATAGCTATTTAAATACGCTAATGGTAGACATTTTTGGGGAAAATTTTTATTACGATAAAAAAGCAACAATTTTAAACGCAGAGCTGACTTAAAAATCCTTTAGAAACCACCTATATGACCCGTCAATATTTCTTTCCTAATGCAAGAAAAAGCACCTCTTATAATACCATTCAACTGAACAATTTCCTATCTTTCAGAACATTACGGAACATTTGATAATATAATTTAAGCCATTCTGTGCCATATCAGTCGAAGTTTCAAGTCACTTTTTTCACAAACGCATCGAAACGAATTCTTAGACCATTTTCGTGACACACTCGGTAAACGCGATAAACGTCTTGAATTTTAAAAAGATTCCGTTCAATTTTCTGGCTTTCGATTCCGGTATATTTGAATCTTGTATTATGAGATTGTTGTAACGTGTTTAGAGGGTGAAACATTTCGTTTTCGATTATCCTTTAGAAGGATATGTGGAGTGGAAAACCTTTCCATTTTCAAGTTTTATTTCAGTATAAGTTTTAAGGTTGTTAGTATCTTTTTTTTCATTCAAATATCTGAAATACATTATTTATTATTGTTTTTAAACTTTGCAATATTGATTCATTCATAATAAACTATTGGAATTGTGGAGCAATTATGTTGTGCTAATTAACTTTAAGGCATCATTTCTCAAACTGTGGGGCGTGCCCCCTAGAGGGGCGCGAGCCTATCGAAAAGTCGAAAACAAAAGATTATTTAAACAAAAAGTATTAATTTACTGAAAGTAAACAAATAAAATACTTTCTAACTTAATAAAATATAAAATACACATTTGCACTGATAAATGTATCAGTAACGCACAATGTATTTTATTAATTTAACAATACTAAGTTAAGAAGAATTACAGTGACCCCATGGGCTTGTCATATATAAAATTTTTACAAAAATCAACACTTACCTGGATAATTTTACGGTTTATAATTAATCCAAAAACTGCCTATTAAAAGTTACGGGATTCGCACCCCAATGTCTCAGTTTTCCACATAGGTACGCTTATGTGATTTTTTTTTGGGGGGGGGCGGGGAAAAGAAAAGGAATAAATAAATAAAACCTTCTCTGAAATAATTAAATACTTCGCAAACACTGTCAAGGTCCTTTTATTGTATTCCAAAGCCATTGGAAAAATTTTATGGGTAGCAGTGGACAGAAAAGATCGTAGTTCGGAAAGACGTATATATACGTTGGAGGCATTTAACGCTTTCTCTGAGTGATACATTTATATATGCCAGTGGCGCATAAGAGGTTAAAGTCGTATTGTAACTTTAGTGTCAAAGTATAGTATTATTGAATTCAATTCAATGTTATTGTATGGAGGGGGGTGCGATGAAAATTATGATTGAATATTGAGTCGCAAATATTGAAAGTTTGAGAAGCACTACTTTAATAGGGTTTTTTTTGCCATAACTCCACGAGAAATAATCTGAGAGACTTTAAATTTAGTAATGAGAGACAGCATTTTGTTCTCAAGGGATGACGAAAACAAAGTTGCACAAAAATGAATACTATGCATCTAGTATGGAATAAAAAAAAAAGCTTTATTGGACTCATAGTACCATTACACAAGATTGTCTAGTCAGAATTTAAATAGGATATATAAAAATAATACTTTATATTTAGAATAGCTTACGCAACATTTTCTTGCATAAAAATCTCTTTCTGTATCCTTAAAAATATAAACAAAACTGTAAATATTAAAATAAAATTCCTCGAATATGCTCATAAAACTTTTTCTAATTTCCAATTTATTAGTGTTTGAATTACATATGCTAACATAAACAATGTTTAAACTTTACTTTAATACATATTTTAAACCCATCGTTAATTAAAGTATAAGTATTAAAAAGTTCAACTCTAGATGGGTTAAAATCATTTTATAACATAAAAAGAAAGTCGACAAAGCTTTCAAGTGACTGTTAACACCTGGTTTTATTAGCATCGTACCACCATTAATTTTACACAGAGATTACCTTCACTTTTACTGTAGACTCTGTCCACACATTAAATCCAAATCAATTTGAAAATTTGAAGGAGGCATAAGCTAAAGTGTATGCCGTAGACCAATTACTTAAAAAAATTCTACAGTTTATTATGTCGTTTTTTCAATAATCCATTGAAGTGTTTGATTATTTACTGAAAGCTTTATTTTTCAGATATTTCATTTCTTGTCATTCACCATGATATATTTCAATCTTACCCTATATGGATATACATATTTTAAAATGTATTCCTTTTTTAGTATAAAAACTTGAATGTATTAGATTTAACATTAAGGTATCCGACTACGTTCGGAACCGTGATTTTGCAAAAGCGCATAAATGGATAATTTTCATGATATTTACTGTCACTTTGATTAGAATACATGTATACAATTGTTTTAAGGGCATTTTGACAAAAAAAATTATTTAAATACAATGTTTTGGCGAAACATTAACTTCGAATAATTCTTTTTCAAAATGTTCTCCTTTTGTGAAAAATGCTTCTATTATAACAATATTTTGCCTGTATATAGCTAAGACATCTCTACAGAGGCTCAACTAGAATTTTTGAAATAAATAACTTAGAAGTGAGTTTATTCATATTTTACGACAACAGAGGGGAGCAATTTTAAGAAAAAAAAAACGCCAATAGAGCTATTTCATTGG
Source organism: Trichonephila inaurata madagascariensis (assembly GCA_019973955.1). Lineage (NCBI taxonomy): Eukaryota > Metazoa > Arthropoda > Arachnida > Araneae > Nephilidae > Trichonephila > Trichonephila inaurata. The sequence continues at coordinate 130,609 of BMAV01001802.1, forward strand.
GTGGTGAAAATAATGTGAATTTTTCAAAAGTCATAGTTGAGCCTCTGTAAAGAGGTCTGAGCTATATACAGGCAAAATATTATTATAATAGAAGCATTTTTAACAACAGGAGAACATTTTGAAAAAAAAGTTTATTCTAAGTTAATTTTTTTGCCAAAATATTGTATTTAAATAGTTTTTTTTTTGTCAAAATGTCCTTAAAACAATTTTATACATGTAGTCTAATCTAAGTGACATTAAATATCATGAAAATTATCCATTTATGCGCTTTTTTAAAATCACGGTTCCGAACGTAATCGGATACCTTAATATGATAAAAATTACAGTTATTAATTAAAACAGGTAATGTTAATGAGATATTTTTTGCAAATTACTAACTTATTCTAAGTCGATCAATAGTAAAATAAAGTTATGATACTGCTTTATAATTATATATATATATGTGTATATGATATTTTTTCTTTCAGTTGGATCGTACTCCAGTGCACTGGGCAGCTTCCAAAGGTCACATTGAAATTCTGAGCTTACTTCTTCAGGCAAAATGCGATATCGAAGTCGTTGACAAGGTAAGCTAGTAAACTCTTTTGTGCTTGAACACACTAGGTTCATTGATTGATTAATAGATTATTAACGTTACTCTGTGAAGCTACACGAGTGTTGTTTTAGAGACGGACCTCGTAATAACGTTCAAGTAACGAGGATGACACCCGAGTTGGCACCCCACCAGCGTGGGGGCCTTCAGTCTCGACATAATTAATGTTCCTCGACCAGGTCTTTAGTGGACCTGGGTCTGAATCCCACGACCTTGAACATATCTGGAAAAGCTTTGGTTCATGTCAAAACACTTAATAAAATAATATGATGCATATGCTGTTAAATCATCATCCTTATTATTTATTTTAAAGGTTTATTTATTTCGTTTGATTTTTAACTAAATTAATGATAATGAAGCATAAATATTTGCGTGCATTGTTTGTTAAAAAAAATTTCACTTTTTCCTTATACCGTGAACTACATTTCAGACTATGATTTTGAATTATGAATAGAGTCAGAATTATGTTTTAAAAATTTAGCATCACAATGCATATTTTAAAAAAAAATGCGATTAGCACTTCTTAGAAATAAATTTCAGAGAAGTAGTAGTAGTAAAAATTGAAGAGTTCAATCAGAGCTATTAATATTTTCCCTATCAGAAACTTTTTTCCCTTTCTAAAACAGGTTTTCTACTTCCCGCAATGATGCAAGAGGGAAGTAATGGTGTTTCAAATTTATATTCATAACTGAATTATCTGGTTAATGATGTTTCTCTCTGATAATTTTGACACGGTTTTCTTTAAACAAATTAATGTATTTTAAAATTTAGCACGGAGAATATAAATTATAAAAGTTGCTCAGTTTTATTTAATTCTTCATGTAACACAAAATATATTTAAATCTTAAGAAAATTGTGCTGCATTTAATCAATTCTTCCATCCCACAAATTACATTGTGTACAGAAGCATTTAATTTGCGTAGAGCTTTAAATTTATTATTTTATATTACTATTTTGATTAAAAAAAAGTATTTTTAAACGAAACTGATCTTGAAAAACACTCTTGCTTATTAATTTTATTATAAATATACTAAACTTAAAAATAGTTGAATAAAATCTTTTGAAATGTAAAACTCAATTTAACGGTTCCAAATTATTTAATTACTTTGTTAGATAATATTGCATAGTTAAAAAAAGAAACAGATTAAAAATATTTAACACAAAGTTTTCAATAATTATTATTAAAAAGAACCTAGAATCATAATAGGTACGATTTGGTAATGCTCATATTAAAGAAAAAGGCTTTATTGATATGTTGAATGTTATCACTCAAATGGATTAAATATAATTAGCAAGTATATTTAATATCAAGTTAGATAACAAATTTGGATTTGTTTATGGAATTTAAAGTGTACAACAAATGTGTTTTAAAAACTATTCAATGAATTTTTATCTTCGAGGTATACAATATATATAAGATTACTCAAATCAAAAGATAACAATATCAAGAGACAGTTCTTAAATCTTAAAAGCCTATTATATATATAGGTAACACTTGACAGCAAACTACTAATTAAAAGAAAACTTGTGGCAACAGTCTCTGTGTGTGTATCTTTTTTCAGAATGTAAATACGTACTTGTGAAATGCTTTTTTTTTTTCGAGTTAAATGTTTGCCTTGTGAAGTATTCTACCCCTTGTAAGAATTTTTAATTCTTGTGAAATATTCTACTCCTTGTAAAATATTGTAATCCCTGTGAAATATTCCAAGTGCCATGAAATATTTTTATCCTGTGAAATATAACTTCAACAACTTCAAATTGCAATTCAATTAATCATTGTATCTATTCTCTTGCATTTAGCTGAAAATCTTAGTTGAAACTTTTAGGCCTAATATAATTCAATTTCAGAATACTTTACAGGATACTTAAATACTTGTAGATGAAACTATAAAAATATTTATCTTATGAAGAGTTGAAAAAAATCACTATTTTAAGTATTAAATCTAAGTAGGATCAAATGGAAATTTAATTTAAAATTCCTTAATTTTGGCATACCCGGGTACATGGATATAAAACTTGTATTATGCACAGTTTTAATCGAATTTAATTTACATTAATTTAGTAGACTGTAAGTGTATTAGATTGTATACCCAGCTCATAGATATGAAAACAGTTTCAAGAAACTGAATCTTACCAAAATAATAATGATTGTTTTCCTTATAATAAACTTTCTAAGATTTAATGCATTCTGAATTAGATATAATATCAAATTTATTTACTATATTTTAAAGGAAGATATTAATACTCTTCCCTTTAGCAGTATATATTATCCTACTTAAATTTTTCTATCGTAGCCTAATTTTTTTATCAATTATAGAAAATTGCATCCCAATTGTTTCAAATGCTTACATTTCGTACATGAATTCTATACGATGCAACTTTCTATTTACTTACATAATTTATTTAGCTAAAATTATTTAAATAAATCCTTGAGATGAATTTAAAATAGATTATTCCTATTTAGCAAAAGTATTTATTCTTTATCTCTAACCTTGTTCTCAATCTTTCTGAACGAAGCCATTTCTGAAAAATCTTTTTCTTATCAAAGATAGGATTGTACGTTAAAAATTGAGTTAATATTTCTAATGCCAAAAAATTTGTTAAAAATATCGACGAAGAAAGGAGTACACGCAATTTTTCAGAATGAAATTTATTTATTGCAGATATAATTTAATGTACTTCATATATTATTTTCTATGGTGAAAATTTGACTACATATTTAGCAGTACGGTTAAAAATGATTCACACACAGTTTCAAAAATGTTAACTTTAAAAAGATTATTTTGATTTTTGAGATAAAATAACTTCTTTATCATATTCAAGATACAATGTTTCAAACCGCACACATAATATAATCTTACAGCAAAGTCATCTTTTTTTTTTTCTATAAAAAAGAGCAAAGACAGAGATAAAACAGTGGTTCGCCGTGTCTTTTCTTTTTATTAAAAAGAAAAGAAACGCGTAGAATTTTTCGGTTGCGTAAATATTAGGTAAGAAGAACCACACGATTCGTTATTCTCAAGAAGTTGGAAGTAAAAGTTGTAAATTACTTAAGACATGTTCAGAATCGGTGTAAAGAAGCAATCCGAACACGAATTTCGAGAATAAAAAGTTTCGAATTCATGATAAACTCAGACACGCACAACTAAGGCGTATATGTAAATTATGCTCTTTGAAGTTCTGAATTTCGAATATTTTTACGAAACATAGAATGTACTAACGGTATAAAATATTCCGAATCATCTTTTCTCTGTATATGTGTCTTATGTCTTATTTTATTTTCATTTTCTCGAAGTAATGAAAACGGAAAATGTAGCAAATAAATCTCTTGTCGTACCTTATATTGTGTTTTCTGTTTTACTACAGTTATTTATTTCATTTATATATTTAATTTATTAGTTACGACATAAGTTTACTGAAGTATTTCATTTTATGATGCAGATAAAAGAATAAGTATTTTTCGAATTTAAAACTTGATAACAAGTTAATCGATTATGAAAGGTTCCTGCCTTTAAAAGGATTTTAATTCAACATTAAAATATTTTAGTATGAAAAGTTATTGAGAATATGGAAATAAATATTGAAAAACAATTTTTAATTATTCTTTTTTCTGCCGATGCATTGTTGTAAAAATGAATAGTTGTTTTTTTTTTAATTAATTCACTTAAAGGCTGCCTAAAATTAAAAAAATGCGGCTTTTGTATTAACTATGAATAGATGTTTCCAATTTGCAACATATTTAGCTGAATTAGTTCTTTTATGTTATGAATCTTCAAGAACAATCATTAGGCACAACAGAATAATACCGCAATAGGATTTCAAAATTAAAACTTTTTAAGTGGAAATGAAGATGAATTATCGTGAGAGAATCCTTTTGTGTTAATAATTCCATGTATAATTCGATCGTTCTCTTTACATTTTCATAATCATCCTAATAGGAAAAAACTATTCACTTAATTTTATATATTAGAGAGCATAATAAGAAATACCAAATAGTTCCGTATATTCTTGAATTTATTTTCAATTTTTTGTTCATTTATTTCATTCGTATAAAGCATCAAAATCAAGTGAGCAATAATGTTGTCGGAGATAATTTGAATTTTGCCTGATATAATGAACAGTTAATTATAATGCTTTTATTTCATATGAAGTTCTTCAGCATTAAGATGCACTTTCTGAATCTTTTAGAATATTGAAATATTTTAAACTTCTTGCTTGAACATTTAGTTACATGCGTTGAATATTTATTACGATTCTGAACAATTATAAAAGTAAAAGAAAAAATGCAAAGTTTTTCACAATAAAACAATTTTTATTCATATATCAGCAAAAGAATAGTGTTGTCTTGTCGTGCATATATAATCTGCTAAAATTAATAATTTATTTGGCTACCACTTTTACGGATGATACTAAAAACTTTATTATCCATGCTGTTAGCCATATCTTTTAGTGTACGTTTATCTAAATTGTTCCGTGTATTTGTAATAGCCTTCTTCAATTCAGCAACAGAGCTGGATTTTAAGTTACTTACATACTGATATGTTTCGTTAACTAGGAGATCCCAAACATTTTCAGTGGGGTTGAAGCCCAGTTCATTAAATAAATTTTGTCAACAACTAACGAATGTTTGGTGCTGCCTCTGCAGTAAATGACAACATGGGTTTGCTCAAACGTACGGTAAATTAGACGAAATTTTAGAAAATAAGGTAAACATTTTTATTCCGGTGACATTTTGGCATACTAAACTGTTCACTTTACTCAAGAAAAATGCCACAGTACGAGTTGCTTTGACAATAAAAGCGTTCGAGACAGTGCAATCTATCTCTCCATAATTTCTCTTTGAAGAATATTTTTTTGTTCTTTCTGAAATCTACCATTTTAAATTAAACCCATTTGGATTATTGAGATTCATTTTTTTTACCACTGAACACAGTCTGCGACAACAGTATACTACTTATTAAGTCAGAAGTGTAAGGAAAACACAACAAACCATGAAAAATGAAACGATTTGTTTTATTTGAATCTGTTTGCATATTTTTTTAGCCTTTTCATGGCTTAGATTCTTGTAAATTCATTTCACATGTGCATATTCTTTGTAATTTTGCTTCGTACATCCTTTCATCCAGCTCATAAATTCTTTCAAAATCTGCAGATCACTTGAAAATTGTTTTATTTGTAACTTAAGAATTTTAAAACATTTATAGTGAACTTATAAATATATGGAGCAGTGCATTTGCATAAACAATTTCAATAAATGAATGCTGTTTTGCTGAAAAAAATAGGATAGATAAAACAGATTAAAATTATACTAACTGAAACAACCAAATTTAGATTCAAAAATCTAGATATCTTACATTTATACCTGATATGACTGTGAAACTAGATATCACCTCAAGTGTCGTATGAATGCGGCTCAAAACTACTAAATTCACTAGAAACGATAAAATATTTCAGTCGAAAATGTATTTAAACTTTTTATGACTAATATTTTAAGCCTACAACTTTAATACATAAATTAAGTTAAAAATCATATTTTGGCATTTAAGAGTTTATAAGAAATTATAAACTTGTTCCTCTCTTTATCGATAATTTATGTCAAAAAGCAAAATTTATAAATACAAATATATGCTACAATCGAATCTATAAAAAGTATCATGTAAGTGATTCCTCTCTCTCTCTCTCTCTCTCTCTGTCTATCTTTCTCTCTCTCTATATATACAGGGTGCATCAGCTCAACAGTTACAAACTTTCAGGACAGATGGAGTACACCTAGATGATGTCCAATCACATAGGAATGCATGGTCAGCAACGCTTTGCAGGAGCGGTAATGACGATACAAAATGCAAGAAAAACATGGCATGAATATGAGGGCAAAATATGTTTATTTTCCTGAGAAAAGCAAAAATTTAAGAAAACAGAACATTAAAAGGACAGCACGGGTGCATGTCAGGGTGATAAGGGTAAACATTGTTAGTATGCAGGATCTTTCAGACGGTCATATGGGAAATCCCGATATGACTGTCGATAGCCCACGTACTGGTACATGGATTGTTCTGCACAAGGATCCAGCACAGTCTCCTCATTGTTTGGTCTTCTTACACTTCGCTTACGTTCCTGTGCGTCCATGATGAAGGATCAGCTGTCAGACAATCTCTAGTGCAAGCGTGCAAAGAATGCATGGCTAGGAGTTTGCCTCTTGGGATAATGTTAAATGTACAATCGATATGCGGCTCACCCATTGCAGTCAGAGGTTCCGAATGCCAGATATATATCAGCGAGCGGGGCCGTGGGAAGCCTAGTGATTAGAGCATCGGACTCCAGACCGGAAGGTCTGGGTTCGATGCCCGATGCCACCAAATACACTCCGAGTACACACGGAGTACGTGCTCGTTAAATCAGTGGGTTCGAAAGTCTTGTGGTCTGAATCACGAGTGCAGGGGACTGGAAAATATTTCCCTACCCTTCAGTTTCATGTCTAAATTGTGGAGGTGGAGATAGACAGTATCGCCATCTATCGTCCCTTCGGGGAGTTTCAACGAGCTAATTCGTATTGTCACCTGTATGGTGCTCAAGGCCAAAGCCAACGACAGGCGTACTTCTAGCCCCTTGCCACGATGAATTTCGTGGGCCTCGATCTGACTACGTCAGACAGGTGGCATTAGCCACAACAACAACATATCAGCGAGCAGCGTTCGAATAACGTTCCATCCCACTACAACTTTGTCGGCGGGCGAAATGTAGTTTCATAGAGAGTGCAGCAGCAAAAGCCGCTTGTGCGTCCGTCATCTGATGCTTCGGTTCACTTAACGTCATCTATCACGTACACCAACTAAAGATTTCCTAGAATTTTCATTGTTCTAACAAACATGTTTCTCCTCGTAATCTTGTCGTGACTTTCTTGTGTTTTGTGCCTTCATTAATGCGGCAGGAAGGCACATTTCGGATCATGCATTCGTAAAAGATTTCCCACCGTCTAGGTCAGGGGAGTCAACCTTTGTTCACGTTGGGCCACATGCACATGACAGGTATTTCACATGGGCTGTCACATGAGGATAATGGGGGGGAGAGTAACACTAAGACCAAAGCAACAATGGATAAAGCAAAATTGATAAATATTAAAATTTATTTTTGGCTTTTATTTTAATACAAAATAAATCTTTCTATCCAATACCCACAAAAAAAATATGTACTTTAATGCATTTTTTACTGAATTATGGAGTATTTTCGATTTCCTTTCATTCATGACCAAGCCTCTTGCTTACATTCTACCTTCAAAAAAGCAATTTTATAGCAAAATTGATAGATTTTTGTTGCTTGATTGATAGAATTGCCCACTAAAATGTTAGTACATTGTTTTTAAATAATTGAATTTCTTAGTGCATGAATGGGCCACTCAGAAAAGGCCACTGGGCCACATGTGGCCCGCGGGCCGCAAGTTGAGTACCACTGGTCTAGGTGTATTCTACCTATGGCCCGCGGGCTGCAGGTTGAGTACAACTGGTCTAGGTGTACCCTATCTATGGCCCGAGGGTCGCAGGTTGAATACCACTGGTCTAGGTGTACTCTACCTATGGCCCCCTAGCCGCAGGTTGAGTACAACTGGTCCAGGTGAACTCTACCTGTCCTAAGTGTTTGTAACCGTTGCATTGATACACCCTGTATATATTACCCCATGAACAAACAAAGACGCACCTAAAAATCAAATTTTAAGATAAACATCATGTTTTCAAATACTTTAATATGAGCGTTATGTTAAAAGGTGTTTTTTTTTAAAATGTAAATCCAATGTTTGTAGAAAAAGTGCGACCCATAACTAATTAAACTATTTAAGAGTATTAATTACTATATAATCTAAGAAATATTCCTTTTATTAAATGAATTTCTTTCCAAAACTGTTACATTCTTAAGAGAATAATACTGTGATTTGTGTAATTTAAAATAAAATTACAGTGATACATTTTCTTATAAATTCGTTGGAATTTGTAAATGGAGGATAGATTTTGAAAATTCCAAAAGCTTATTTACGGAAGGAAATTCCAAACCTAATAATTTGATCTAGTTAAATCAAATTATTTCTTATTCAACAGAATTAATATTTGTTCATTATATTATCTGTTTGTTGATGTTTATTCTTTGAATAAATCTTTTGAGATGCATAATTATTGAGTTAACAGGAAGCGTCGTTTCTCTTTGCGTTGCTATTCATTTTGTTCAAAGTTAATATTTACTTTAATACAGTATTTTAAGAAAGATTTTAGAAATCGTAAGAATGCAGTCTCATTTCTTGAAACGTTTGTATGAAGTATAATAAATTTAAGCGCAGACTTTGTATATTGCTTATCTAGTTACTAAATAAAGGTATCTACTAGAGAGGAGATTATTTTAATATATAAATTAAGAGAAACATCCATAAATTCAATGCAGCGAGTTTCTTAGAGTTCTTTACGAAGTATAATTATTTTTCTTAATTATAGTTGCAATGTGAAAAACAAGTTTGTAATTATTTCCCAACATTATTAAACTTCATTATGAAATTCTACAATATTAAATTATAAGCAGATGCTGTAGAAAATATAAAAAGAACTCTATACTAAGTTTTGGAAGAGTATGTTTTAAAGACATAAAGCAAATATCTTCAAATTTTCAATCCTATAGATACTTTTTATGCTACTCAATGTAACTTAATTTGAAACTTCGCGTTTAACTCTTTACCTAACGCATTATGATTTACTGCAGTTTTTTTCATGCAATATGTATTTTTCTAATCACTACATTGAAAATTAAGAGATATACCTAAGCAAAATACTCACAACTTTGGGAAATTTAATAAGCTATAGCTAATTAATTACTTAAAGATATTTAAATGTAAAGTTAATTATATACAGTACTCACTTAAAATAAATGGTCAAATCGTTTTCTAAGGTCTTCATCAACATACAAAAAAAATAAGAAATTTACCTTTTCACATTAACTATTTTTTCGGAACAAAAATGACAATCTTCGCAATCCGCTAAAAACGTCGTCAGCTGAAAAGTCAATTTCTTCTATAAAACAATTCGTCTTTCCCTCTAAAATGCTCATCATAGAACGCGTGCTGCTATATATCTTAAAAGAGTGGACCTAAAAGAATATTTCTGCTAAGTATCGTCAGAGTATTTGTAAAAATGGTTATTCAATATAATTTTAAAGTGAGTGATACTTATAAGTACCGTCGATAATAAAGGGTCAAAGAAATATTTTTTTGAAATTAATTCCCCTTTTTTCAGGAACGGTGTAGATTATTTTACTTAGAAAAATCGCAACAATGATAATATCTTATTATTATAAAATAAATATTTTACAAATATGTAATAAAATGTAGACCTGAATGTTTTTTTGAAATTATTTAAGTAATACCTCAAAAATAATACTTTTCAAATAGTATATTTTCTATTAGGGAACTATAACTATCTCAAATCCCTTATTGAAGATTATTTTTCTATAAGTCTCCAAAACTATGAATATGATTAATTATAATTTTAGAGAATAAATATTTTCTTCTTTTTCAATCGGCAAGCATTGGGTTGTCTTAAAAAAATTCTAAACTAAAAAGCACCCTAAATATTTGAAGGATTCATCCTCTGAGTCATAAAGTTTAATATTTTCATCTCTGTAAGATATTTCATCGACTAGTCATTTTGAAATTTGTAAGCATAATGCTAATCCTGAGAAGTTTCAATTTTCTCAATTGTAATCGCTATTAAGGTATCCGACAACTTTCGGAACCATGATTTTAAAAAAGCGCATAAATGGATACTTTTCATGGTATTTAGTGTCACTCAGATTAGAATACATGTACAAAATTGTTTAAAGGACATTTTGACAAAAAAAATTACTTAAATACAATATTTCGGCAAAAAATTAACTTCGAATATTCGTAAAAAGGGTTATTCTATGTAACTTTAAAGTGAGTTGTACTTATAAGTACCGTCGGTAGATAAAGGGTTAAAAATTCTTTACGATAAGAATAATAATTTGATACCAATTCATGAATAGAATTATTTGGCATTTTTTGGGGGTTTTCTCTCCTCTGCACCAGCTTATATTTTCATCTATGGAAATATGAACTATGGTATTAAATTTATTTTAAATATAATACTAATTTATTATTATCTATTATAAATTAGGAATATTATGCTAAATCTGTTCAAAACTCAAACATTTTTTACTGCATATAAAAAGGATGTATTTTATATAAAATGATGTTTTTTGGAAAGAAAATTATTTCATGAATAATAGAATTGTTTCAAAATTAACAACATTCTGCATATCGTGCATTGTTGTTAGGGAATATGAGACTGTTTGTTATTTTTATTGCATCATTGAGTACTATTTCATATTCTGTTCTGTCGAATTCTGTCTTTTAGTGAGTTTGCATTCTGTTCCATAAATTACTTTATGAAAATAAATTGAGAAACACACAAAACGAATTACCTCTTCTCTTTATATAAAATATTCTTTTCGGACATAGTCGTGTGGGGAAGGTTTTATTTGGATTTTAATTTAAAAAATAACGCTGATTCTTGATTTAAATTTAGACATTTTCATTTCAGTTGCACAACTCTCTCTCTCTCTCTCTCTTCTTATTTTTCCCAATTTATTCTTATTCTGTTTCTTTCAAAATGTTGTTTGATTTAATTATATTTCTATTCTTGAGATATTTCAATTTTATTTGGTTTAAATAAAAACAGCTATTCAGTTATTAGATTCCTTGAAACTTAGACAAAACTGAACGAACTGTAAAACTCAACATTATAAAACTCAACAACTGTTATTCAGTCTATTGATATATTAATATATAAATGGAAGTAATCACTGATAGCACGAAATAAAATTCCAAACTGAACAAATAATAATAAAGAATCATTTATGTTTCGTAACTGTAGTTTTGAACTGCAGCCAATTTTGTTCAAACTTTAGAATATAGATCCAAATAACAATCACACGGAGTTTCGATGGCTTTAACTTCATTCGCCAGCTCTGATAACAAATAATCAAAGACATTCTTCGCATCCTCTATTTTTCACACTCTCAACATCCTCTACAATTTCCTTTTCAGATCACATTAAATAGCAAACCTAATCTGCATTTATAACGGTTTCCTCACTCACACGGATAAGAGTTCTCAAATCAAACAAACAATCCATAAAATAGATTTCCCTAGAGGTTAAAGGAAAACACGTTGAGAATTTGCTACAAAATAACCGAAACAAGAGGCCTAACTCTACAATAGTAAGATATAAAATGATACATGCTTATGCATGCGCGTCCCCCCTCTCCCTCCCCACAATTATAGACTCAGAAAGGTAATATATACGTTGTATTCTGCATAACAGTTACTTGCAAGTTATGAATACCTATATTGTATGCACTAAAACTTCAACATTTTTTATTAACTTCGAAAAATCTAACATATTTGATTTGGAAACTACAATTTCCTTTTCGAATGTGAAGCGTATGAAATTTTTATCGCATGTCTAAGTGAAACATTTTTAAAATATTGTACATTTTTAAGAGAAACTTATGAGATAGAATCCCGTCGAAAACTTCTATTTATTGTTAACAATTGTTCGTATTTTATAATATGTAATAAATTAAAATATTCCTTGTTCCATTTTATTTTTTAAAAAACAATTTAAATAACACGAGTTAATCATTTTTCAGTTATTATTTATTTTATGGAACATTTCTGTAGTATATCGTGTTACCCTTCCTGAAACGAAACATTTTTTGTTTGCTTTTGTTTTGCCGATTTATTTTTAAATATTCAAAGAAGATTGGATAATAAACTCTAAAAATACTTATACAATAGTCTTCAAAGTCCACCTTTGGATCCCCTACATTTTCAAATCCCTTTCTCTCACATTCTTTTTCCCTTGTTCACTTGCTGGAGTTGAGTGGAAGCGAGCTGCATAACAGTTTAGCTATATTCTTCTTAAAAAAAAGAATTGTATCAAATTTTAGAAAGAATTAATAAAAAAAAAATGTGTGTAGTAATGTTTCAAAACTATATCTAAATAAATAAAAATATACCTCTATTATTTTTTGGTCATCTTCAAACAATACTAATTAACAGATAACCAATTAAAATAGAACAGAGCATATTTATTTACGTTTCATTTTTTGTTCCTTTCATGTAGAAAATATTAATCTAATACTTTTTTTTTGCTAATTTTAGTCATTCGTGTATTTATATTCAACACCCTTTGAAAAAATTGATTAGGCCTTTAGATAGGAAAGGCGTTTTATTTACACAGAAGTGGATACAATGATTGTTTTCGTAAAAAAAGAACTCTTCTCTGTCTAGTTAAACATTATTCCTCTTTTACTATGAAAGAACTACGACGACAATGGCCACAAATCAATGGCGGACAGCAGTCTAGGGAATCAGAACATGAATAAAACAGTGGTCATGGAGAAACAATTGGTTATTCAAGAATCTCGTAGAAAGGAACCATTTGATCTGTTCTATCCCTAGAGTTAAACGAAAAATCAGTAATCTTTCTTGATATATTGTATCTTCAATTGATTCTGAAGACTAAGTATTCTTTGAGTATTTCTGATTCCTGTTTAAGCTTCTGTTTATAGAATGTTTTGGTTATTTTGGATTTAATTTTAATTCTTTTTATATGAAATGTATTTTTGCTTAAATTGTTTCTTATAATTTTCGATTATATTTAGAGATTCTATATATTAGAAAATCTTTAATAACTAAATGTTTCCTAGTTTATACTTATTTAATATTTTTAGTTCATTCAGGTATTCAGTTGTGTTGAAAACCAGAACTTTCAACAAAACATAAAATTATGCAAAATAAATTAATTAAAATATATTAGTTTTTCCGTAGATTAAAAAACTTTAATTTTTCAAATGTCAGTTTTTTTAATGCTATAATTTATAAAAAATAAGTTTACGTTAGTTTTATTTAAAATTAACAAGAGTAAAGGCGATATTTGCACTCTTTTTCTGTAATCTGTATTCTTATCTTAAAATTTTTTACAAATATTTCTTTTGAAATTTTACCAAAATTGGGGATTATCGTTCGTTATACTGTTTGTGAGAAAACCTGATATAGGATTTTTTTTACATAAAGTATGCATTATTTGAGACTTGTGCTATATTTTGAGACCAAAATTACAAAAATAATATCAAAGACTCCAAAGTCGACAGAGCAATCTGCAATATCTGTGAAAATTCCCCATTTGTATTAAAACTTCTTCATATTCTTATTAGAAATACTCTCTTTACTTACATCTGAAAATAGCTATTATAAGGAATTTCTTTTTTACTGGACATTATTTTATATAGTAAAATTACACAAATTATAAAAATACATTTGTATTTATCATTTTATGTGATGTAGTAAATTCGAACATACCTGAACTATAAAATAAAATACTTAATTTACAAGACAAATGCCTTTCATTGGAAGTAATAAACAGGCACAAATTTTACTCAATAAGCTATTTTTGAAAAATATATACCTCAATAAGTAGATCGTATTTTGTACTGAATGAGAAACATTCCATTTGAAAGCGTTTTCTCGATAAGCTATTTTTGGATTTTAAGTTGTTTTTTTTTCCATTTAGAGAAAATATACATTGAAGTAAACATGTAAATGAATTCCATCTATAAGGGTTATTGAATAAAAAATATTAAAAAATGCTCCCTTCTTATCATATTTTTCTTCTATTGTATAAAGTGAATTTTTTTTTTTTTGAATTTTATCGAATGCTTAAATTTATTTTTTAGATATTGCATCTAGTTTATTCCGAGTTAAATTAGAATTATTCTACCAAATAATAGAGTTACAACAAGCATGGAAGTGATAGATTTGTTAACTGATTAAATTTGTTTAACTGAAAAATTTAATTTAATTTTGGGAAAACCTACAAATGAAATTAAAAATAATTTTGTAATACAGTTTGTAAAATGAGCTTAGAGAAACAAAAAAAAAAAAAAAAAATTTTTAAATTTTTTTTGAAAAATTTTTTTTTTAAAAAAAAAAAAAAAAAAAAAAACGTTCCGATTTTTATAGGAAACTTATTTTGTTACATGTACACTAAAATTAATGTCTGTCAAAAGTGTCCGTACACATACAATATTCTATAAATATTAATGCTTTGGACTAATACAAATTAATATATACGAATAGTAATTTTTAATAATATCTACAATTTGTTATTTAAATAACATAATCAATTTTTAAGACATGGTATAACTATCATTTTCAAAAATGAATAATAAAAAAAAAAACACTAAACATTTTACGCCACAAAAGATTTCGCCCACTTAAAAAAAATCTCAACTTAGTTCTAATTAGTGTATTTCTTAATTTAATACTTTAATACTTTTAGCATCCGCAACAACTTTTAAAAGCCTTGGTATATAGATTTCAGTAGTTTTTTTTTTTTTTTTTATTTTCATCGTTGCTCCTTAATTCTTTTTTGGGTATTCTTTTTACTTCACATTTTGTTTTTATATGTCATGTTTTCTTACTTTAAATTTAAATTCTCATCAAATATATTCTAATGGGCCAGGGGATTTAGGAGAGGTTTTCAGAATTGGGAAACAGTTACAGAGACACCAATGGCTTACGTTGAGAGCAGTACGCTTGTGTTCATTATATTGTTAAAAAATGAAGTCGTCACCAATACCCAAATTTTAGACGGATAATTTCCAATTGTTCTTTACAATATTTAAATAAAGCTCATGATTCTAAATACGATCAAAAAATACCAAATCCCTTAATCCTGAAGCCGATTTACACCCACCCCCCCACACACACCCATGTTCCAACTAACTTCTTGACATCAATTCAACATTATTGGGGTTCTGATGAGAATATAATTATTTAGAGAAGAAAAAATGAGGAATCCCCAAGAATTTGAGAGCCACTGTATGTATACACATGTTATTAAAAATATCCAATATATAATACGCTAAGAAAATAAAAAAAATAAAATATCTTGCAACAAGTTAACGTAAACGTTGAAACGAATAAAAAAGGTTCTAAAGAGAATCTAAAGTAATTTAACGAGGTCATTAAAATGCAACCGACTTTGAGCAAGATGGATTTTTTCTAACTAAAATGTGTTAATGAATCTTCTGTGCATGCTCGGCACGTTTACCATAAAGAACTATTTTAAGGAAAATTACTTGCTTTTCGAGTGCATTCGAAAGAGGAAAAACAATACTAGTTAATGTTAGTTGATGAGAGAACAAGAGAATTTTAATCAAAATTTTTAATCTTTTTTCATTTTTTCGTAACAAGGAGGGAAAATGAAGCAGATTTGTTCCGTCTCTGTTCGTGTTTCTTTACTCTCAGACGCTTCACAACGCCATCCATTATTTTTGCTTTTTAAAAAATTTTAACCGTATTAAGCAAACTGCGTTTTACTTCATTTTTCGAAATCCACGTCTGAAATATTTCAGTAAGAGAATTACTGAAATATTTTAAGTCTAAATATTTTAATGCTTACTTTAAAAGTAAATTTGTAAAGCGTTGGGCTTTAAGGATGAAATTGAATGTGGTAGATTCGAGACTTGGTTCAATGAAGTCTCCTTTATGGGGTAGTAATTACTTCTAAATTAAATTTAGGTCATTAAAGACAAAAAATATCACAACAAAAAGAAAATGGAAAAGAACATGGAAGGTTTTTAGTAGAAATAACACTCTTCCCTTCCTTGGCCTGTACTGAGATTCATTGTTTTCTAGAGGGCGCTGCTGCTATGTGGGACAGACTTATTACAACTATTTTAATTACAAATTAGAATAATAATAATTCCTCAAGTTATTTTGTTATAGAATTGTTTGATTTCTTTGACTGATTATTCATTCAAAAATGAAAATATCTAATTGATTTTTCATTCGATCTAAATGCAAAAACATTTATGCGATAAACATTTAAGTTTATCTTTTTTGTTTCAAAAAGCCCTAAAAGAGCATAACTGAGAGTCACATTTTACGATGTTTTACTGAAATAAGTGCTAGTGAGAGCTGCATTTTACGTTTCTCTCTAATTGAAAACATTTCAGTCTGAATTCTTATTTCTATGCAAAAATAATCACAGATAGTAACAACTGCTTAAAATCGTTTCTCTTATGATTTTTTCCCTTTTATCCGCATCATTAAAAGAGCATATTTCTGCTTCTTATATTCCACAAAATTTTCCAATTTACTTTTTTAAAAAATAGGAAAGATGTATCGTTTTAAAACTGTAAACACAAAGCACTCCTGTTCTTATAAAATGGACTTTTTTTTAGCCTAGAACAGAATTACTAACAAGAAGAAAACACTAAAAAATTCTTACTCTTGTACCGTTGTGTCTCTTTTTTTCGAAAGTTAAATTGCTGAATAATGGAGAGCGAGGAATATTTTATTTAGTTGCGAAACCTTTTAAGTAATTGCTGTTCCAAATTTTGTTGGAGAAAGACTTGTTATATATATACAAAAGAATGAATGTGATGATTTTTTTTATTCAGAACGGGGGAAAATGTTAATGCCAACTAATTAGTTTTATAACAAAGCAATTTTATAACAAATTTTATAAATATCTATATTTTACAAGGAATAATTAATTTGTACTTTATACTAAAAATAAACGTTCGTAAACTTGATAAAAAAACAAATAAATGAGGAAAAAATTTTTTTTAATCATTGTACTGCGATGTTTTATATAATACATTTTTTTTTAACATCAGAATTCATACATCGGTCAGTTTAACATAAAAAATCCTTCTTATCTTCATTACAGCATACCTTATTTAAAAACCATTAAAGCAGATTAAACTTGATGTTCGTAGTAATTTTTAAAAATTATTCAATTTAAAAGAAGCGACAAAAATTTAACTGCCTCAAATTTATTTAGCATAAACATTTTACATAAATATTTTGGAAACTTTTAATGAGGTAGAGTTCTACTTGTTAACTAAGAAAAAGATCTAGGTATAAAAAAAACTTTAAAATGGTTGGAATTTTTAGTTACCAAAAACAGTTCAGCGTTGATTAAAATTTATAAGCCGACGTTTTTTTAGTCATATCTTCAATGGGTAAGACTAATAAGAAGTTAATACATTTTTATGCAGTAGTTAATTCAATGTTTGAAAGAATTTGTATTGCTATGAAAAAATATAGTTCACCAAATACTTAATTAAACCTTACAATACTCTTAAAAATTGCAGTGCCTACTTTATAATGTGTTTTGCATGTCTTCATTTGATTGTACTACAACAATTGCAGTGATCTTAATAACGATGTCTTAGAAATATTTTTTTTCAATCTTAACATTGTTCAATCTGTTACCACAGTTTTTAAATTTCATTTTGATGCATTCGTTATTTTAATCTTTTTAAAACAAGGAAGGCTATAAATTGTTATAGTACATAAAATGCAATTATTGAAATAAAATATAATTAACGATTATATTTTCAACACAGGCATATAAGTTAGATAGATTTAACATTATATTGAACATTCTGTATTTGTTTTAATAACAGGCTGTTTGTTTTATATATATAAACTGAAGTTGTTTTAATCTATACTCTTTAAAATATGATTTATTACAATTTATAATTTTAACTATCAAATTTATAAAAAAATACCATCATTAAATTATATATTTGGTTATAAAATTATATTTAAAATGGTAACTTTTTAATAAACCAGCCGTGACGACAGTTATAAAATGTTCCGATTGTAAAAGTTGTGGTCTTCGTTTTTTTCTACATTTAATTTCTTTGAAAGTGAATGCTATAATTTAATACCGAAGCAAAAATTCATCTGATTATGTATTTTTTGATTCAAAGAAGGCATATACAATATTTTAGAATCTACGCCACTGCTTGAAGTTCAAAT
>BMAV01001802.1:152783-188832 GCA_019973955.1 Trichonephila inaurata madagascariensis
TTACAGTCGTATTCTAGCTTTAGCATCAAAGTATAGTATAATACGTTTATGTTGTACATTGTATTCAATACATTTGTGTTGTATGGAGGGGGGCGTGATGAAAATTATAGTTGAATATTGGGTCACAAGTATTGAAAGTTTGAGAAGCACTGATCTATACTATTATAACAAGTAGTAGTAGTAGAGTATTAGTAGTCCCTAATATTTTTAATGATCGCGCTATTTTCCTTCTGTACACTTCATAAAAAAACTGTACTTTAACCCAATCAGATGACATTCTCCAGAAACTTGTAGTTTTGAGACTTCAGTGCTAATAACTCTATAAAATTTCCTATACATTCCGGTGGTCAATAGACCACTCTCGGTAGATAATGGTACACATAAAATTATCAGGAAAAACGAGAGAGAGAGATTGAAAAATTAAGTAGCAATATATTTTTTATAAAAGATCGTGCAGTAAATTCATGAAAAGCGAAAAAACTGGAATTTAACAATTTTGACTTAAGTCTCAAACGTGACTATGTGACCGATCTGGTAAGTCTAGTGTTATAGTAAAATTAATGTATAATATCATCCCAAAGTACAACTTTAAGGTATCCGACTACGTTCGGAACCGAGATTTTGCAAAAACGTATAAATGCATAATATTTATGATATTTAGTGTCACTTAAATTAGAAAATGTATATAAACTTGTTTCAAGAATAGTATTACAATAAAAAATTAATTAAGTGCAATATTTTGACAAAAAATGAGCAAAGAATGACCCATTTTCAAAATATTCTCCTTTTGTGAAAAATGCTTCGATTATAATAATATTTTTTCTGTATATAGCTCAGACTTCTCTACAGAGGTTCAACTAGAATTTTTGAAATATATAACTTAGAAGTGGGTTTACCCATGTTTTACGACAGCAAAGGGGAGGAATTTAAAAAAAAAACGCCGATAGTTATTTGAATTGGTTGTAACTCAAAATAATGTGAATTGTTGAGCCTTTGTACAGAGGTCTGAGCTATATGCAGGCAAAATATTATTATAAAAGAAACATTTTTAACAAAACGAGAACATTTTGAAAAAAGGTTATTCTAAGTTAATTTTTTGCCGAAATACTGTATTTAAATAATTTTTTTGTCATAATGTCCTTAAAACAATTTTATACATGTATTCTAATCTAAGTGACACTAAATATCATGAAAATTATCAATTTATGCGCCTTTTTAAAATCACGGTTCCGAACGTAGTCGGATACCGTAACATTATTTACAAATAAATATATATTATTTTCAAAGAACCACGCATTTATTATTATTGTTATTTTTATTTGTTTTGGAAATAACACTATTTTGCAAAATATAATTTCTGTTTGTGCTCTCATGTTGCTTTATAGCGTGATTTTGTAAATAATTAATAAACCAATATGTGTTTATTCAAAACTGTATAATCTAATTCAAATTGAGTACATTTATTTAAAAAACGATGTCAGTTTTTCTCCTTTACGTAAGGATTAATTTAATTGTTTTTTTTAAAATTCCTGATAAGAATTTTATTCATAACAAGTATAGAAACCTTTGATGATAGAACATTTCGATTAAACTACTTTCACTACAGATTAATACAAGAGTTAATATAAAATCAAACTATGGTTTTATCCTTAGAAAGCCTTTTTTAAAATGATCTTTTCCCTTGTGTTTCAAGTATGCTTGGATTAATTGAAATAGCATTACCCTCTAATGGAGTTTAGGTTTGAATTTGATTTCTACAGCTTATACTATGTTTCATTGGTCCTAAATTAGTAGTAATTAAAGTAGTAGTATTTAGTCACATTTTAAAGTTATTCATTAAATACACAACTTACGGTAATTATGAAACATTTGTATACAAAAGACTTGACATACTTATAATCTCAGTGCACGAGATTAACAAAAAAATCCTCAGAAAATCTATAAGCACCTAAGTCCTATTAGAAAAGTATAATTAAACTAAATTCAGTGGCGCAACAGCTCATGAGGATCAAAGCCTACTGTGCCCATCGCAGTATTCGTTACCATGGGTGCTGAGGTGCATTAGCAGGTGTTCCGGTCAGGTGGTGAATCTGACGTGAAACCCCCAGTGTTTTTATAGTTCTCAAGCAAACTCGGTACTCGTTTATCGACTCACTGAAAGGATGAAAGGCTGAGTCGACCTTGTCCAGACCGGAATTTGAGCCCCGGACCTGTGGTGTGGAAGCACGATACGCTGAACCACTGGGCTTCGAAAGGTATAATTAGTGGCCATTAATTTTTCATTTAAGAAATTATTACTCTACCAGAACTTTTTTTTAGCATTCACTCTAAATTTTAATTTATTCAAAAGGTACCTGGTACACAAGGACATGGTACCTGGTACACAATTTTTTTCATTATGTAAAATTGCTTATATGTAGCCAATTTGAGCACACATGAAATAAATACATTTCAGAAAAAAGAAGCCATTTTTAGACAAATAATTATCTTTAATTTTTTTTAAATACTTGAATATATTTTGAAAATTTAAGATTTAAAATTAGAAAAACAAGTTTTAATATTTTTGAATAATTTTTTTCTAATATTCTTAGAGAAGTGTTCCTCAGAATTCTGAGAGGGGGATTGGTATTAAGGGAGACAGTTTTGTTTTTGAATTTCATGTCGCGGATACCGAAAAGCAGTAACAAAACAGCTATACCTAACTTTGATAATTTCTTAGGAAAATAATTATTCACATAAAATTTTCATTCCAATCACTGAATAATCAAATACATATAATATAAAAAACAACCAAAAGAAGTTTCATAACTTTATATTGAATTTAAAAATAACTTAGTATATATAAAAGTATACCTTGAACATAAAAATATTTACATACACTATCGTCGAAAAATTAAAAGCTGAGAAAATGCATTTTAAGTTTTATGATCAGCAAAATAAATGAGAGCTTAATGCAGAGGTCACGTGTTATAGTTTCTGTTTTCGCTTCAACATACTGTTTTAAAACATTAAAAAACTAGCTAAATAATATAGCTATATCTACGAAATGTGGTACACATATTTAGAAAAGTTGCATAATTAAAATGCAGTAATAAAAAAACTCTATATTTTGGTCGTTTTAAGGAGAAAGTGTCCCCTTAAAATGGAAAATGTATTTTTACTATCCATTTAGAAAACAAATTCGCCTTAGGATACATTTAAAATCAATTGTTAGTGATATTTTTTGTTTAACATAAATTCTGTCGTTATTCCAATAAAGTATCCGACTACGTTCGGTACCGTGACTTTTCAAATGCGTACAAACGAATATTTTTTTAAATATTTATGGTCATTTAGATAAGAATATGAAGCCCAGTGATTAGAGCATCGCGCTTTCACACCACAGGTCCGAGATTAAAACCCTGGGTGGGCAAGGTTGACTCAGCCTTTCATCCCTTCAGTGGGTTGATAAATGAGTACCAAGCTTTCATGGGAACTTAGCACTGGGGGATTTCACGTCAGCCTGACCACCTAACCGGAACATCTGTTAATGCACCTCAGTGCCCAAGGTCATGAAACCTGAGATGGACACAGTAGGCCTTGACCCGAGGTCGTGTATATTGAGTTGGGTACAGAAGGCCTTAGTCTTCATGGGTTGTCGCGCCACTGAGTTAAATTAAGTTTTAGATTAGACACGTATGAAATTGTGTTAAGAATATTATTACAATTAAAAATGATTTAAATGCAATATTTTGACAAAGAATGAACATAGAATTATTTATTTTCCAAATATTCTTATTTATGGAAAATGTTTCTGTAATAATAATATTTTGCCTATATATAGCTTAGACCTCTGTACAGAGCCTGAACAAGGATTTTTGAAATACATAATTTAGAAGTGGATTTATCCATATTTTAATGCATCAGAGTGGAGAAATTTTAAGGTATCCGAATACGTTCGAAACCGTGATTTTGAAAAAGCGTATAAATGGATAATATTTATGATATTTAGTGTCACTTGGATTAAAAAATGTATGAAAAATTGTTTTAAGAATAGTATTACAATAAAAAATTATTTCAGTACACTATTTTGACAAAAATGAACATAGAATGACCCATTTTCAAAATATTCTCCTTTTGTGAAAAATTCTTCTATTATAATAATATTTTGCCTGTATATAGCTCAGACCTCTATACAGAGGCTCAACTAGAATTTTTGAAATATATAACTTAGAAGTGGGTTTATCCATATTTTACGACAACAGAGAGCAGAAATTTTAAGAAAAAAACGCCGATAATTATTTGAATGTATTGTATCTCTGAAAATAAAGTGAATTTTTCAAAAATCATAGTTGATTCTCTGTAAAGAGGTCTGAGCTATATACAGACAAAATATTATTATAATAGAAGTATTTTTGACAAAAGGAGGGCATTTTGAAAAAAGGTTATTCTAAGTTAATTTTTTGCCGAAATATTGTATTAAAATTTTTTTTCAAAATGTCCTTAAAACAATTTTATACATGTATTCTAATCTAAGTGACACTAAATATCATAAAAATTATCCATTTATAAGCTTTTTTAAAATCACGGTTCCGAACGTAGTCGGATACCTTAATAGAAAAACACGGATAATTATTTCAAGTGATAGTAACTCTGAAAATAATGTGAATTTTTCAAAAGTCCTAGTTCAGGCCCTCTGGAGAAGTCTTAGCTATATATATAAGAGAAATATTATTATTATGGAAGCATTTTTCGTAAGAGAAGAATGTTTTGCAAAAACGTAATACTAAGTTCGTTTTTTGCCAAAACGTTGCATTTAAATAACTTTTTTATAGTAATAATATTCTAAATACAAGTTTTTAAGTGTATTCTAATTTAAGTGACATTAAATATAAAAAAAATATTCGTTTGTACGCTTTTGCAAAATCACGGTTTCGAACATAGTCGGATACCTTAATACAAAACTTTTAAATGCCCTATAAAAAAACGACCTTATTTAATTTTTCATTCAAGCATAAATAAGAAAACAATCAGTTCTAATGCTTTCTTGAAGTGTGTTTTTATTAAACAATACATAATTCTTTTCCAGTTCGGTATGACGCCCCTCCTAATGGCTGCATGGTTTGGATACAAAGAGGCCGTCCAACTTTTGGTAAAGGCGGGAGCCAATTTAAGAGCTGTCAACAGGGTAAGATGGCTTCCTTTTGGCACATTCATTATCGCCATTTTCTTCCAGAATAAAAATTCGAGACGACGCATATTAGCTTTCTTATCACGGTTTTGCAATGCTTTGTTTTGGCTTTAATTGAAATGATCTACCGTTTGGCGCAGCGTGCTGTGAATAGTTCATAAACATTGATGCATGGAAAAGGAAGGTAATTGGTTCCGAATAGCTTCCTTGCATAATATTGTTCACGTATGACTGCGTTTTCAGCCTTTGAGAAATTAAAATAAAATAGAAAACTAAAGATTAAATAAAGGGAATTTATAAAAGCTTTTAAAAATAGATGACATTTTATGATACATGAAATAAATAAAATACGACACGATAAGCTAGATAAATTAATACAATGCTGGGTTAACAAATAATTATATATCTACCCAAACTGACTGTAATATGGCATTAGATTATTGCACAAATGAGTAATATGTTTCGGAAAAAAAAATGTAGGAGTTAAATTATTTTCTCCTTTGTAGAAGGAACTTTAAGGTATCCGACTACGTTCGGAACCGTGATTTTAAAAAGGCACATAAACGAATAATTTTCATGATATTTAGTGTGACTTAGATTAGAATACATATCTAAAATTGTTTTAAGGACATTTTTGGCAAAAACTATTATTTAAATACAATATTTCGGCAAAAAACGAACTTAGAATAACCTTGTTTTCCAAATGTTCTCCTTTTGTAAAAAATGCTTCTATTGTATTAATATTTTGCCTGTATATAGCTCAGACCTCTGTACAGAGGCTCAACTATGATGTTTGAAAAATTCACATTATTTTCAGAGTTACAACCATTTAAAATAATTATCGGCGTATTTTCTTAAAATTTCTCCCTTCTGTTTTCGTAAAACATGGATAAACCGACTTCCGAGTTATGCATTTCAAAAATTCTAGTTGAGCCACTGTACAGAGGTCTGAGCTGAATACAGGAAAAATATTAATACAATAGAAGCATTTTTTATAAAAGGAGAACATTTGGAAAAAAGGTTATTCTAAGTTAATTTTTTGCCAAAATATTGTATTTAAGTAACTTTTTTTGTCATAATGTCCTTAAAACAATTGTATACATGTATTCTAATCTAAGTGACACTAATTATCATAAATATTATCCATTTACGTGCTTTTGCAAAATCACGGTTCCGAACGTAGTCGGATGCTTTAATACAATGCCGGGTTAACAAATAATTCTATATCTACCCAAATTTACTGTAATATGACATTAGAATTATTGCACGAATGAATAAATATGTTTCGGAAATGTAGGAGTTAAATTATTTTCTCCTCTGTAGAAGAAACGGTAATCAAACAGAAAATTACTATGGCTAATAGATGTCTTAACGGAATATGAAAATATATGAAATCTAGTATGATCAAAATAAAACAAAGGAAAAACAAAGGTTTTGTTGTATAAAAGTCTTCTAAGATCAATATTAACTTATGCGTGTGAAACTTGGTCCATGTCTTCAACAGATGAGAGTATGATAAGTATCCAGAGAATCAAGATTTTAAGAATTATTTTAGGAGGAAATTAAGAAACTGGCGTATGGTAAAGAAGATCAAATTTAGAACTCTATCACACATATAAAGAATCTGATATCGTTAGCTTTATCAAAGTGCAACGGGGCAGGCCATGTTATCAGAATGAACAAAAAATACACCACTAAAAATGTCTTCAATGTCCAACCACTTGACATACGGAGAAAAGGCAGGTCAAATCTAAGATGGATTGATGGCCTAGATAAAGACCTCCTAGTTTTGAGAACTAAAAGTTGAAGAACACTAGCAGGAAGAAGGCTCGCTTGGAAAAGGTTTCTTGAGAAAGTCAAGGCCCACCCTAGGCTGTAGAGCCACTGAGGAAGGAAGGAAGAAGAAAAGTTATAACGTCAAAATAGTATTTCTAATTCAGACTTCATGCTAGCATTTTAAGTAAATTACTTAGAATACTCGACATAATTGTTAATAGCATTCTCGTATTATATTCCAATGATTTTAGAGAGGAAGTGTTGATTAAAGTGGCTCTCCGAAGCTCAAGAAGAATATTGGCAACAGCCCTCGTTTTTCTAAGCGGAAAGGCAATACATGAACTGACGCCCCTTTTCCTAACTACCGCACCACGTCAATGTAAGGACTTGCAGCCTCGACAGGTTTAATGCGCATAAGCTTCTCTAACAGCGGATCTTTAGTGGCATCAGGACTCGAACCTGATTGTGATCCGAAAACGATGGCCACGAGTATGTGCTCATGACAACTAGGATAACGAGGCAATTTCCATGATAAGTACATTGCACTGAAGTAAAGACTTTTATAAAAACCGAAAACGTTTTGGTTAAATGAAAAGTTTATTAATAGTTTAAAAGTTATGTATTGTATGAGATTGTACGCTGCAGCAGTTGGCCCTACTTTTGTTTTAATACTACTGTTTGTTTTGTTTTTTTGATAACGCCCGTCCCTATAGAGCTGACATCTTCGATGACTACCTGGAGAGTGAAGGGATTACGCGTATGGCGTGGCCAGCATATTCGCCCGATCTTAATCTCATTGAAAATCTTTGGGATGCTCTCGGGGGTGCTGTATCTTCACGTTTCCCACCTCCAGCTACTCTTATTGAGCTGGAAACTGCTCTACAAGAAGAATGGTGATTGCTTAATTCTGCGGTGGTTGACCACCTAATTGAAAGCATAGTCAGAAGGTGTAAACTTTGCATACTTATGAGGGGGGATCACATACACTATTAATGTCCTTTTTTTCATTTTATACTGTTTATTTTCACTTTATACATAATTCTGTTTAAGTCTCCAGTATGACATTATCTAATAACTTACAAAAATGTAATGTTTTCATTTCTGTATATAATTATTGATTTCGTTTTATGTATAAATATAAATGCTACTTTACTGCCAAATTTTGTGTCAATCAAAGCAGTATTTGTTGATTTTTTTGCATTTTACATCTTAGTGCTTAACTTTTGGATGTGAGTGTATTTCTTATAACAAAAACAAACCAGCCATTTGAAATTTATAAGAAAAATATGACCATTTTTATAAAGGTAAAATTTATCCACACACACACACACAAATTAAAGATTCATAAATAAGATTAGTAATTTCATGGTTATTTTGATTATAAACCACAATTTCTGTATCGTTAGTATTTTATAAAGATTATCCATTTTGAATACAGTCGTTGCATCTTTCTAATGTGTAATACGTACATGTATTAACGAAAAGAAACGTGAAATGGACAGTGTTGCAATTTTTATATTCTGTGTTTCCTATTAATGCATAATTTAAGAATATTTCACTCACTGATAAAAGTTTACAATGTAAATTTCAAAAATAATCTAAAATATATCAACAAACATCCTGCTCTCTGAGAGGTATATGAATCACTGGGTTAGATAACGTAAAGACTTCCGAAATGGTTGAAAATGTAATAAAAGTAAATTTATTTCCCGTGCTTCTATGCGTGTATTTATATTTTCTTGTTCTCGTGCTCGCATTCTGAGTAATTTATCTTCGTTTTCATTTTGCGAGGGTTTGGCCTAAAATTTATCATTCAGTGTATTTTGAGACACATTACACTCAAAACCCTATTGGGTTAAGTTTACTTAACCGAGCCAAAAGCCTATATTTCATTTTATTCTATTACTGCCTGCTATATTTTTATTAAACGAGGAAGTTTATAGCGCATACATTTTTTTTGCTTTTCTTAAGTGTTTATTCAATTTATAATATTGTTTGAAACTGCTTACTATTTTTGAAGGGAAATTAATTTTACTAGTCATGTAAGTCATGTTTACGCATTTAGTTTTAAAGATGTATAATTTAAACTGTAAAATGAATAAATAAATTTATTTCATTATAAAATGAAGGAAATAATAAATAATTCATTATGATGAGACTCTGAGGTTGCAGGTGAAGTTTGGGACTCCACACAAATGAACGGATATTGTTATGAAAATAACTAAGTTTTTTTAGTCCAATCAATTTACTATCAAGCAAGCTTATATACCGAGGGTGCAGTCAAATTAATTGGCTGCCTTAAGTTCCTAAGACAAATAATTGAGCATTTAACTGAGTGTGATTCGTTGAAACAAGACTGCCAGATCTCTTCCGAGGCCTACCTAATATTCCGATTCTGGAGCTTCTTTTCAAAAGCACCAAGACATCTAATAATCCCTTCGTAAATCTCACTGTGATAGTAGTCTAATGACTAACCTAGACACTTACTTCGTAAGGGTTTAAACAGCGTTCCAATTAGCATAAAATAAAGTTCTCTCCAAGGAAGAGACGGTTTTAAACTCAAACAACAGTTAAGGAATTATTTTTCCCCAAGAGGATTAGTAAAAGGGCTCGAATAGGAACATTCACAATTACAAACAAGTAAAATTATAATTAAACAGTATTACAAACGGAACATAGACATTTTAAACAGGCTGATAACAAACATTGAGAATACTGAATGCAGGGCCAGTAAATGTTTCTTAACGTCCCACTTGAAGTGTGTAGAGCTACTGGCGACAGACCTAATATTTTTTAGCAATAGTCAAGTGACGTGAACGACACTAAGGTGGTAGGCCCTTCACCTAATTTCCACACCACACCTGCGGGAGGACCTTGAGCTTAGATAGATTTAATATGCATCAGCTCCCTACATGGATGGTCATCAGTTGCATCAGCACCCGTGACTTGATAATACTGTCAATGAGTTCGTGATCATGATCATGATCATTAGGTTATTATGGCAAACTGAATGTAAGCATATAGTATTTTTCATATACTGTAAAATCCGGCGTATAACGCTCACCGGTGTATAACGCGCACCCATACTTTCAGGCTAAAATTTTTAATTTTTAAGTATATTCGTCGTATAACGCGCACCCCCTTTTTTACGAAGGAACTTAAAATATATGTACTCAATGATGTTATGTTTAGAAGCGATTTATTCCAGGTATTTCCTTAAGCTTTTGCAAAAAATAGTATACTTTTAGAACTATAATTCTTTTAGTTCATAAGGCATGCCATTTCTTTGAAATAAACTGTATTTAGGTATGCGTAAAAGAAATTTTTCTTTTATGTTCATATCTTTTTCATTTTTAAAGCTATCGTTTTTATACTCGGCGTATAACGCGCACCCTTAAATTTTGATCATATTTTATGTGTTCAAAGTGCGCGTTATACGCCAGATTTTACGGTACTAGTAAAAATATAGACTAAAAGGTTTTTATACAATGATGTCTGGAAATGCCATAATTTAATTATATCACAAGTGTTTCACAAAGTCTCCAGCATTACTGTTATGAATTGTAGTGCCGAGAAAATATTCGTCATAAGGCGCAAATAAGATTATTAAAACTATTAGCTTTTATTACTCTTAAATGTATGTGAAGAATTAAATCGGTACTAAACTATTTCAAAAATAGGTAAGTTTGTTTCACCGCATAATATTTTCGACATAGAATAATTCTCTAAATCTATATTAGTTCATGTATTGTCAATAGCTCATATGCTCAATATAATTTTTTCTTTATTAATAAAAAAAATTAATATTAACGCATTTTATATAGAATAATTAGTTCCAGTTCTTAAATTTCACGTATTTGCAACATAACTCTTAAGAAATAGATAATTTGTTTTATTTCTCGCCTCAAAAAATAAAGGCGCACCTTAGGGGTGGTTATATAAAAAAAAATATTATTAATCAAAACCACCTACCTCTAAATAAAAGGTTTTCTGTTGCATGGAAATCTAGAGAAAAATAACAAAATTAAATTCAAAACTTAAGGTATTCGACTACATTCGGAACCGTGATTTTGCAAAAGCACGTAAATGGATAATATTTATGATATTTAGTGTCACTTAGATTAAAAAATGTTTATAAAATTGTTTTAAGAATAGTATTACAATAAAAAATTATTTAAGTACAATATTTTGACAAAAAATGAATATAGAATGACCCATTTTCCAAATATTCTCCTTTTGTGAAAAATGCTTCTATTATAATAATATTTTGCCTGTATATAGTTCAGACCTCTGTACAGAGGCTAAACTAGAATTTTTGAAATATATAACTTAAAAGTGGGTTTATCCATGTTTTACGACAACAGAGGGGAGAAATTTTAAGAAAAAAACGCCGATAATTATTTCAAATGGTTGTAATTCTGAAAGTAATATGAATTTTTCAAAAATCATAATTGAACCTCTGTACATGGGTCGGAGAAATAAATAGGCAAAATATTATAATAATAGAAGCATTTTTGACAAAAGGAGAACATTTTGAAAAAAGGGTTATTCTAAGTTAATTTTATGCCGAAATATTGTATTTAAGTAATTTTTTTCGTCAAAATGTCCTTACAACAATTTTATACATGTATTCTAATCTAAATGACACTAAATATCATGAAAATTATCCATTTATGCACTTTTTAAAAATCACGGTTCCAAACGTTGTCGAATACCTTAATATTGCTACAAAGGGGTTTAATTTTCAAAAAAAAAAAACTTAATTTTGGATGGATGATTTTAAAATCAAAATCATTTTTTTTTCTTTAACATACAGAACAAATTATTATGACAATTGATAAGTGAGTACTGAGTGGGGAATAATACAGCGTGCATTGCAATTTTTGATAACCACAGCTACCTCACTCCGCACCAGTGTGATGTAAGCTTTTTCCGCCTTCCGCTATATCGTGCATTGTAATTTCAACATCAGGTTTCTAAAAAAGTTAATATTAAAAAAAGCTATTAAATTTACTTTTATGTTTTTTCTAGTAACTATTTAATAGGTATCCTCCCCTTTCAATATATGTTAAAAAGTACTAAACTCTATTAACAAAAATTATTTGTTTTGCTACTATAAATAAAGCTCCAATACTTAAATTTTCATACCTCTTGTGGCAGTCATTGACATAAAAATTAATTTTTATCTTATTTTCATCTTCATTTCTGTACTAAAAAGCACCTTTTCCGCATAGATGGGTTTTGAAATAAAGAAAAAAAAATCGATTTATTTTAATACATACCGTATCAAAAGTGTTTTAGTTATTTTAAAGAAATAACTATTCAGGAGTTTGTACATACTTTAATGGTTCAATTATTATTTTCAACTAAAACATAATAATATCCAAATAAAAAAATTAAATAACTGGTTAATTCATCATGTGATTAAAGTAATGTTTCGTTATCAATGAATTTTATTAAACCGCATTTTCAGTTAATTATAATTATTAAATCATAATTCACGTTAAACAAAATTCAGTATGGATGATAACCATTAAAATGAAATTGATCCTTTTAGAAACAAATTTGATATATAAACTTGATCAAAGTTTTCTACTTCAGATATTTGCACAACCAGAATTTAACCTTATTTACAAAATGTATTTTTGTGTTTTATTTTATGTAGAGATTTTTCAGTCCTAAATAATGGTTCGCTTTCCTGTTTTAGCAAGGCCAAACGGTACTTCACTGCGCTGCCCAGAATAATCAAGAGGAAATCATTAGCTTCTTACTGGAGAATGTTGAAAATCTCTGCATTAATGCAGTAGATAAGGTAATCTATATTCTTCAGTCTTTTTTTACTGGTGCTGTGCATTGCATTATTTAGCATTTCTAATCCTGAATGAGTTATTATGCACTGAATGATTGAGTTTATGACGCACGAATGAATAATGCCTTCTGCTCTAATTATTTATGGTTAACCAAGTTTATTTCAGTTTACACTTTATAACTCTTTGACTGGAATAGCCTAAGAATAAATTTGTAATATTTGATTAAAAAGTAGTCTAAAATTCTAATATTATCTATTCGTGCCATAATTTCTGATACAAAAATTTGAGATAGCTTGAAATATTTTTCAAATAATTTTTGTCTTTTACACACGTTGTTCTAAATCAATCAGGGACATATCGTTTTGAACACAAGCGTGCAGCAGATATTTCTCTGCATTAAAAAAGAAGAGTTCTTCGATGGTTTTTAAGGCTCAAAAGCATTTAGATATGAAGCGTTAATTATTTATTGAACAAATAAGAGATTTTCTGAGACCATCAAATTTACAGACTACTAGAAGCGACCGTCCAAGCTCGGTGAGAGCACCAACTCTCGACAAATAGGTCAGAGAGAGAACTCGTCATGATATTTGTCGAAAGAAGACTCTTTTTGTTGGAAGAAGAATGGCAAAATGTGTTACTTTAGATTAAGATGTTATCGAAGAATAACTGGCCATTTTCTTAAAAAGGAATTGAAGTGTCATACATACTTTAAGATATCCGACTAAGTTCGGAACCGTGATTTTAAAAGAGCGCATAAATGGATAATTTTCATGATATTTAAGGTCACTTAGATTAGAATACATGTATACAATTGTTTTAAGGACATTTTGACAAAAAAATTATTTAAATACAATATTTCGGCAAAAACTTAACTTAGAATAACCTTTCTTTAAAATGTTCTCCTTTTGTGAAAAAGGCTTCTATTATAATAATATTTTACCTGTATATAGCTCAGACCTCTGTACAGAGGCTCAACTATGATTTTTGAAAACTTCACATTATTTTTAGAGTTACAACCATTTGAAATAATTATCGGCGTATTTTCTTAAAATTTCTCCCTTCTGTTTTCGTAAAACATGGATAAACCGACTTCCAAGTTATGCATTTCAAAAATTCTAGTTGAGCCTCTGTTCAGAGGTCTGAGCTATAAACAGGCAAAATATTATTGTAATAGAAGCATTTTTCACAAAAGGAGACTATTTTGAAAATGGGTCATTCTATGTTCATTTTTCGTCAAAATATTGTACTTAAATAATTTTTTATTGTTGTACTATTCTTAAAACAATTTTATATATATTTTCTAATCTAAGTGACATTAAATATCGTAAATATTATCCATTTATACGCTTTTGTAAAATCACGGTTCCGAACGTAGTCGGATACCTTAAAGGTAAAGCAGCGTTGCATTGGCATGCAAATAAAGGCTATGAACGAAATCTGCTTACCATAGAGACGATTTTTGACATTGAAGCATCTTTCAAACACCAATATGGTCAAGCACAGGTAAATGCCCCAGAAGCTAACGAGAATAAATGACGCTTGCAGATAGCTCATCACCCGACTCCCTTAAATATTTGGAAGTTGATAGCTATGAAGGTGTCTCAGAGATTTATTTTTGCAATAAAAAATCAAAAACTACGGCAAAATTTTTTTAAAACATTACCATAGTGCCAATAGTGAAGCACTTGAACGTAAAGCTGTTTAACCGTTTGGGAGCTGGTGAATGTTCTTATATATATCTTTGAAAATGATGAATGAAATTCGTAATTGTCCTTATCTCTTGTCCTTATAGATCTGATGATGATTTAAAAAAGTATATAACTAAAACATTACTTAGCTTACCACATTGGTTTATTTTTTCTACCGTACCACAATCCATGGCTCTACTTGATTTTATGTGTTTTATTTTAATTCTTATTATAAAAACCCACAACTGAGTGAAATTAATAAAAACTGCAATTGGCATGAATATAACTGCCTTCAATTGAAGCGAAAATTGTAGTAACTAACAGCAGGGTGATCCCTCGTCTCCGCCTTTTCGGTACATACAAGAGAAGCGCGACTGCGCTTCTTTGTACTCGAACGGCTAATAGAAATACGTAGACTTTTCGAAAGGACTTTGCTCATAAAGCAGTGCTTCTCAAAGTTTCAATACTTGCGATTCAATTTTCAATCATAATTTTCATCACGCCCCCCCCACCCATAAATATACTGCATTGAATTCAAAAATACTATACTTTGACGCTAAAGCTGCAATACGACCCCCACCAACGTATATAAACGTCTCTCTCAACCAAAACGTTAATTGTCCCGAACGTATATATATACGTCTTTCCGAAGTACGATCTTTTCTCTGTACTGCTATCCATAAAATTATTCCGAAGGCTTTGGAATGCAATAATATGACCTTGACAATGTTTGCTAAGGATTCACTTATTTCAAAGGATTTGATTATTTATTGTTGTTCTCTCCCCCAATACACCACATGCACTCGTCTACGTGTTGAAAAACGGTGGCATTGGAGAGCGAATCGTTTAACTTTTAGTCGGCAGTTAAGGGTTAAATTATAACCGTACAAAAATTATCAAGATAAGTGTTAATTTTTGTATATAATTTTATATATGACAAGCCCATGGGGTCACTGGTAATTATTAAATTTGTTCTTAACTTAGTATCGTTGAATTAACTATAAATGTATCAGTACTGCACAATGTATTTTATGAGTGTTTTACATCAATATACATTTGTATTTCATTTTTTATTATATCAGAATGTTTTCGTTTTCTAACTTTATGTAAATTAATAATTTGTTTTAAAATAATCTCCTGTTTTCGACTTTTCAATATGCTCGCGCCCCCCTCCTAGAGTTATCACGCCCCCCTAGGGGGGTGCACCCCACAGTTTGACAAAAGCTGTCAAAAGGTGAAGACGACCACCCAGTGGTAGTTGAAAAAGAATGAGCCGATCATAAAAGAACACAAAGATTGGCCTCCGAGTAGTCCGGATTTAGGTCCTCTCGACAATATATTGTGGTCAGTATTCGAGGTAAAGGTGTGTCAAGAACGGCATCCCAATCAGTCTTACGGAGAAATTTATACATATATTTTAAAGGCACATGACGTTTTAAAAAATTCTTGATTTTCACTTTCTTGTATTTAAAAAAAAAGGAAATATTTTTGTTTAAAATGATATATGGTATGAGGAAGAACTATAATTAGAAGTATTTTTATTTATTTTTTAAATGAAGCTACTCCTTGACGAGCATCTAATGAGCTGTGTTAGGAGCACATATGTTTCTTCTTGCATAAGTTTCTGAAGAGCGCAAATTCATATGATGTTCAAGTGGAAAAATTAAAGTGTATTGGGTTTATCCCCAAGTGTATAATAACACTATATGGTCACTGACTCAAAAATCTACATTTGTGGAATTAAAAACTCTAAAATTAGGCATAAATATGGCTATTGCACAATTCAATGTGAGTCATGTAGCAAAATTAATGATTTTAAAACACTGTGATATTGAGCCAAGTTATTACTGTGTATCATGTTTCTCAAAAAAATTAAATGTACGTAGAATTCGTGTAGCCCAACGAAAGAATCTTGAGATCCTAAAAAAAAGGCAAAATTGTTAAAAATATTGAAAAAAAGAAAATTAGAAGTCTTTTGAAGGAGTAGAGGGTAAAGAAAATACTTCATATGATCCTGGAAAGTACTAAAAAAAGTAAATGCTCAATAACTTAAAAAATTTTACTTAAAAGCCTGTTCTCTCAAAATGTAATATTTTTCACCTTATGTACCTTTTTCTCAAACACTATTTATTATGTAATCTTTCAAATTTTCAGTAAGCATACTTTTAACATGTTTACACATTTTAAGAGAGGTAATTAGATATATCTCTGGCGAACCTTTTCAGATATGGCTTTTTTAAACTAAATTTTATGGAAAAAAATTGGACCTTTTTTAAAAAATTCATAATTACTTTAATTTTCAACAAAAAGACAAAACTCTTCCTTAAAGTTTTGTTGATAGTACACATAACCCACTATAAAAATTTTATCAATGAGAAGTTCTGAGTTTCTGAGAAAAAGGTACATGAACTTACACAATTTAACATGGGCTCATATGGATGTGCCGGATGAATGTACTCCCCTTAAAAAACATTTAAAGGGAGCAGCGATGGAAATTTCAATGTAGGTGGTGCATGACTCGATAGATGATAGGTTAAATGGACTTGAAGTTTGTGTGAAATCAAAAGATTACCATTTTGAGCAAAAGGTGCAACATATTAAATTTAAAGGTACAATACGAATAAAACTTTAAGATGATGATTAATTTTTAAATTTGACCATGAAGTTGTTATTTAAACTTTCTTATAAATGCATCAAAACTTATGGCCAGACTAGGTATGTTGAATACCTTCCGTTTTATTAATTGTAATTTTGAAAATAGCAGAGCAAAGAGAAATAAGTTATTTTCTCATTTCCTTGCAAAAACTGAAATGTAATTTTACCATGTATGGTTTAATAATTCAAAATTTATTCCATAATAAGATCCATTCTCAAACCTTTTAGGCAGATATATCACACCAAAACATCCCTCGTGTGCTATTTCGTCCCCATGTGGAATAAAATGAACGTTGAATATGCAATTTTCTGTCGAAATATTTTCAAATTAAGGCCCTCAAACAGATAATTCTCAGAATGTTTAATGTTATCCTGTTTTTCATGTTTTTCGGACCTGCTTTGCATTTTGGCTTATAGTTTAATTTAGTTTTTAAAGTTAAACCTTCATTTTTAATAGTGTGTTATTAGCAAGATAAGTGACATATCCTTTAAATGTGTTTTAAAAATTATTATATTGAAAATTTTCGGAAGTTTTTGGTATTTGATAAAATATTGCTCAAGAAACGCTGACTTCGCTGAAGCTATTCACTTCGAAAATTTATTCACGAATCAATATATTTATTCTTTTAGTTCGTATATAAGTACAATAACAAATGCTGTGTACCTTTTCTAGCGCTTTGCTTAAAAATGATTTTTTCTGCTTAATTTTTTATCGAAAGAAAATTGTTGTTCAAAATAGCAATCCTTTAATACGTCAAATTGGATGAAAGTGTTTTATATTTGTTATTCTTATTAATTAATCTTATATTAAAAATGTTAAGAATAATAATAACTTTCGGAAAAGATAGTAAAAGTAGAAAAAGGAAAAGTAGTTTTAAAAGTAAGCCTTAATTTTTGAAGTAATTAAAAACTAGAATTTAATTCTCAAGCAATTGAATAAGATGGTAAATCAATTTTAATTAGAGTTCTGTACAATGCCTTTTTTATGTTTTCCTATCATATTTAGATTTATAATATAATATCTATTCATAAATTTAGAAATAAAAAGACCTAAAAAATTACGCAAAAGTAAGACTGAACACGTAATATAAAGAAAAATTTTAAATCAATTCCTACTTAAATCAACAAAGAAACTTTTTATTTTAGCTACTTTTTATTAAATAGTTACAATTAATATAAATATTTATATACATATAACAGAATCACAACATTAAGCAGTTAAATTTTTTTTTATTAATTATCATTAAAGTATCGTTTAGTCATCCAAAACAATCTTGTATATAAAATTTCAGTTCAACATAGTGCTTTAAAACATGAAAAAAAATCTTTTAAAGTTTTGACCCAATCGCTAAAAATGAAACCAACGTGGCTGGTATTTGTAATTCTTTGAATACTTAGTTTTAATCAATTAATTTTTATTAATTATAGTTAAATTACTGTATTGTCATCCAAAATAATCATGTATATAAAATTTCAGCTCAATTGAGAGCTTCAAAATGTATTTTATTAATGATTGAAAATTCCAACAAGATAAATAAATATATAGAGATTGTGAGCTAATAGTAGGAGTTGAAAAAGGGTTTTCAAAACAACTTTTAAACTCACATTTTTTTTTAAAGTTCTGAAAGATTTTACTTGAGTGAAGTTATATACCGGAGATCCATGATGAAAATTAGAGTTTCGACAGTAAATAAGCACTTTTTCACATTTTATTTGCTAATTTGTTGAAAAAAAATCTTTTCATACTTATAGACGTATAATAAATAACTAGGAAAATAAATGCGATCGTTGTAGAAAGTTTCGAGCTAGGGGAAATCTATTATTATTATCATTGAGGATTTAAAAGGTAGCGTTTTCTTGTTTTTTAAGATCAGAAATCAAATCTGTTAAGGGTTCTATGCAGTGATCAAACTTTTATAATAAAATCGTTTAAGCTTGAAATACTTTCAGAATGGAATGACAACCGTCCATGTGTCAGCCGCGAATAACTGTATGACTATAGTTGAAAAACTTATCCAAGCTGGAGCAGATATTTCCATAAAAGACAAAGTAAGCTGCTGTGTTTAAGTTATCATTCTTTTAAAGTAACAATAATCCTTATTTAGAAAGAATTTAGACTTATAATTATAAATATTTCTTCTTTTTCCATATTCAAAAATTTGGGGTAGCTTAAAATTACTTGAAAATATTACTTTATTTAAGTTTATAACTTTTAATTGGTGATATTTGATAAAATTCGTGCATCAAAAATTATTTAATGATAATTTTTTGATGTAACATTTGCTATAATGTTATTAATTTATTCATATTTCCAACTATATTTGCATTTTTTTCAAAAGTTATTCTTTCAGACTCCTTCATTTTTTAAAAACAATTTAAAATTTTTTTTAATGATCAACTTTTTATAAAATAGCTCTTTTATAACAAATGATTCATAGATTCAAAGCAATAATATAAGAAGTATATATTGCATTCAATACAAAATCTATGTTGAATTTCACAGTGAATTAAGGCATTGAAAAGTGCCAAATGGGGTTTTGAGTAATAATAATTTGAATTTTTTTAATCAAATTTATATTTAGTTAATTTTATATGCAAACTGTGTTATCATCAGTTTAATTTTATTTTTGATCTCCTTATTTATAAATTTTCTAAAAATTTTTTGAAACATTTATAAAATATAAAAATATGTTACCTTTCAACTTTTAGAGATTTTCAGCTTTTCAAATTTATGAATGAAAACATAAACACCACAAATTTTTTATTGCAAATTACAAGGATTACATATATTGCTTTTTTAATTAAAATAAGAAATCAGTTTATTGCCGTTTGCAGATTAAAGTTTAAATATTATTAGTTCTTTTCTCAACTAATATTGTTTAATTTATTTTTATTATTTAGAATATTCGAAACTTTAAAAACATGTTCTGAACAAGGCTCAAAATGAATTTCCTTACAGTAAAAAATGCTATCACAGTGATCAATAATCAATAATTTAGAACAGATTGAGACTAAATCACTCCAATACCCCCAAAACTTATCTAAACGATTCATCTGGCTCATGTTTGAGAAAGATTAAACTTTTAAGGTGAGCTTAGTACGTTTTAAATATCTTTTTTCTCTTGCAGTCAGAACGAAGTCCCGTGCACACGGTATCGATAAGGGGACATCATCTGATTTTAGTAAGACTCTTACGCGTTGGAGTGGAAGTTGATGATAAAGAGGAGGTAGGTCTTTAATCCGTTTTACATTAATTTCTTTTTTTTCTTCTTCTTTTTAAATTATACACCCGAGTTCATTTTTTCCATAGAAAACAATGGTTTTTCGAAGTTGTTAAATAAAATTAGAGCCTTAAAAAATTCCATTTCAATGTAGAAGGATTAAAAGATGAGCTTTTTCCAATAAGTAAACCGAAACTTCATTAAAAAATTTCTGAAAATTAATTTAAAGCGATTTTTTTCACGTAAATTGATTTCTGGAAAGATTCTGATCATTCAAATACCATGATGTACAGGCGTCATATTTTTTAAATTATTAACTGTAAGATTATTTTGGAAAGCAATTTTTTGCCGTATTTTACACTAGATTTGATGGCAATTAATTAGAATAATTCTTTTTTTATATTTCTTTTCAATAAAGAAGTTACTTAAATTAAAATGATGGATAACATTTTAATTAATTATGCAGCACTGGTGTTTTTGAAACGATGCAGGAACCAATATCAAATTTTAATTGCAAATCGAAGACTTTTTTTTTATGTAAACCTGTAAAATATATTTTTTTAAATTTATTCTAAATATTTATACATGTTGATTAAATTGGTTTGGAAAAATATTTTAATAACTATGTTTTATGGACAAGTTTTAAAATATTTAGGTTTTCTCATTTTATTTCTATAATATTTTTAAGTAAATAGTCAGTAATTGTTTGAAGATTTGTGAAAGAGATAAAAATAAAATGATAGAATTTAAAACACCTCTTTAGTGAATAGCAGTGTTTTAATTAGAAAAATGCGTGCATTTGCGGTGCACAAATAAATAATAGTGTTCCGAAATATATCAAATATTGACAAGATATCAGATATATTAAAGGATATTCTGATAATGCTTTTTACATACAAATAAGAGCTCGAAACATTAACATAATGTTTTTATAATTTAAATGCGAGTAAATATATATATAAAAAAATGTTGTCATTTATTCAAAAACTAATTAAAAATAACGCCAAAAGTTTTATAACGAATGACATTGAACATTATGATGAAAATTATATGACACACTTTTGATCATTAAAGAAAAAGAAACAAGTCTTACTGTAGTCGCTTATGATGTGTAACATCTGACATGTTATCGTGGTAAATACGCAATATTAACTTTTTTCCTGAAATAAATATGAAAAAATCGCGCGGGTATGATTGGAAATAATTTTCTATCGAATAATTATATCTTTAATGAAAATTGTATTTAATTAACAAAAGCAATAATGCAATATTTTTATCAAAAATAATTATTCTTGTTCAATTTGGGAAAGAGCGGAGACAATAAACTTATGATAACTAAAATATGACACATATACTTGTGATTTGAAAGTATATAAAAACCGTTGAAAAACAGCGTCAATAACAGTACCACTGTTAGCAGTCGAAACATTCTAGTTTGTGTTCATTTCGAGCTTGAGTTCATCATTCATAAAAGCTATGAGCGGCTCAGCTTTTGGCAAACTGAAGTTAAAATTAAAATCACCACTCAAAATCAGGGGAAACGAATGATAATTTTTTTAAAAGAGCAGAACCACCTTCGTTATATGGTAAAAGTATAAAATGCAGGAAATCTTTAATTTTTTTTACCGTTTGATTCGAAGAAATGTATACGACCACCGAAATCATTGTTTGTCCATTTTCAAACAAGCATTCTGCCGCACTTATGTCCCCCAATATCATGACTAACGGATTTAGAGTCAAGCGCTCGAGTGCTTGATGGCTACTAGAGTTGGACCCCCATGCGAGGGTAGCGAAAAGACACAGCCACGCACTCTCATTGGTCAAATCAAGTAGCGCGCGCTTACGTCACATCCTGTTACACACATCCGTCCCTTTTCACGAAATCACTCCCAACAAATATCCAGCAACCGAGAGGAAAGATGTTACACATCAAAAACTACTCCAACAGAAAGAAAGCAAATAGCGGTCATCAGATTTCGACTCTTGTGCAGGTAGAAATTCCTCTTCTTACGTGAAACAACTCTACTTGAATACAACCATCGTTGAAATGCGACTTATGTATGAAAAACTATCTGTATAATGTCCCTTGTCACATGGATTGTAGATGACGTTTCTCTTAACTTCGTTGCATAAATGCAGTGTAATGCTAATAATTTGCATATTCCAACATATTGTTCTTTCTTGCAAGTTTTCTCGTTTGCAATGTATGCCTCTCCCTTATGGTGTAGCAATCTTAATCGTCGGCAAACACTAAAGATCCAAAATTTTATTAAAAAAGTTGACGTATGTATAAAAATATTTTCGTGAATTATTTATTTCGATTTTGTTTCATTAGGATGGGAAGACGGCTCTTCACTTGGCAGCAGAAAACGGCCACCAGAAGGCGCTACTTACTCTCCTGGAACACAACTGTGACCTCGAGGCAAAGGATACAGTGGGTATTGTTGAATTCCTGTCTTTGATACATGCATTCTCCAATATTTAACTCTCCAAATGTTAGAATATATGTTTAAGTTTCTACCATTAAAACGAGTTTTCGTTTGGTTTCTTTGAATCGCGTGACTCGAATGATAGATTAGAACTCATTTATTTGAAGTCAAACAAAAGCTGTTGTAGTGGTAATCAAAATTAGGTTTTGTATTTCTTAGTGTTAAAAAATATGTAGGAAATTTTTTTAAAAAAAAACCACTAGCTTATTTTCCGTTTTTTCTCTCGATGTGAAATTGAAAATTAAAACAATCGAGGTGGAAGGATTAAAATAAAAAGTAAGAGGGAAATTTTTAAAACATATTTTGAATAATTTTAAGTAAGCTCCAAAATTATCAAGCGGAAAAGCCCTCTGCATACTAATATCAAATTAATATACCATGAGATGTGTGTGTTATAAATTAAATTAAAAGATAATACTAAAATACTCACGAAATTTTAAACATCTCCAAATCAGAATATGTTTTTAAATATGAAGTAATCGTTTTCCAAACATCAGACGGAACGGTTTTGAACTATTGGCTGCGTAATACGGCATTTGGTGATTTTGTACATACCCAAACACTTCCTTAAGGTTGTCATCGCTTAAGTTAAATAGGACCTGAATTTAGAATATTTTTTTTAAATATAAAAGAGCTGAAACATTAATACTTTATTCTGGCTTAGCTATCCAATAGAGAACAGCGTACTTTATCATACTTTTTATTTTTAACTGAGTTGATCCATTTTTTTCAGGTA
Source organism: Trichonephila inaurata madagascariensis (assembly GCA_019973955.1). NCBI lineage: Eukaryota > Metazoa > Arthropoda > Arachnida > Araneae > Nephilidae > Trichonephila > Trichonephila inaurata. The sequence continues at coordinate 176,329 of BMAV01001802.1, forward strand.
TAAAATGTGTTTCGTATTTTTTCTTATATACCGTAATGATAATGAGCTGTCCCTTTACACGTAAATGTGAAAAACTATTTATCTCTATAGATTCTTTTGAAACTTTAAAAATGCTGTATTATAAACATATGCATGAATTACAATGTTGCAAATTCTCATGAAAATCTAATCGTTTTTCTGTCTTCGCACTTAGTTAAGGTTCTCGTACATCTGGCAATGACAGCCTTAAGCAAATTAATCCTTCTGCTTTCGACCACAATTTTAATGACAGTATACATCCTAATCATTTTATTTCAAATCGAAGTTTTACAGGGTGTATTATAATAGTATTTTTTTTATAATTGCTCAATGCCTTTTTCTGAGAAATTGAGTTATACAGAGAACTAATGTAATATTAACGAATGTTTTGTGTGAAACTTAGTTGTATCGAATATTTTTAATACAGACTAAATGGATGTAATTTTATCCTTGATATTTTCTTTACAGCATGTAAACCTAGGATATAGGGAGCTGTTACTTATTTGTTTGAAAGTTTTTATGCCAGTATGCAAGAACAAATTAACCGTGTTATTTATCTCAAAAACGAATTGGAAAATTAGCAAGCACGCGCGATTATACTTAAACCATTTTTACACTTAGAAAATTCATAATAAAAAGATATAGACTTGCCTTCGAAAGTCTGCGTACAAGCAATCATGTTACATGTTTATGCTTCAATTACTATCAAAATCTCGTTTCAGAAAATCAATATACCTATTCAGGGTCTCTTCAAAAATTTTGATCAAACAACAGCAACAAAATTCAACATGAAAAAACAAAAATGAGCACCAAGTAATCCCCCCCTCCCCGAATAAAAAGTCTGTGTACACTTTCAAACTAAAGGTTTTAAATACCTTTTGTTGTAGAATAATTTCACTAAATCGTGTTTTTAAATAATTATAAGCTTCTTTTACGATTTGCTTAGGATTTGAGGTATGTAAATTCATGGCAGGTAACAGAAAAGAGATTGATATATTATTGAAAAAAAAATAATCATAGATCTTCAGAAAAGGGGAACATTTTAAAAAAAATTGCTGAAACTATTAATAGGTGATATTCATTGATTTAAAAAGTGTTCATAATCTACAAATCAACTAAAATTTTAACGTCCCAGCCAAGATCTGGCCTCCCGTCTGAAGTGTCACCACGAGTCTTGTTTTGTAACACACTCTATAAAAGTAAATCCAAGACTATAAGCTTCACAAATAGCTAAAAGTGTTGCTGAGTTATTGCAAAAAAGTGTGACTTTAACTACAATTCAAAGGGAAATTAAAAAGGATGACTATTATGACCGAGTTGCCTTCAAGAAGCCATTATCTCTCGAGTGAACAGAGCTAAGAGAATGACCTTTGCTAAAAAACACCTAAATAGGATACATAATTATTGTACAAATGTAATATATTGAACTGAATCAAATTTTTGTATTTTTGGCATCAAAAAGAACAAAAATATGTCTGCAAAAATTCCTGCACAGATCTTAAGAATTTTTTTTCGACTTCTAAACATGGAGAAGGAGGTATAAAGTTTAGGGATGCATAGGAATCCTTGGATTGGTAATCTGGAATTTACTGAATCAGCAATGTGCAAAATTGATTACTTGAACTTATTGACGTAAAATATTTGGGCAAGTGCCGAGAAACATACGCCAAATGAGGATTTTTTACTTTCAGCAGAATAAAGGTACCAAGCAAATGTCACTATGAAGCCATGGTTGTTCTACCATGTCCCAAACCAATTCAATAAGCTATCCCAGTCCCAAAACCTAAGCACAGTACAGCATTTGTGGGAGTTACTCGAGAGAATAATTAGGGAGAATGTAATAACATCTAAAGAAATGCTTAAATCTGCCAGAGTAGAAGAATGGAACAAAATAACCACAGATGAAACAACTAGGCTAGTTGAATCCCTGCCAAATATGTTGAGAGTGTTATAGAAAGAACGGAATAGCTTAAAAAGTATTAACTTATAGTTACAATTCATTATCGCAAAGGTTTTTAACATTGTACGCAGACTTTTGACGCAGCGTCGTTCTCAAGTTAAAAAATATTTGTATTATTTTATGTAATAATCAATTGATTGTTGCTTATAGAATTTGAATTTACGACATTAGAGGAATCAGTAAAAAATAGAATTGATTCAAAAAGACTTCATTTAGTTAGCAGTCTTTGAATGAATATGAAAGATGATCGTCTGTCCGCAGACTTTCGGAGGCAAGTGTATTCATTATTTTATCAATTTTCTCTCCGGATCCGTTACAAAACAACTACAGTACTCACAATAAATATTCCTACCTTTTTGAAAATGTACTTTTTGATCTGTCAATATTTATTCAAATTTATTTTTGGATTTTAATAATGTAGTGTCTTTTTATCGTAAATCACATTAAATAAAAACGTTTGAATCTATAACCCAACATGTGCTAAAGCTGGGCTTAAGGAGAATATAAATTCAAAATCAATTTCATTAAACGTAAGAGCTGAATTTAATGATTTTGTGTTTTCGTGTCATTCGCCATCAATAAAATGTGAGATGTAATTCAGAATCTCTCAATAAGTTATTTCGAAAAATATAAATAATGTGCGTTAAAATATGTAAAATAATATATGACTATTAAATAATCATCAAAATGAGAAATAAAACGTTTTAATTAACTGTAATTAGTTCTTAAATTTGAAAAGTATATATATGAAAATTGTAAAGAATTTCTTAAATGTGTATAATACTACAGTACCTTAAGAAATTATAAGACCGTTAACGATTCGGTGAATTTCTGAGGACGACATAATAGGAAATTTTAGCGGGTGTGTTTTTTTTAAAATTGTTCGTGAAACACATTTTGTATTAATTATAACTTTTCAATAAACTTTAAATTTTATTAATATGTGCTCGCTTTTCTAAAAATTAAATACATCATTTGTTAAGAAATTATAAGACCATTTGAGGAAAGTAACATATACATATCAGAACCATTATAAAAAACATGCGTTAGCAATTCATGAAAGCATTACTTGAAAAGTAAACTGTATAGTTTGATTGTATTACCTCCTATTTAATTAGAGATGTTGTGATGTAATTAATTATCTAAGTGAGAAGGAAGAGAAAATTTTATAACATTGCTGGTTAAATTATTTAGGTTATTAAATCATTCTAAAACTGCCATTCACAATTTCGAAATTAGGAAAGATGATTCAAACAAGTAATATAAAAAAAATTAAGTCAATTTCTACTTAGGTCAACAAAGAAAAATTTTATATATTTGGATACATTTTATTAAATAATTACAATTAATATAAATATGTATATACGTGTGACAGAAACACAATATTAAGGGGACATGGTACGATTTAAGCAAAAAATTTTAATTTAAGGATTTTCAAAACTTTTTTGGGTGCCTCCTATGTGTGTATACTATGTAAAACAGATTTTGTGCTCAAAATTTTATAAAAAGTTAGCCATTTAATTTTTTAAGGAAAAACCTTAACATTTGTGAAGTGATTTTAAATGCTACTCCTCCTATAAAAATTAATGTACACGCAAGAAATTTGATTTACAAGTACCTCCAACTATGTATAACAAAAGTTGGTATGGGTTTTGCGATAACACAATTAGTATTTGTACAATACTTCTTTTAATGAATCCTTTTTGAAAATTACTTAAAATATTTGCAAATTATAACTTCAATTATTTTTTAAAAAATAAGTATTGCTTTGATTCAAAAATTCATACCAATTTTTGTTACATGTACTATTAGCATTAGGTAAAAAAAAACTTCAAAGCATTAGGCACGATAGAAAAAAAAAGCCTTAGCATTTTAAATGAAGACAAACTAGTTGTTTTACCTTTCTGAGATAAGTAAGTCTTAAGTTTTGATTTGTGCCGTAGGAATGTGAATAAAAATGAATGTAAAAGCTATCATAATTTTGCATTTTTTAAATTTAAAGTTTTCAAATTTTGTGAAGTTATAGAAAAGTATATAAATAATAATTTAGGCTAGAAAAATTAGATTTGATTTTTTGACCGATGTTTGTCAATTGAATCGTACTGTGTCCTCTTAAGTGACAAAATAGAAAGCGATTTTCCATGCAATTTTCTATTTTGCTTCCTACATAGGGTGTTGGACTATTTTTGTTTGTTTGTTACTATTTATTCCTTAATTATATTTAATTATTCCAATAAAATAGTATGGTAAAAAGAAATCATATGCTCATAAATCAGGCCATCTCAGGTTGGATTCGAACCCACGACCTTTGGATTACAAATTTAACGCACAACCCAATGCGCTACAGGGACACAATGATCACTTTTCCTTTTTATATATGGTGTTGTACTATTGTTTTTTGTTTTTTACTATTTATTAATTAATTTAAAAAATTAATATTTCAGAAAACTGTATTAACATCAAGTGTCATCCACTACAAGTTTTAAAAAATGTATTTGAACTTGAGAGGATGAATAAAAAGCATTTTATTAGCAAATAAAAATTTGAACATGATATATATATATACATATGTCAGGCCCCAGGCTTGCTGATAAAATGAGGAAGGCATCATCTCTTTAATAACTTCTTTATTTCGCTTCAATCACATAAAATCCAACATGGCGGCCCTTTGGCGCACAACCGAGTAGAATATTAACTATACTTAGGACAAGAGTCACCAGCTAAGCCTTTTCGAGTATGCGTTCTTTTTCGTCAGCGCTCGCTCCACCTTAAAATGGGCTTATTTACCCACAATTCTTACGCAATGTAAAGAGTTCGCTCTATTTTTATTTATTACTTACTTAATTTTGAACCTAAACTTTTCAAACCTGATATATATCTATATATATATATATAGGGAGAGTGTGAACTAATAGTAGGAATTGAATGAAATAACCCAACCTGGCAGAAATAAGATTTTGACAGTCCGTGATTTCGACAATCAACTTAAAAAGTCTTTAATTTAGCAGTATGTGAGCAAATTTCCTTTATATGTCACAGTTTGGAGGATCTTAAATAAAATACTAATACATAATTTAAGAAAATAAAAAAAAACAGCTAAAGTTATTACAATATAATTGAGAAGAAAGACTGAAAATAGCTAAAGACAAGTGAGAAAAATTTACATTTTCATTGAAAGGAAATTTAACCCAGACGGCTCGGTTGGCTGAATCACTACTAGAATTATTATCAATTTACAGTGTGTTTATAGAATATTTTGAAGGAATCCAGGAAATGGGAAAACAACAAATAACAAATATTATCTTATTTTGAATGTATTAATAAATACTTTTAAAAAATTTAATTTATATACGTTAAATTCAAACTAAACGAGTGAATTCTCAAAAGATAATGATCTATTTTTCTTTCCTTTTGGATGATTGTGCGAACCCAGAAGTCGAGAACAGCCCTACACATAGCAGCTTCCTTGGGCTACTGTGATATTGTAGAGACTCTTCTCAAGTTTGGGGCTTGCCTTGGGGTTACAGAAAAGGTAAGTACATATCTTGATTATTCGTTGATAACATTCTCATTTTCAGTTTTTGTAAACTTATTTAAGTAGCAAGAATTGAAGGAATATTTTCTATTTTGTAAAAAAGATTCTAAAGATGTAAGGGAACATTATCTCCTGTAATACTTAGAATCTAATCTCAATCAACATATTCATTCGATTTGTTGAGTTACATTTAAATCATGATATATATTTTTTATGCATGTTTACTTGCTTTATATAATTTAATGCTTAAAGTGCAGCAGAAAATAAATATAGCATTTCATGTAAAACATTTTTTTATTAAAAAATCAAATATTACACGCATACGTAAATATTTATTATTTATTTAAATTAATTAATTAGCGAACCAGTCAAGTGTACACTTGGAATTATAAAAAAAAATGAAAAAAATAACTAAAAGTATATAAAGGAAATACAAAGAAAGAAGCAAACATTAAAAAATAAACTACACACAAATTTTAATGGAAGCAAATCATAGAATAAAATTTTTAAAAAACTATAAACATTTCTAGCTTACGCGCTTTCATATGCCTTAAATAAAAATTTACACTTAAGGAAGATAAGTTTTAGTTTAGAATGTTTCGTTTTAGAATATAGGCATAAAGGCTACTGAGAAAAATGTTAATAAAGTTTCGAAATTCAGATAAATGTACAATATTTACACCATAATTCATTGGCATTCGAAAACTTTGAATGCGCTATAGAATTCAAAAGAAATAACTTCGAAGTCGTGTTGGAAAACAGGAGTACCACAAAACTCTTTATCGCGAAGAAGTCATTTTTATCATGAACGACACTAGCTGATGCAAAGCAGCACTCTTTTTTGAATCTGTATTTATTTTATTAGTCTTTATGCATTTTGTGTTACAAATTTGTATGTTGGAGAAAAACAGATTCATTTGTAATAAAGGACCACGAGTTGATCACTCTTACGCAGAATGAACCTTAAGAGCTCACAGGACTCTTAAATTGCTAATTTTTAAATTTTTTGGAAAAAAATATATGTTAAGACCTCAACATTTTTGAGCATTTTGATATCAAAATTGTGTTGATATTGTAAAAACTTCCAAAGTTATTGAGAAATAACTATTGAAACTTAAATAAAAACCCTATCTCTTTCTTATCTTTAACTTCCTTTTTCTTAAAACAAAACATTTTAGCTTCCACGCAGGATTTCTCAGAAACTATTTGTGATATTAGTTTGAAATTTCATACACCTGTTCAAAATAAGGTTCTTCATAACTTATATATCAATTTTCAAAAAAATGTTTAATAGAATTTTTTTTATTTAAATTTTAATTAATTTTTTTCTTAAAATTTGAAAATTTTCGTTTTAATTGTATTTAAAAAATATATTTTTTTCTCTGAATTTCTTAAAAGTTAGTATAACTTCAAAAGTGAACACTTTTATATCAATTAAAACTAATTTTTTCTCTTTTTATTAATTTTGTACTTCAGAATCCTGCGCGGTGTAATTAACTCATTTTCATATTTTTGAAAAATTGTCCAATTTATATTTCTTTATAACTTTTTACATTTTTTCTCAAATTCTCTGAAACTTTAGGAAGTAATGTAAATATATATGATTATCATGTAGTAAAAATTTCAAATTATTGTTTTGTTTTATTGCTAAATTACATTGGTTAGAAGAAGGATGTTTTTTTCGAGGGCACTGATATCGGTTAACAGTCCTGTGACCCCTTAAGTGCTCAAAAATCAGTATCAGTGCAAATAGAAAAATCCCTTACTGTAGTTAATCCCACACACTGCATTGTATTCCCTATAATTTTATACCATATTATTATTAAGTGAATCGCGTTTTTAAAGAATATCAAGATAATCACCATGCGACATCATATAAGGGGAACATCCAATTGGCTTGAAATTTTCACTATGCTTAGATGCAGCATGCAAAATATTAGTATTACAGAGCTTTCATACTAATAAGAAAAGCCTTGGTGTCACCTACAAGCCCTATGTTAAAGGGGAAGAGAAGGCTGTATTTAAGTGCTGTGGGCCAAGCTATGTGTAAGTAAAAAGGGCATCGCGGCTTTTCTTCATTAGAAACCTTAGTATACCTTTTTGAAGAATACGGCAGTCATTTGAGCATGTATCTGGGCTTCACATAGGAGAGTTATCCAGGTTTACAGAAATTGGGGATTTTTCTTCCGAGAAATTGTTACTCGTATTGCTAGAAATCAAGCCCCAGTGATCCGAATGTGAAATTGGTGGGGTCAGAAGGGTCGAATCAAAGTAAAATTGCACTCATCTCGTCACATCACACAGCCCGAAAACATGCATGTTATGCGCGTGACAACGTTTCACACTGCAACATCAAGAGCTGTAATGCAAGAAATATGATCTGTTGTACAACATTCAATATGTTGTTTGTATTACCAGTGAATTTCAGTAAGATATCCATTGCTGCGGTTACCAGTAATTATGTAACACATGTGTATACAATCACTGGTTTGAACGCTATACATGGACTTCGGTGGTTATATCCAAATACGGAATTTTGCACGACTGTTTACATTATCATACCATTCCTTGCTTGAGTGTAATATTTTGTTGCTTCGCTGAAATAAATGTATAGTTGGTTAATTCAACAGCTACCGCGAAGACTCTGAAGAGAGAGTTTTGGAGCTTTTTATCGTCTCTTATTTTCAATGAGTGCTAGTAATCAAATTTCAACAGTTCTATGTGAGAACACACGTGGTACACGATGTTCAGTATTTCTTCATTTCACACCAAAGTTAGTTTGCTACCTTGACTCGTCTGTTCTCCTTATTTGTCACCCATAGAATACATGTGGTTGATAATTGAGAAATGACAAAAATTATCAATTGTTAAGTCAGGTGAGCTTTCGTACAATATGGAAGTGGAATGAGATTACATACTCTAAGAAAGCATTCTAAATATTTTTCTTTCAATACAGAGGATTAAATCATTAGTTATTGCCAGCCATGGAGTGTTCAGCAATCAAATGCGGCTCTTGTTTCAATCATTTTATCTTTATATTTTATGTTTATCAACCAATAAATTTGGGTTAAAAATCCTTGGTATTTTACATTATGAATGATAAAAAGTTTAGTTTGCTGGATATTATTGGGCTAATCGAAAGTGTTGTTTTGTCATGGAGATTACAAGAGTAAGAGGAAATGTTCTCGGGCTGACACGGAGATAGCCATCCAATCAGCAAAAATTTATGTTTCCTGCCTGAGGGCACTTATCTTTAGTTGGTATGACAAGTTTCAACTTGTTTTCTCAAATAGTTTGCTTACACGAATGTATGCAGTGGACGTCTAGCGTGTTTTTCGTTAAAATAAATATATTTTAAACCTTTTGCAGTGCATTTTTTTTTATCAAAACAGGTTCTAAAATTGCGAATTTTTATTTAATACACTCTAAAATAACAACAAAAAAAATGACGCACCAAGAAGGAGTTGTCCAATAGAGACAAAAATTGGTGAGTAGAAAGATTATGTACTGAATAGAAAATGATTAAAATTCAGAAAAATTAAACGATTAATTTAAGAGTTACATCGTTGCAAAGTAACGAGCTCAATAAAGTGTTGACCCACCTCTAGCCTGGATGCAAGCTGCCACACGGCGTGGCATAAAGTGATAAAGCACCCTGATGGTCTCCTACGGTATTTTTTGCCAAATTTGCTCCAATTGTCGGGCCAGGTCATCAACATTCCCTGGTAGATGCAGTCGCCTTCACATCATATCCCAGACATGCTTGATTGGAGAGAGATATGGCGATCTGGCTGATCAAGAAAGTGTTTGACAAGCTGTAAGATAGTTCATAGAAACACGTGCCGTATGTGGTCTGACATTATCTTGCTGAAAAAAGGCCAGCATACTGCAAAAGGAATGGTAGCAAAACAGTTCTCAGAATGTCGTAGACTTACCGCTGCGATGTAAGTGTGCCTCTAATGACAACCAAAGGGGTCCGATAGTCAAAAGAAATGGCACCCCTGACCATAACTCCTGGTTGAGGGACTGTGTGGCGTGTAACAGAGAAAGTTGAATCGGCATGCAACTCTGGAGGTCTCCATACACGTCTTTGATGATTGTCAGGGCAAATTGGGAACGGGGTTCGTCGCTAAACACTATAGTCACCAGTCAGCATGATTCCAACCTGATCGAGCCAAGCACCTCTGTAATCTGGATACACAGTGTACATGAATGAGTGGCAGGTGGCGTAGTGGTCGGTACGAGCATAAATTTCGCTCTATCACCTATCTCTGAATGTTCATAGTGGACACTCGTGTGCGGGTCACACGTCTGTTGGTTGATAACGATGAATCTGGTGTTGTAACAGCTGATCTGAAAATCAATCTGTCCTCCCGATCTGCTATGGCCCTAGGTCTATCACTACTATTACGACTCTGAAATCTGCCATTGTCCTCCCATTCTTGCCAGAATCTTCTAATGGCCGCGTCGCTTCGACCTATATGACGAGTGATTCTCCGATTTGCCCAACTTGCCTATTTCAATCCAATGATACGACCTCTTTCAAACTCGGAAAGTTGCTCTTAATGAGCTCGAATCCTGTGGTGAAGCCTTTTTCCAGTCGTTGACAGGTATCCTAAATCACAATGCGACAAAAATTTTGTCCATCAGATAGAGAATCGCTTCTTATAGACACCTGCTGAGTGCGCAGTTCCGATGCTCTGTAGCTCCCGCTGTTCATTCATTGGACACCAAATTTTAATCATTTTCATGTTCGGTACAAATGACTTCGCTTACGAAATTTCATTACAATCGGGCAACTCCTTCTTAGTGCGTCGTTTTTTTTTTTGTTATAGAGAGTATTTCAAATCTACATATCAAATTTACATATTAGAGTTAAAATATACAAACAAATTTTTTTCAATATAGAATTAGATCATAAAAACATGAACATAAAAATGTAAATGAAAACATAAACGGGAACAGTTGCACAGCTAAATAGTCAGAAATGTGCATCACAGTGGAAATCGCGGGTTGGGCAAATTTTGCTACTCTACTTGCTTCTGGAAATCGCGAGATACGCAGAGAGAGGGTTAATATAGTAAAGTCATAAAATTCTTCGTTTGGGATGAATTAACCCCTATGAAAATTCACCTGAAGGTGACAAAAGTTTCCGGGGACTCTGCTCTTTCCTTATCAACCAGTAAAATAGACAACTGAATTTAGACGTGGACGCACGTTCCTTGAAAACGGCCTATGTGAAGGACGGCCAAAAATCGCAACTACACCAAAAACCATCTAAAAAGTGCATGGTATCGTGTTGGGTGATAGGAGAGTGAGATAGCATAGACTGTGGGGTTATTGAGAAAAAAGATGCGCAACATCTTGCACAAAGAATTAAGGATGCGAAAGCTCTGGGCAAGATGTTAGCCACATTTGCTGTATGCCGATCAAAAGAAATGTACAAATGATTTTCGTAGCAATGTCTAGACTGATTCAATAGGGATACGACCGATTTTGTGCTGCGATTTGTCAACATGGATGATACATGGGTCAATCACTACATACCAGAAATAAAATAGCAGTCGAAGCATTGGGTGGAAGCAAATGTTTGAGTGCCAAAGATGGTGAACTTGATTGCATCTCCTGGAAAGACTTACTCAAATCTTCTTGACCTAGTTCCAAAATTCGCGAGAAAAGGGCCGGGCTTGAAGAAGGAAAAAATTCCTCTTTCGTCAGGATAATTCACTTGTACACAAGGGTGCGTTGGCGACGGGAAACCTGTGGGATTTAGGGTACGATTTGTTCGGCCATTCCTCTATACTCCTATTTTGGCACCCTCAGAATTCCAACTGTCCCCAAACTTGAAAGCAAAAGAAAATTATGTTGAAAACTAAAACAATTTTTTCAACTGTTTTCCACTGTAATTCCGAAAACTTTTCACTTTATCCTAGTAGTATCAATAACAGCTAACTATTAAAAATTAAAGAAATATTTTAAATATAAATCCCGGTTAGATTTCCTCGTACATTTCACATCTGCACTGTCTCGTGATGAATTTTCCTTACTTTCTCTTCCCTTTTCGAATCTTCCGTTTTTGGACGTCGACAACAAAGCTGTCTTCTTATTCACAGTAATCACGTAAGAAAGAGATTTTGTTTGTATGATATTACTTTAAACACGCAAAAAGGAATTTATGTTGAATTCAATTTTCAAAGCATTTTTTCTTCATGTATATAAATTTTATTTTCAAAGAGAAATTTATAGATTTTAAAAAAATTGGGAATCATGTAAATTCGTCTAATTACTTTGTAAGTAATAAACTGAATGATTTATATTATCTTTAGTTTTGTTCAATTATTTTTATGCTATCTTACACTCTCTGAATTATATTTTCTTAATAAATACAATTTTGAAGCATGTTTTTTATTCGTGTTTATTTTAAAGAATTTGTTGTGTGTGAGGCCCATTCAATATATTCTACACACAAATAGAAGCTATATCATATGATTTTAGTTTTTCTGAAGCATACTGCAATTTTTTTTTACAATTAGTTCTTAGTTTATTAAAACATTTAATCTTATTGATTTTGATAAAAAGTTTTAACCATTACCAAAAATTTGTAAATTAAATGTTATTTGTGAATTCAAATTTTTATTTCTCTATACTTCTATTTAGTAAAATACTGTTAGTATATATATATATGCACATCATTTCCATGATTGAAAAAAAAATTATATGCCAACAGCACGGAAACACTCCTCTACATCTTGCAGTATTTGGAAACCATCCAGAGATGGTAGCACTATTGATGGAAAAAGGAATTGCAGTAAACACGTTGAATGCCGTATGTATGGATTATCGCACACTATAAGTACACTAGATGTAAATTAAAGAGCTACATGATTATAATTTAATATAATTTTATTGGAATTATTTTTATAATAGGGAAAATATAATTTAAAATGTTTGTGATATATATATATATATATATATATATATATATATATAT
>BMAV01001803.1:0-86448 GCA_019973955.1 Trichonephila inaurata madagascariensis
AGCTACAAGTTTAAGAAACTCAAAGTTGTGATAACTTTACGATCGTTTTCATTTACATCCCAATGGCAAATCAAAAATTCAAACCTGCTTATTTCAGAAAGACAAATTAGCCAGTTTTTCTTTATTTAAAATTCTAAGGTTTTTCTATTGTACCAAATGCTTAAATGATTTTTCTAAATATTGCTAATAATATATGTAACAATAGGTGGCATTCATTTTTTAATCAATGAAATACTTATATCTTAAAAATTAGCTGATATTTGAATATATGCCTTTTTTTAAAGATTTCTCAATAAACATTCATATAAGAAGCACTGTACGAATATCATTCATGTTATCACAAAACCCATACCAAGATTTTGTGTTCATAATTTGGCGTTCTTATAAATCAAATTTCATATGTGCATGTAAATTGTTCTAGGAGAAGTAACAACAATCGCTTCATAAATATGAAATTTTTTACGTAAAAAATTATATGGTTTGCTTTTTTTAAAATTAGAGGCTTAAAATCTTTTATATAATACATACACATGAGGGCAACCAAGAAATTTTAAAAACCTTAAATTAATGTTTTTTTTTTGTGTAAATCGTATAATGTTCCTTTAACTTTGAAAACCAGAATAATTTTTTTAATTGCCACCAATAAGAAAATATTTTTAAATGGGTTTAAGATCAAACGAACGTTTAACGTAAGCCCTTAGCGCAGTGGTTTGAAGTGTACCCTTAAATTTGAAGGGTTCAGAGTTCGAATCACGCTGGTTTACTGCGGCCTGTGATGACTTAATCCTTCTGTTTCGACTTCGTGGATGACGAAATTCAATATCTGAGGCCGCATTATAAGGTATATATTGCTTATAACATATTTATATGAGAAGAAATATATAAAAGCAATGTTGCTGAACACTTTTAAACAATTCCGATTAAAAAGTTACCTATAAGTAAAAAATTAGTAACAGTTTTCAGGATATAATTAAGCGAGACTCACTTCTTAATAGATTTTAATATTTATTCTTCCAGCATGAACAAAATTAATAACAAACTTCGAAAAGAAATATAATTTTTTTCTTAAAACAAAAGGAAATTCCTGGAAACCTTCAAAAAGATATTTTCTTTTTCAATATTTATATTCTAAAGGCTGTCCACATAACAGGATAAAAACAAAGACATACATGTTATTACTAAATATGAAACCATTCAGTTTGTGTAAATTTATATAGCTTTTATTGTCTTTTCAGGTAAATGAAATAAGAGACATACTTTTAATATATTAATTTTTTTTGCCTATTTTTATCTGCATTTTTCACATATGTTATATCCTTCTATGAATGCAATACTGTGTAGAATTTAGAAATCCATTGTCGAAAAATACTCTCTTCTCGCTTTTATATTAGTTAAGTCATTTATATGACCGTATCATATTAAATTTGTCAAATTTTTAAAAGAGTTTCGTGATCAAGAGCAGAAACTAGGTATTCGGTGATAGAAAACTCTTCAAAAATAATTATTTGAATAGTGCATAATGATTAACTTCTAAGTATTTTTCGTAAAAGTAAACTTTAGAAAGGCATTCTTGTCTTATTTTAAATACACAAAAAGTTCACAAACATTTGAAAATTACCTTCTATTTAAAGGTAGGTAAGAATATATAGCAGTTAAAAAGTCATTATTGATATGGAGTTGTTAAACTGGGCGTATGTGGAACTATACATACCTTGAAATAACGTATAGTTAGTGTTGCAAGCTTGAATTCTACACGCATTTTGAAGTAATCCCAAACAGTGACGCCATTGTGCATAATTTGTTTATTTTAAATAATAATGATGTTTAAAAATTATTATGTCTTGTTTTAAGTGGCAACAGTTTGGTTTTTTGTACAAAAGAATAATAAACGAAAAGAACGAGAAAATGGCACTATTGTCTTAAATGTTTATTTAACTTCTGTTTTAATGTTTACATATTTAATATCTGGAGTCGAAACCTAATTGAAAAAAATTAGAGAATTTTTATTTCGTGCTATATTGACGTCTGACACTCACTCTTATTACGAATTATGATTTATTTTTTTAAACAATGATCACAATAGTGGCAATTGAAATATTGTCGAAAATAAAACGTCAGACATATACCATACGTTCAACTGTAACTCGCTTGATAACTAAGATGAAAAAAGTGCCGTGGTGTAACAATTTGACTATGAACTAGAACATTTGGAAGAAAAGACAAAGGAAGTGAGCAAAATTTGACGAATACATACATAATTTATTGCCGGTTGATGAATACGAACAAGACGTAGTTGAATGAGAAAAATACGAAGACAACGCAAAACTAAAATTTTTCTCGCCAGAAAGAAAATTCTAGAAGAATCCGAGCAGGTAATTTCTAAATCTTTACCATGTACAGTGCAAATACCAAATACTATTATGAAAAGGAAATTACCCCTGATTGTAATAAACACATTTTATGGAGACATAGAAGAATTCTCAATTTTTTGGGAGCATTTTATATCGTGTATTGAAAAAAATTACTCTCTCTCGCTACCTGATAAACATCTCTTTTTGAGAGGATTTTTCAATGCTGAAGAAAAACGACTCGTCGACAGAATCCGCATGAGTGCTGAAACACATAACTCTTTTAAATACTTGTTTATATCTAAGTACGGAAACAAACTAGGATTATCCAAACTCACTTAGATATTTAAAAAAAAACTTATCCCCGATACAAAACGCAGCTTCTCATGCATTAAGTGAGGTATTTTTTGAATGTATTAGGCGACTACAAGCTTTGAGTGCTCTTATAGAAAATATAGATATTTACGGCCATGTTCAGGTTTATGGGAAAGGTTCAGTTTTTATGCGAAAAATTGTTAAAAAATGGATCATTCATGCTAAATTATAGTCCCTATCGGAAGAAGACATAACAAAGATAATGGGTTTTTTGGCTGAAGTGGAAAGACCTCTTACTGATTTGAAAATAAATGGGGTAAGAGATATATATATATATTTAAATTTATGGCATCGTCACCCGCTACTGCTACCTTCCACGTAAATACTATTCATACTTCTCGGCTAAAGAAAAATAATCATACACCTTTTGCCCTTTTTGTGAATCGGCAGTCCATTGGGCTCAGAAATGGAAAACTACAGCTGACTATAACACACAAATTCAAATTTAAAGAGCTCTAATCGCAGATATTTGTACATGAGTCATGGACACAAAAAGACAAAATGTTAACTTAAGGACTTTGCTCACTGCGCAAAGTGTAAAAAGAAACATCATGTTTCCATTTGTCAACCGACTTCTAACACCTCTACCCCAAACAGGGAAGTTAACCATATTTGCATTGCTAACACTAACTAACTTCACACATGTGGAACTGCAAGCGTGCATATTACTGGCCCCGAAGCATTACATAGCTAACCCGATGCATTTTGGATGGAGGTATCCAAACAATCTTCGTCGATGTAAGCCTCTTATAGACAAACTCAAACTTTAAGTTCTTAGTTCTTAAAAACTAGACCTATATTCCTTTGAATCGCCTACTTCATCACAGGCCAAGCGACGATATGTTCCATTTTCCCTTTCAAGTGTGTAGAATATAACTCTTGCTTTGATAACAGCTTTGAAAGTTCCTACAAATATACTTTACATCCCGCTGTCCCGGCTGACATGGTTCACATTACTAAAATCCAAATACTCATACTTGCTGATCCTCCAGAAGATCCCCACTTACATGTAGAAGTGCTTATTGGTGGTGACTTTTATTGGCATGTGGTTGCAAAAAAATTGCCAATTAAGGTTGAAGATTCCTTTGTCATGATCAAGAATAGTGAAGATAACGGGTCACCTAGTGATTCTTGCTCCAATCTCCATGGTCTCTGCAGCACTTTAAGCAGAATCTTCTTTTCGTAGAACTAAACAGGACATAAATTGCAAAAGTTGATGCAAACAGCTCTCATTCATAAAAATGTTTCTAGAAATATTCTCTCTTAAAACTGGCTCTTGTGGTGACATACAAAGCATGAGGGAGCTGAGAAGTTTTAGCATATCCCTCTTTCGCCTTCCTAAAATATAAAAATTAAGATCTCCGCTCGTCGTGAACCTTGGACATCCTTGTCCAGGCTTTCTCTCAGCATGTCCGGTGTTCTTAAACTGTTTTTATTCTTAAACCCTTACGCAGAGCACAAAATTGAATTCTCTACAAATACGGATTTCAGACTGGACTGCTGTTATTCAACCCACAATTCTCCACTTCCTACCTTCATCGAAACACTCAAAATTCTACTTTTTACTTTCTGAAATTAGTTTTAACCAACCTCAGCAAAAAAAAACTCTCAACAAATCTGTTGAACTTTTGAACGAAATGCCAATTTTAGCACGTTCGCTTTTTAATCCTGTTAATCTCTAAGTCTGTCGACTTCCAAGTATACTCTACAGATTCTACACAAAAGACATGTATGTATGTTTCATAGGAGAGCTTTTACATTTCGATTAAATATTTTCATGAAATTGGACAAAATATAAAAAATTCTCTGTATGGGACACAATATGATTAAACTCACAAATATCCGTAAAAAAAATCCAATGTAGTATTTTAACACTAAATTTTCCTGTATATACTTTTCGATAATCTCACAAGTTACGAGAGCTACAAGTTTAAGAAACTCAAAGTTGTGATAACTTTTACGATCGTATTCATTTACATCCCAATGGCAAATAAAAAATTCAAACCTGCTTATTTCAGAAAGACAAATTAGCCAGTTTTTCTTTATTTAAAATTCTAAGGTTTTTCTATTGTACCAAATGCTTAAATGATTTTTCTAAATATTGCCAATAATATAGGTAACAATAGGTGGCATTCATTTTATAATCAATGAAATACTTATATCTTAAAAATTAGCTGATATTTGAATATATGCCTTTTTTTAAAGATTTCTCAATAAACATTCATAAAAGAAGCACTGTACGAATATCATTCATGTTATCACAAAACCCATACCAAGATTTTGTGTTCATAATTTGGCGTTCTTATAAATCAAATTTCATATGTGCATGTAAATTGTTCTAGGAGATATAACAACAATTGTTCTGGGAGAAGTAACAATAAATATGAAATTTTTTACGTAAAAAATTATATGGTTTGCTTTTTTTAAAATTAGAGGCTTAAAATCTTTTATATAATACATACACATGAGGGCAACCAAGAAATTTTAAAAAACCTTAAATTAATGTTTTTTGTGTAAATCGTATAATGTTCCTTTAACTTTGAAAACCAGAATAATTTTTTTAATTGCCACCAATAAGAAAATATTTTTAAATGGGTTTAAGATCAAACGAACGTTTAACGTAAGCCCTTAGCGCAGTGGTTTGAAGTGTACCCTTAAATTTGAAGGGTTCAGAGTTCGAATCACGCTGGTTTACTGCGGCCTGTGATGACATAATTCACGTCTCTTTCGACTTCGTGGATGACGAAATTGAATATCTGAGGCCACATTATAAGGTATATATTGCTTATAACATATTTATAGGAGAAGAAATATATAAAAGCAATGTTGCTGAACACTTTTAAACAATTCCGATTAAAAAGTTACCTCTAAGTAAAAAATTAGTAACAGTTTTCAGGATATAATTAAGCGAGACTCACTTCTTAATAGATTTTAATATTTATTCTTCCAGCATGAACAAAATTAATAACAAACTTCGAAAAGAAATATAATTTTTTTCTTAAAACAAAAGGAAATTCCTGGAAACTTTCAAAAAGATATTTTCTTTTTCAATATTTATATTCTAAAGGCTGTCCACATAACAGGATAAAAACAAAGACATACATGTTATTACTAAATATGAAACCATTCAGTTTGTGTAAATTTATATAGCTTTCTTGTCTTTTCAGGTAAATGAAATAAGAGACATACTTTTAATATATTAATTTTTTTTGCCTATTTTTATCTGCATTTTTCACATATGTTATATCCTTCTATGAATGCAATACTGTGTAGAATTTAGAAATCCATTGTCGAAAAATACTCTCTTCTCGCTTTTATATTAGTTAAGTCATTTATATGACCGTATCATATTAAATTTGTCAAATTTTTAAAAGAGTTTCGCGATCAAGAGCAGAAACTAGGTATTCGGTGATAGAAAACTCTTCAAAAATAATTATTTGAATAGTGCATAATGATTAACTTCTAAGTATTTTTCGTAAAAGTAAACTTTAGAAAGGCATTCTTGTCTTATTTTAAATACACAAAAAGTTCACAAACATTTGAAAATTACCTTCTATTTAAAGGTAGGTAAGAATATATAGCAGTTAAAAAGTCATTATTGATATGGAATTGTTAAACTGGGCATTTGTGGAACTATACATACCTTGAAATAACGTATAGTTAGTGTTGCAAGCTTGAATTCTACACGCATTTTGAAGTAATCCCAAACAGTGACGCCATTGTGCATAATTTGTTTATTTTAAATAATAATGATGTTTAAAAATTATTATGTCTTGTTTTAAGTGGCAACAGTTTGGTTTTTTTGTACAAAAGAATAATTAACAAAAAGAAAGAGAAAATGGCACTATTGTCTTAAATGTTTATTTAACTTCTGTTTTAATGTTTACATATTTAATATCTGGAGCCGAAACCTAATTGAAAAAAATTAGAGAATTTTTATTTCGTGCTATATTGACGTCTGATACTCACTCTTATTACAAATTATGATTCATTTTCTTAAACAATGATCACAATAGTGGCAATTGAAATGTTATCGAAAATAAAACGTCAAACATATACCATACGTTCAACTGTAACTCGCTTGATAACTAAGATGAAAGAAGTGCCGTGGTGTAACAATTTGACTATGAACTAGAACATTTGGAAGAAAAGACAAAGGAAGTGAGCAAAATTTGACGAATACATACATAATTTATTGCCAGTTGATGAATACGAACAAGACGTAGTTGAATGAGAAAAATACGAAGACAACGCAAAACTAAAATTTTTCTCGCCAGAAAGAAAATTCTAGAAGAATCCAAACAGGTAATTTCTAAATCTTTACCCTGTACAGTGCAAATACCAAATACTATTATGAAAAGGAAATTACCCCCGATTGTAATAAACGCATTTTATGGAGACATAGAAGAATTCTCAATTTTCTGGGAGCATTTTATATCGTGTATTGAAAAAAATTACTCTCTCTCGCTACCTGATAAACATGTCTTTTTGAGAGGATTTTTCAATGCTGAAGATAAACGACTCGTCGACAGAATCCGCATGAGTGCTGAAACACATAACTTTTTTAAATACTCTTTTATATCTAAGTACGGAAACAAACTAGGATTATCCAAACTCACTTAGATATTTAGAAAAACTTATCCCCGATACAAAACGCAGCTTCTCAAGCCTTAAGTGAGGTATTTTTTGAATGTATTAGGCGACTACAAGCTTTGAGTGCTCTTATAGAAAAAATAGATATTTACGGCCATGTTCAGGTTTATGGGAAAAGTTCAGTTTTTATGCGAAAAATTGTTAAAAAATGGATCATTCATGCTAAATTATAGTCCTCATCGGAAGAAGACATAACAAAGATAATGGGTTTTATTTTTTTGGCTGAATTGGAAAGACCTCTTTCTGATTTGAAAATAAATGGGGTAAGAGATATATATATATAATATATATATATATATATATATATATATATAAATTTATGGCATCGTCACCCGCTACTGCTACTTTCCACGTAAATACTATTCATACTTCTCGGCTAAAGAAAAATAATCATACACCTTTTTGCCCTTTTTGTGAATCGGCAGGCCATTGGGCTCAGAAATGGAAAACTACAGCTGACTACAACACACAAATTCAAATTTAAAGAGCTCTAATCGCAGATATTTGTACACGAGTCATGGACACAAAAAGACAAAATGTTAACTTAAGGACTTTGCTCACTGCGCAAAGTGTAAAAAGAAACATCATGTTTCCATTTGTCAACCGACTTCTAACACCTCTACCCCAAACAGGGAAGTTAAAAATATTTGCATTGCTAACACTAACTAACTTCACACATGTGCAAACTGCAAGCGTGCATATTTCTGGCCCCGAAGCATTACATAGCTAACCCGATGCATTTTGGATGGAGGTATCCAAACAAGCTTCGTCGATGTAAGCCTCTTATAGACAAACTTAAACTTTAAGTTCTTAGTTCTTAAAAACTAGACTGACATTCCTTTGAATCGCCTACTTCATCACAGGCCAAGCGACGATATGTTCAATTTTCCCTTTCAAGTGTGTAGAATATAACTCCTGCTTTGATAACAGCTTTGAAAGTTCCTACAAATATACTTTACATCCCGCTGTCCCGGCTGACATGGTTCACATTACTAAAATCCAAATACTCATACTTGCTGATCCTCCAGAAGATCCCCACTTACATGTAGAAGTGCTTATTGGTGGTGACTTTTATTGGCATGTGGTTGCAACAAAATTACCAATTAAGGTTGAAGATTCCTTTGTCATGATCACGAACAGTGAAGATAACGGGTCACCTAGTGATATTTGCTCCAATCTCCATGGTCTCTGCAGCACTTTAAGCAGAATCTTCTGTTCGTAGAGCTAAACAGGACATAAATTGCAAAAGTTGATGCAAACAGCTCTCATTCATAAAAATGTTTCTAGAAATATTCTCTCTTAAAACTCTGGCTCTTGTGGTGACATACAAAGCATGAGGGAGCTGAGAAGTTTTAGCATATTCCTCTTTCGCCTTCCTAAAATATCCAAATTAAGATCTCCGCTCGTCGTGAACCTTGGACAACCTTGTCCAGGCTTTCTCTCGGCATGACCGGTGTTCTGAAACTGTTTTTATTCTTAAACCCCGACGCAGAGCACAAAATTGATTTCTCTACAAATACGGATTTCAGACTGGACTGCTGTTATTCAACCCACAATTCTCCACTTCCTACCTTCATCGAAACACTCAAAATTCTACTTTTTACTTTCTGAAATTAGTTTTAACCAACCTCAGCAAAAAAAAAACTCTCAACAAATCTGTTGAACTTTTGAACGAAATGCCAATTTTAGCACGTTCGCTTTTTAATCCTGTTAATCTCTAAGTCTGCCGACTTCCAAGTATACTCTACAGATTCTACACAAAAGACATGTATGTATGTTTCGTAGGAGAGCTTTTACATTTCGATTAAATATTTTCATGAAATTGGACAAAATATAAAAAATTCTCTGTATGGGACACAATATGATTAAACTCACAAATATCCGTAAAAAAAAATTCATAGTAGTATTTTAACACTAAATTTTCCTGTATATACTTTTCGATAATCTCACAAGTTACGAGAGCTACAAGTTTAAGAAACTCAAAGTTGTGATAACTTTTACGATTGTTTTCATTTACATCCCAATGGCAAATCAAAAATTCAAACCTGCTTATTTCAGAAAGACAAATTAGCCAGTTTTACTTTATTTAAAATTCTAAGGTTTTTCTATTGTACCAAATGCTTAAATGATTTTTCTAAATATTGCTAATAATATATGTAACAATAGGTGGCATTCATTTTTTAATCAATGAAATACTTATATCTTAAAAATTAGCTGATATTTGAATATTTTTTTTAAAGATTTCTCAATAAACATTCATAAAAAGAAGCACTGTGTACGATTATCATTCATGTTATCACAAAACCCATACCAATATTTTGTGTTCATAATTTGGCGTTCTTATAAATCAAATTTCATATGTGCATGTAAATTGTTCTAGGAGAAGTAACAACAATCGCTTCATAAATATGAAATTTTTTACGTAAAAAATTATATGGTTTGCTTTTTTTAAAATTAGAGGCTTAAAATCTTTTATATAATACATACACATGAGGGCAACCAAGAAATTTTTAAAAAAAACCTTAAATTAATGTTTTTTTTTGTGTAAATCGTATAATGTTCCTTTAACTTTGAAACCCAGAATAATTTTTTTAATTGCCACCAATAAGAAAATATTTTTAAATAGGTTTAAAATCAAACGAACGTTTAACGTAAGCCCTTAGCGCAGTGGTTTGAAGCGTACCCTTAAATTTGAAGGGTTCAGAGTTCGAATCACGCTGGTTTACTGCGGCCTGTGATGACATAATTCACGTCTCTTTCGACTTCGTGGATGACGAAATTGAATATCTGAGGCCGCATTAAGGTATATATTGCTTATAACATATTTATATGAGAAGAAATATATAAAAGCAATGATGCTGAACATTTTTAAACAATTCCGATTAAAAGGTTACCTATAAGTAAAAAATTAGTAAGTTTTCAGGATATAATTAAGCGAGACTCACTTCTTAATAGATTTTAATATTTATTCTTCCAGCATGAACAAAATTAATAACAAACTTCAAAAAGAAATATAATTTTTTTCTTAAAACACACAAAAGGAAATTCCTGGAAACTTTCAAAAAGATATTTTTCTTTTTTCAATATTTATATTCTAAAGGCTGTCCACATAACAGGATAAAAACAAAGACATACATGTTATTACTAAATATGAAACCATTCAGTTTGTGTAAATTTATATAGCTTTCTTGTCTTTTCAGGTAAATGAAATAAGAGACATACTTTTAATATATTAATTTTTTTTGCCTATTTTTATCTGCATTTTTCACATATGTTATATCCTTCTATGAATGCAATACTGTGTAGAATTTAGAAATCCATTGTCGAAAAATACTCTCTTCTCGCTTTTATATTAGTTAAGTCATTTATATGACCGTATCATATTAAATTTGTCAAATTTTTAAAAGAGTTTCGGATCAAGAGCAGAAACTAGGTATTCGTGATAGAAAACTCTTCAAAAATAATTATTTGAATATGCATAATGATTAACTTCTAAGTATTTTCGTAAAAGTAAACTTTAGAAAGGCATTCTTGTCTTATTTTAAATACACAAAAAGTTCACAAACATTTGAAAATTACCTTCTATTTAAAGGTAGGTAAGAATATATAGCCAGTAAAAAGTCATTATTGATATGGAATTGTTAAACTGGGCGTATGTGGAACTATACATACCTTGAAATAACGTATAGTTAGTGTTGCAAGCTTGAATTCTACACGCATTTTGAAGTAATCCCAAACAGTGACGCCATTGTGCATAATTTGTTTATTTTAAATAATAATGATGTTTAAAAATTATTATGTCTTGTTTTAAGTGGCAACAGTTTGGTTTTTTTGTACAAAAGAATAATAAACGAAAAGAACGAGAAAATGGCACTATTGTCTTAAATGTTTATTTAACTTCTGTTTTAATGTTTACATATTTAATATCTGGAGTCGAAACCTAATTGAAAAAAATTAGAGAATTTTTATTTCGTGCTATATTGACGTCTGATACTCACTCTTATTACAAATTATGATTCATTTTCTTAAACAATGATCACAATAGTGGCAATTGAAATGTTATCGAAAATAAAACGTCAAACATATACCATACGTTCAACTGTAACTCGCTTGATAACTAAGATGAAAAAAGTGCCGTGGTGTAACAATTTGACTATGAACTAGAACATTTGGAAGAAAAGACAAAGGAAGTGAGCAAAATTTGACGAATACATACATAATTTATTGCCGGTTGATGAATACGAACAAGACGTAGTTGAATGAGAAAAATACGAAGACAACGCAAAACTAAAATTTTTCTCGCCAGAAAGAAAATTCTAGAAGAATCCGAGCAGGTAATTTCTAAATCTTTACCATGTACAGTGCAAATACCAAATACTATTATGAAAAGGAAATTACCCCTGATTGTAATAAACACATTTTATGGAGACATAGAAGAATTCTCAATTTTTTGGGAGCATTTTATATCGTGTATTGAAAAAAATTACTCTCTCTCGCTACCTGATAAACATGTCTTTTTGAGTGGATTTTTCAATGCTAAAGAAAAACGACTCGTCGACAGAATCCGCATGAGTGCTGAAACACATAACTCTTTTAAATACTTGTTTATATCTAAGTACGGAAACAAACTAGGATTATCCAAACTCACTTAGATATTTAAAAAACTTATCCCCGATACAAAACGCAGCTTCTCAAGCCTTAAGTGAAGCATTTTTTGAATGTGTTAGGCGACTATAAGCTTTGAGTGCTCTTATAGAAAAAATAGATATTTACGGCCATGTTCAGGTTTATGGAAAAGGTTCAATTTAATGCGAAAAATTGTTAAAAAATGGGTCATTCATGCTAAATTATAGTCTCTTTCGGAAGAAGACATAGCAAAGATGATGGAGTTTTTTTTTTTTGGCTGAAATGGAAAGACCTCTTACTGATTTGAAAATAAAAGGTTATATATATATATATATATATATATATATATATAAATTTATGGCATCGTCACTCGCTATTGCTGCCTTTCACGTAAATACTATGCCTACTTCTAGGCTAAAGAAAAAAGAACATAAACCTTTTTGCCCCTTTTGTTAATCGACAGGCCATTGGGCTCAGAAATGTGAAATTATAGCTGACTACAACACCCGAATTCAAATTTAAAGAGCTCTAATTGCTGATTTTTGTGCACGAGTCTTGGACACAAAATGACAAAATGTTAACTTAAGAACTTTGCTCACTGCGCAAAGTGTAAAAAGAAACACCATGTTTTCATTTATCAACCGCCGCCTAACACCTTTACCCCAAACAGGGAAGTTAACCATATTTGCATTGCTAAAACTAACTAACTTCATACACGTGCGAACTGCAAGCGTGCATATTACTGGCCCCGAAGCATTACATAGCTAACCCGATGCATTTTGGATGGAGGTATACAAATAAACTTCTTAGATGCAAGCCTTATAGGCGAACTGAAACTTTAAATTCTTAGTTCTTAAGGTATCCGACTACGTTCGGAACCGTGATTTTAAAAAAGCGCATAAATGTATAATTTTCATGATATTTAGTGTCTCTTAGATTAAAATACATGTATAACATTGTTTTAAGGACATTTTGATAAAAAGAATTATTTAAATACAATATTTCGAACAAAAAATTAACTTAGAATAATTTTTTTCCAAATGTTCTCCTTTTGTGAAAAATGTTTCTATTCTAATAATACTTTACCTGTATATAGCTCAAAACTCTGTACAGAGGCTCAACTAGAATTTTTGAAATATATAACTTAGAAGTGGGTTTATCCATATTTTACGACAACAGAGGGGAGCAATTTTAAGAAAAAAACGCCAATGATTATTTTAATTGGTGGTAACTCTGAAAATAATGTGAATTTTTCAAACATTCTAGTTGAGCCTCTGTTGAGAGGTCTGAGCTATACACAGGCAAAGTAATATTATAATAAAAGCATTTTTCACAAAAGAAGACCATTTGTGGAAAAAAGATTATTCTAAGTTAATTTTTTGCCAAAATATTGTATTTAAATAATTTTTTTTGACAATATGTCCTTAAGACGATTTTATACATGTATTCTAATCTAAGTGACACTAAATATCATGACAATTATCCATTTATGCGCTTTTTTAAAATCACGGTTCCGAACGTAGTCGGATACCTTAAAACATATACTGACATTCCTTTGAATCCCCATTCCTACAAATATACTTTACATCCCACTATCCGTGCTGACATCGTTCACATTACTAAAATCCAAAAATCATACTTGCTGATCCTCCAGAAGATCCCCACTTACATGTAGAAGTGCTTATTGGTGGTGACTTTTATTAGGCATGTGGTTACAACGAAATCGCCAATTCAGGTTGAAGATTCCTTTGTCATGATCAGGAACAGTGAAGATAACGGTCACCTAGTGATTCCTGCTCCAATCTCTATGGTCTCTGCAGCACTTTAAGCAGAATCTTCTGTTCGTAGAACTAAACAGGACATAAATTGCAAAAGTTGATGCAAACAGTTCTCATTCATAAAAATGTTTCTAGAAATATTCTCTCTTAAAACTCTGGTTCTTGTGGTGACATACAAAGCATGAGGGAGCTGAGAAGTGTTAGCATATCCCTCTTTCGCCTCCCTAAAATATCCAAATTAAGATCTCCGCTCGTCGTGAACCTTGGACAACCTTGTCCAGGCTTTCTCTCGGCATGTCCGGTGTTCTGAACCTGTTTTTATTCTTAAACCCCGACGCAGAGCACAAAATTGAATTCTCTACAAATACGGATTTCACACTGGACTGCTGTTATTAAACCCACAATTTTCCACTTCCTACCTTCATCGAAACATTGAAAATTCCTACTTTTTACTTTCTGAAATTAGTTTTAACCAAACGCAGCAAAAAACACGTAACAATTCTGTTAGTTGCACTTTTGAGTGAAATGTCAATTTTTGCACGCGCGCTTTTTAATCCTGTTAATCTCTAAGTCTGCCGACCCCCAAGTATACTCTGTTGATTCTACACAAAAGACATGTATGTATGCTTCGTAGGAGAGCTTTTACATTTCGATTAAATATTTTCATGAAATTGAACAAACTACAAATTCTCTGTATATATGACACAAATTGATTAAACTCACGAAAATCCGTCAAAAAAAATCCAATGTAATATTTTAACACTAAATTATTCTTTTTATACTTTTCGATATAATCTCACAAGTTAATAGAGCTACAGGTTTAAGAAACTTAAAGTTGTGATAGTTTTTATGTTAGTTTTCATAGTTACACATCGAATGGCAAATCAAAAATTAAAACCTGCTTATTCAGAAAAATAAAATAGTTAAGTTATTTTTATTTAAATGCTAAGGGTTTTGTATTGTACCAAATTCTTTATTTTTTCTAATATTGCTAACAATACATGTATGAAAGGGTGGTATGCATTTTTTAATCAAATCAATAGTTATGTATTAAAAATCAGTTGATTTTTGAATTAATGCCTTTTTTAAAGATTTCTCAATAAACATTCATAAAAAGTACTGTACGAATACCATTCATGTTATCACAAAGCCCATACCAAGATTTTTTGTACGTAGTTTGGCTTATTTATAAATCAGACAAATTTCATATGTGTACGTAAACTGTTCTAGGAGGAGTAACAAAAATCGCTTCTTAGAATTTAAATTTTTTACTTAAAAATTTAAATGGTTAGCCTTTTATAAAAATTTTAGCTCAAAATTTTGTATATAATACATACACAGGGGGGCAATCGAGAAATTTTTAAGAAAACATTAAATTAAAGTTTTTTGTGTAAATTGTATAATGTTCCTTTAACTTTGAAAACCAGAATAATTTTTTTTTTAATTTCCACCAGTAAGAAAATATTTTTAGTTAGGTTTAAGAACAAACGAACGTTTAACGTAAGCTCTTAGTGCAGTGGTTTGAAGCGTAACCTTGAATTCGAAGGGTTCAGAGTTCGAATCACGCTGGTTTACTACAGCCTGTGATGACATAAATCACGTCTATTTCGACTTCGTGGATGACGCGAAATTGAATATCTGAAGCCGCATTAAGGTATATATTGCTTATATCATATTTATGAGAAGATACATATAAAAGCAATGTTGCTAAACAATTCCTATTAAAAAGTTACTTAATAGTCGAGTAATATAGCAGTTTTCACACACAGGATATAAATAAGTGAAACCCCCTTTTTTTATAAATTTATTATTTATTATTCCAGCATGAACAAATTTAAAAACAAATTTCGTTTCACGGTGAAAAATAAATTTAAATTTTTCTTAAGATAAAAAGAAATTTCCGGAAACTTTCAAAAAAATATATTTTCTTTTCAATATTTATGTTCTAAAGACTGTCCACTTAACAGGATAAAAACAAAGACATAGGGGAGACAAAGGCGTTAACAATTTTTGTTGTTCATTAATTTATTTTTAAGGATAAAAAAATTAATTTTACATGAAGTGCTAGAGTAGTCCTCTGTAGTATTAAATATATTACCATTTAATTTTTCAAATAAACAGAAAACAAAAGATAATTTTATTTTTTTGTAATCTTAACAAATTGTCATTTTGTCCCAGTAATGAGCCAAGATGACTTTGGCCTTTGGGCAACATGGCAATAACGAATAATGTTGAACATATTCGATTTTTTGGAATATATTATTATTAACAAATGATAACTGTGTTTTAACTAAGCATAATGTATTGTAACGTAATGTTGAAGTGTTTAGTTGTGCAGCTAACAATAGTCACAAATAAATGTGCCATTTTCGTAATTGGAACATTTCTCATCCCTTCACACTTGGCATTTACAACACTGGATCCATTCTTCTGTTGGAGGGTCGCAAAATTCCTCTTCACAAGCAGGACATTTTATAACACCATCCTTTGAAGTTGATGTAACTGGACTGTTTTGCCTGGATTTTATAGACTTAGGCCTACAGGAACATAGTTTGAGTTTATCCATTCCCTTTTCCAGCGTCACGAGCTTCTCTTCTTTTTTTTTCTTAAAGTTTTCTGCTCTTTTTTCTGCTTTCCCCTTTGTTCTAACGTTTCTTTGATGGGTGTGCTTGTAGGAATGTTAGAGTTCATTATTTTGCTTTTTCTTCTTTTTTCTCGCATTGTGTTGCTTTAGGCAATAGTTGGAAATAAAAAAAAAACACCAACAGACCTCTTTGGTGCATCGGAATCAGTATTTGCCATAAATTATGGTTCTTTTGGAGGGTTTATATGTTGGTGTTTTACTACCACCGTCTGAGGATCATCTGTATTATTCTATATTTAAAAACCCACCATTGTGGGTGTCGCCTGCAACTTCGAAAAGTGTTGCCAAAGTGAAACCGATTCGAACGGTACCGGTAGTGAAGGAATAGCACTGTTAGAATCGAAGATATTGAGGTATTTCATTTTTTGACCCTGACAGGGTTTTTATTAGACTGATATTTATCATGCCATAAAATACGCAAATATGCCATCGACGCGTTTTTCTACTCCATGGCATATTGTTATACATAAGCTCCTTTTGTTGTATCGTAAAATTCAATTATTTTCTCGTCTCCTACTTTCTTCATTTATATTCGGTTTTTCATGGAATGTATATAGAAGAACACATGTGTTTTGTTTTATACGATAAAAGAGTTTTTGCTTGGTCAAAACTATACATAGAAGTTCTTACACTTCGAGATCACAATTCCAAGAAGTTCAGGAGGAATTTTTCGTTGGTTTTCGCGAATAGTTCTAACTACTGTGAAATTCACTGGAATCTTCTGAAGTTTGTCAGCTTTCCGATTTATCCTGAGAAATAAAATTTTCATCATCACTCAACTCTTAATAATTCACGGATAGCCCCAAAAGGTTTCTCCGCGAAAACGTTTTGACATGGTCCCATCAACACAGAAAAAAAATTAAGACAGCTTCTCAATTCCAAACGTTGCTGATACCCATTCGTCTCTCAGACTAACATTGTTCAAAAAGTATTACAAGAATAAAAATCCTTATCTACAGTAGCCAAGGTCATATGAAGGTACTGAGTAATACTTTACATTTCCTGCATTTTTTGGGGGAGTACAAGGTTATTTGTTACAGGCGTAGTCTGCTAGATAAATGGGTAGCATTCTAGGCTTAAATAAAATATTCTTATTTGAATCATACCACTTCTCCTTAAGCAAAAACAATCAAAATATTTGAATTGAATAAAAATAGCTAAAAAAGAAGGAATTAAAAATAAATAAAACAGTCAAAACTGAGAAAATTTACCACAGAATTAAGTATAACAAAAGGTATACTGTTATGATTGAATATCCATACATACAAACTGAACAACAAGCATGATTTCGTCGTAAGTGAAGTGGTACAGACCGAAGTGAAATGACATGTGACCACCTAGACTTTTTCTTTTTAACATTTATTCTTTTAAAATGTGATCTCTATACAATTAATTTTTTTTTCAGAGAAGGTAATCTTTATAGTTTTTAAAAAAAATTACGTCTAAATATGAATCAACAAATTCATAATTTTTTTTAAAAAAAGGAATAAAAAAAAATATTCCCAATCATGGCGTATATAATCTGATTGATCTTAATTTAATAAAGTGTGTTTTATGTAGTTTTTCAATGAAACATCAAGAAGGGTTATTTTCTAGAACACAGAACATCATGCACACTTATCAATTCATAAAATGTGGGAAAGAAAACTTTATAGTGAAAAAAGGACGATAAAAAATCAGCATAAAATAAATTGAAATTTAATTGATGTATAAGAGAAACAAAATTTGCAATTAAAAATTAGAAAATCAATTTTTTGGAGATTTCTTATATATTTTTTTATGAAAATAAATAATAAAAATAAATTTTCAATTATAACTTTTCTAAAGCTATAAGATTAAAAAAATAATACATAAATTAATTTAATTAAATAACGACAAATGTAATTTGCATTTACAAATAAAGTTATGAGGAATCGAAAGGAAAGATATACACAAAAAAAATATCCATCTCTTCTATGGAAGTTAATGTTGTAATCTGTACAATAATATTTATTTTAATATGATTATTTTATAATTATGTTTTTTATGTAACTATCAATTAATTATTCATATAAATATTAATCAATAATTAATATAATAATTAATAATATAATATTTTTTCAGTATGTATAAGAGCAAAATAATTGCAATTGAATCTCTTACTTTAAATTAAAGAAATGTTTGCTAACTTTGCTTTCTTTCAATGTTTGTTAATGCACTAAAGAATGTAAAATTATTTTAAATTTTAACAAAAATTTAGTATTAAAATCTTAAATTTAAATAGAAATGTGAATCGGCCAGAAATAATTTCAAAATAGCACTTGATTCCATTTTAACAACCAAAATGGGCTACAAAGAAAAATAATCTCTTCATTAAAAAATTGATAGTTAAATATCGATATTAGCTAAGGAAATATATTCACGAAACTTCTTCAGAACAATCAGAAGACATATTTTCAGATTCTATTATTTAAGATAAACTCTCAAAACATGCATAAACTGTGTCATTCAAACTATTTTTTTAATAAAAAATATTTCTGAATTAGAATAAATATTTAAATTTATAAGATTAAAATACATATTTAGGATATTGCTCACTCTGAATGACTAGAACCAATTTTTAAATTTCTTTTTCGTAGCTAAAAAACAAATCGTTTCAAATTTCTCTGCAATTCATAACGTCTCTCGGATCCACCCTTCACTGAATTTGGTATTCTAAACTCTTGGACAGGAGCTCCCAACTGATGAAGTGACGACAAATAAACCGTGATTTTGATGGACAGACAATATTTGAAAGCAAACTTCAATCTGCTTTCCCTTTCAATCGAATTCGGCTTATTTAGGAAATACTAGATATTCAAGAATTGATGTTTTCAACACATATCAAGTCGTTTAATATATACCACAGACAGGTTCAAGCATTTTTTTTTGTCAAAACAACTCAAATTTTAACCAATAGCAGCAATATTCTTTTGATCATAATTATATATTACTATTATAGTATAATTAAATTAGAAGTTTTCTATTCCTCATTTATATATAAATGTATAAAATCTTAGTAAAATTAAGGTATTATAAATATATATTTATATAGTTTTAATAATCTCTACTAGACATACATATACTTGCATACATACACACATTTATATATATATATATGTAAAAAATCCGTCTAGTATCCTTTTTGTTTTAACTCTTTGTACTAATATTTAAAATAACTTTACTTCTTTGGTTTAAAAATAACATTGTAATCTTAATCGCAATCGGCTAGTCCGAAATCCCTGTCCCGCCCATTCTATCCAATCAGAACTACTATTACGTAATAATCACGCGCTTGAGCTGCTGGTATAAAAGCAAAAATCGTGTGTAATCGCTCTCTTTGTCTGCTTGCCTTCATCATGTAAGAATGTAAATAACTGCATCTCGTTGTCTTTGTGTCCTCCAACATGCCGCTGTTTATTCAATGTGAAAATGCACCACAATTGGGTTTTAATCTGTTGATGTTTGCTTCATAATAAAGGAGGTAAAGTTATTTGGAAGATGTCTTAATTAAATCAGATATGACAACAACCAACGCTACTACAATACTTCATATATATATATATATATATATATTGAAATTATTTCTTGTGTTTGAATTTTATTTAAACTAAATTCATTAATACTCGGTAATTAACATTTTCAAACCATAACAAAGATTTGCATTAAATTTTTCAGAATTTGCATTACAAATGTAGAATTTAGTGTGTTATACATGTAAAAGCTATACTTTTTGCTTCAACACCATTTAAAATTATTCTCTAATTTTCACCAGTTAAGAATTACATTGGCATATGAATTTCCCAAACAGTAGAGTCTTTCATTGCATTGTTTATTTAGTTTTGATTTAACTTTTAATTTATCGCTCTTAAATAACATTTTATTTTATTTGTTTCGCATTTATATACAGAAAAAGTTTTAAGAGTAATGATAAAATCTCTATACTGTTCAGTTAAATTATTTAGTCAATTTCTTTATAAAATTTGGTGACATTTTCACTTAAACTGGCTTCTTTTCAGGAAGAAATCTCTGTATTGAAATTCATTGTTGTCTAAACTTTTATATGAGTCAGAATCACTTAAGAAAAAATTGTCTTTGCTCTAGGAAAAAAATGGCTTTCCTTTTTGCAAAAGTCTATAGTTGAAACCTTATACTTAACGGTATCTGTTCCTCACATTTTGAAGAAAAGTATCAAATTTTACACATTTTCACACAAACTTGTTTGGAAAAAAAATAACAATATAAGAGTCGATTCATTGTTCACAACTAAGTTTACGGCTTTGACTCAATCCAAACTATTGCATTAAGTTACAGCATTTAATACAAAACGTGATTTTTGCCATTTTCTCTCTCTTTCTTTAAACATAAATATCTCAGAATAAAATTTGAATATTTTATTCTAAAAATGTGAAGTACATCTTGAAATGCTTCAAATATAGCTCGGTGTATGACTATGTCATAAAAATAGTGTCAAGTTAGGATTTTTTTTTCAGACTGAACTTTAACCAAAATTGCACATAGAATATGTCTCTAAGTATAGAACAAATAACCTAGACAAAAAGGAGCCGCTAATGATTCTGTTATGAGAAAAATGTTAAAGGGAGCACATTTTTTTTTTTTTTTTTTGTAAAATAAGTTATTTTTTCAAATGCATCCATCTGGAAGAATAATGATGTTTCTAGAACTAGGATGATAAAATTTTCCAATAATGATACCTGTTATGTATCGATGTAGCTTGAGTTAATCTCTGTCGATGTGTGTGTTGTATTGATTATGCGCTTGTGTCTGAGAATGTTTCAAATGGGGTCACTGTTTTACTAGTTCTCTTTTTCCCTCTTTTATTTTCCATATTTGTACTTACGTGTGATTTAACTGTATGTTTTTAATTAATGTTTCTCTAGTTTTAAAGTATTTTGCCCTTGTCCATGTGACTCAATACACAAAGAAATCACACACACACAGTACGCACCCAGTATCATCCCCTATAAAAGAAAAGCATCACCGAAACTGTAGGGAGAATTTCTGCATGAAAATTACGCAAAAACGCAGCAAGGATCAGTTTACTTACCATGTGCACGTATTTTAGTGCAGTGTAATGAAATTTGAAGTGAATAAATTGTTGTTTTCCTATATTCGGAAATGGTAAGCGTTAACTACTTCACATTTGAATAATTATAAGCTCGTTCACTCATAGAATAACCTCTAGAGCAGTGGTTCCCAAACTGTATTCCATGGAATTCTGGGGTTCTATGATGCATACCCAGGGGTTTCACGTGTTACAATGAAAAAATCGAGAAGAAATAAATATGTATTCAAAAAGGATTCACACGTTCTCTATCAAGTTTCTATAGTTACAAGTATCTATATAGCTCGTCCTACTCATTAAAACTGAAAATTCTATCTATATATAATAACTTTATTATGCAACAATTTTTAAACTTTTATTATAATATAATAAATTAATATTAAAACACTTTATCTTTATGTATGTATGTATATATATATATATATACTTCCTACTATATTGAGAATATTCTATTGTTTACTATCTCGAGTTCAACGAGATAATTTCTACTCGTTAGTTAACAAAATGCCTTGCAAAACTAAATAGTTTTCTAATGGAAAATTCACCTTTTTTGTATTTGCGAAAAAAACACCTATAAGGAAGGAGAAAAAATAACATATCAACATATTTGATGTTATAATCTAAATTTAAGAAAAAAAGCATCTAAATTTTAGGTTGAAAATGCATACACAATACACGGGTTTTCTCATACAGCTATAAACATTTTAATGCCATTCAGAGCACTGTGTTTAAGTGAAATATATTTTTCAACGTGAGTGGCTACAAAAAGAAAGTGTAAACACTGAATAAGTAATGTGATTGCAGTACATCTCAATGGACCTAGACATCGACAGTTTGAGTGAAAAAAAGTAATTATCCATTATTAAATAATGTATGGATAAGTGACACTTGGATCACAAATTAATATTATTAAAGAGTAAAATTATATTAAAAAATTAGATTATAATTTTTTAATAATAAATGCGATACATTTTTAATTGCTCTTTACATAAAGTGCCCATAACATGTTGATCTACTTTAAATATTATTTTGAGATGTATTCTTCGAAGTATGTTCATGGAATGAGGTTCCTCGAGGTGAAAAAGTATGGGAACCACTGCTCTAATGCCTGCTTGTGTAAAGTGCAGCCCAAATGCAAATTATGACATTTCTATTAAAAAAACACATTTTTGCAATATTTTTCAAATATAATCGATTCGTTGACATTTAAGAAATAAAAACATCTTAGTATGCCGCAAGAAATTTACGTTTCGAATTATGTGTGTATCCACTGGACAGCGAATTTTTACCTTCAATACCTTCAATTCTTCAAATGGAATGCATTGAATTTTAAAGTAATATTCAACTGAAAGAAAAAATTTGGAATGTTTCTTTACTGGAGTTTTATAAAGATTACCTACTCCGCTATAAATATCCTAATGTTCGCAATCATGCTTTATCAATGTCTTCGGCTTTTGACAGTATCTATATTTGTGAACGATTATTTTCAAGAATGAAGCATACAAAAAACAAAAATAGGACAAATATCATAGAAAAACATCTTGAAAATGCATTAAGAATTGCAACCTCGTCTATTGAAACCAATTTCGATTTGGTTGTTCAACAAAAGCAAATTCATCCATCTCATTTATTTGAATTGTTTCCATCTTCTTGTGAAATACAAACTAAATGAAACGAAAAACATCTACAAATTTAAAATAAATATGTACCTATACATTTCTAATTCAAATTTGAAAAAAAAAATATATAAAAAAAGAAGTTAATTTATTTCAATAAAGCTACATAGAGTTGATTTTTATTTCAATTTGTTGAAAAAATATTGTATGTACGGCCAGAAAATATTTTGTTGCAATGTGGCCTTAAAACGTGGTCATAGTTAAGACACCCGTGCTCTATAGTTTTCATATCGAGTTTGGAATCTTATAAGGACAGTATCAGAAGTTGTGCACATTTGAATGTGCATTTTAGGCAATGATACGGCTTGGATTTCATTATCTTTCCATTATGCAGGGTGTTGCCCAATTTGTCCGAAAAATTCTGGGGGTGATAGAAGGCAGCATGGGGATGAAAAATCAACACAGATGGGGTCGAAAACCTCGTTTAGTAGGTAAAAATTGCGATATTATAGTAGCCTTCGAGAGGATGATGACCTAAAAAAGAGAAGGGGCCAAACGAATGCGGAATTTGGAATGCAGTGGTAGGGTTGAAGAAATCTGCACGTATGCAAATTTCTCACTGATCTGGGGAGAATAAAAGCGGGAGCACTGGCCACTCTGCAGCAGAACGTGTAATTCATACACGATGGTGCACCAGAACTTTTTTCACTGCGGTGCGTAGCTACCTTCATGCTAGGAATTTAACGTGGAAGACCTGCTACTCGGCCTCCACGCTCCCCAGACCTCAATCCCCTGAATTTCTTCTACTGGGGCCATCTGAAATCGCTTGTGTATGAGACGCTGGTGACTACAGTAAAGGATCTCACGGAATTGAGCCGAGAGCTTCAGCTGACACCGAAAGTACACCGGATTTGTTTGAACGAATCTGACAATCCTTCGTTTGTCTGTGTCGCCTTTCTATGACCTACGCGTTTTCAACTTCGAACAATCCCTGTGGCAATACCTTGTCGTTTCATTTTTAACAACGAGCTGTGATGTATTATTCATATTTTAAGCAGGCTTTTAGTCTAATAAGTGTATTTTTTTTACCTTTTATATTGCCCTTTTTCATTCCACTTGACATCATACACTTCATAACTGTTTTTTCGAATTACTCTAACTAAATGTGATTTTCCACCCATATTCTGTGTTGATTTGTCATCCTCATACTGCCTACTATCAACCCTCTGTATTTGTGGGTTGAATTAGGCAACACCTTGTATTTTTCATTACATGGAGAGAGTTTTGAAAATGCTTCAAATCCCGAAATTACATCAAAGTTTCTGACACAAAATATACGATTGGAACAAAGCAATTTCCAGAAGAAAATGACGAAGTTATACTCTTGAAAGAAAATTTCTTTGTAACGAATTTAACGTCTAAAAATGGGTGTTAAAAAATCTTAGCTCTATGCAAAAGTTCTCAAAGATTTTGAAATTTCACACATTTAAGCTCCCTTTAACAGTGAGTTTTGAGACTTTACTTGGCTCCGCCATTTATATGAAGTAAGGGAAAATTTTTCTTTAGGATGAAGACCATCCACAGATCATGAAATGCATAAAGAAATGTAATTTGTGTGTGTGGAATCAACTCAGATATCACTTCCTTCTTTTGCCATTACGAGACTTGAATCCATACGAGCTTTGGTTCTACAGATACTAAGCAGTTGGTCAAACATGACCTTATGAGATCTTTTCTGGACTTTAGAGGTAATTCAGCGCCTTACGTGCGTAGCATTTCGAAAAATGAATTGCATTTATATTTTAAGACTACAAATTCTAAAAGAAAATGGTGCTAATTAAATTTGACGCGTTTATTATATAAACTAATGAAGTATGTGTTTTTTTTAACCCAATATTCTATGCATTAAACTATATTATAGTATCTAGTGAAAATTTTTATTCTTATTTCTTTTGCCTTCCATTCTTATCTTTAACCTTATTTCTTCTTTTTACTCTTAGTAACCTGAAAATTTTCGGAGAAATTCTAATGAATATTCATGTGGAAAAGAATCTTTAACCATAGAACAGCTTTAATTTGGTAAATCTGACATATTTACAAATAATAATAATAATAACCAAAAAACACGCAAAGAAAAAAATCCCTGGAAAAAGATAAGTGTTCTTAAGTTAGTCAGTAAAAAATCTTGCTTCAACTGTTGCAGAGAGTAAACTGCAAAGCTGTAGAGGAAATCATACCAAGATAAAAAAGACACGGAATTTGGCATTCTGCTCATTATTTGCAGTATTGAAATAAAAACATAAATAATGATCTTAGAAAACTTGTTTCCTAATTTTGTACTCATTTGTACACATCAATTAAATTTCACACACTCAAACACACACACACACACACACACATATATATATATATATATATATATATAATTTTTAAAATACAGCATTTCTTTCATATTTAATACACTCTTAGAACTGCTTGAAAACAAATAATTTTCCTCATTATACAAAGTTCTAGTTTTGTGATTGTTTATTTTTATAATGTTATCTATTAATAAACAATTCTTGTTATACAAATGTATTTTTACTGTAACAGTTTTATATTTTGAGATGTATATTAATATATATAAATTCATTCTTAACCATTATATTAATCACCCCACACTTTTTAAATTTGTGTCATGCTCCGAGACATTTATTACGCTATTTATAAAACACTCCATTACAAGCTTGTATTAAAAAGATATTACGTGTACATATTTCATTCTCATTCGTTAAATAATTCATATAAAGAAAACTAAAAAAGTCTTGTGCCCCGAAATGGTATCACTATCTGTTTTAATTATTCTTTGTTGTCACTCGCATTTCTATAATACACATGAGCAATACATCTATCAAGTAGTATCTGTTATTAAGGATATTATCATTGATTGCGCCGTTTATTAAATAATTTAATTTCTTATGTATATTTCAAACTAACGTTAATTTGTTTTAAGTTAATAAAATTATGTGTGTCAAATAAAATAGGTCGGTAGAATAAGTCAAAAATTTTAAGTACAACTTCCAAAATTTTCTAAATATTTCTAATTATAAAATAGTTTCAAAAAATTTGCTCCTGGCACTGTTTTTGAATAATTGATTTCATTTGGAATAATTAATTACCTGGACTCTCTCTTATTTTGCTTCATGTCTTATCAAAATAATACTTAATATTTAAACTTTATACATTTTCGATGATACATCGTATTCAGTAGGAATTTTAAATAATACTTTATATTCATTTTTTCATTATATCCCATTAAAAATCCAATATTTTTTTAATTCAAAATTAATTCAATAAATTCAAAATAAATTCAATAAATTCAAAATAATTCAAAATATTTTTCTCATAATTTTATGGTTGAGTTTTGTAATGATATTTAGAGGTTCCATAAGAATTACATTATATTTCTTTTTAAATTTTCAATTGCCATAAAACATATACACTCACTTTCTTAGAATTTTTTTTTTCATACAGTTATCTTATACATTTAAGATAATTATTCTATAAATAATGAATTTTTTTTTTGTTGTTTCCAAATCTTATGACATTTGAATAATATTCAATTAACTCCCTTTAATGAAGACTATTTTTATTATTCTCTTACTTAGGATGCTACTTTTTATTTAAAAAACTTAATAAAGATATCTATACATATTCATTTAACATTTTGCATCCTGAAATAATTATTGTGATTTGAATAGAAAACCATATTGCTTATTATTTCCAGATTTAAGTTTAAATTAAATTTTAAAATTTTATTTCATTATTTAAAAAATATTGATAAAAAGTGTTATATCCCAAATATTTTAATCCTTTATATTTATAATTTTTGAGTATCTGACTGTGTGTGCTATAATTTTTCAAAATCATTGAGACTCTAAATAGCACATATTGAATAAATTTCAATTATTTTTATGAAATGAAATTTC
The DNA here is from genome assembly GCA_019973955.1 of Trichonephila inaurata madagascariensis. NCBI lineage: Eukaryota > Metazoa > Arthropoda > Arachnida > Araneae > Nephilidae > Trichonephila > Trichonephila inaurata. The sequence goes on from BMAV01001803.1 coordinate 27,113, forward strand.
AATGAGTTAATCTGATATCTGTGATAAATGAGATACATAATTAAAAGTTTCTAAAACTGTGAATCACGCTTGCATCAAATTAAGCAAGAGAACCCATGTTGTTAAACATCCATTTGTTTCCTGGTTGTTGAAAAAGCTTCAAAATACAGCTCAGAAATAAGTATTCTTTTTTTTTTGTCTGTTTTAATATTTAAATCAAATATTTAATGCAGTAAAGTCTAGAAAACTCTGTTTAATGAGGACCGAAGGGTAGACGAGTTTGTAAAAATGCCCAGTTATCGAGAATGTGATTAAAAAAGAATGAGTACGAGTGCTTCCTAAGAAAATATTGTACTGCACATGTATGTATTGTTTGCTTGAGAAAAAGGGCAAGTAAATGTAAGTACTTAAGTTTAGAAGAAGTTTTTTTTAGTCACCAAAAGAACAAACAATTTGTTCGATTTTGTGGAACACTAATTAATCTTTTTAATTGTTTAAGATACATATCTATATTTACTAAAACAAAGGGATGTTAAGGATAAGTTGGAAGCGGAAGTTGTTAAACGGGGGGGGGGAGTAATTATGATAATAACATTTAATCTCACTATTTACCAACTAATACGGTAGAGTCCCAGGTCTGCGGTAGCCCAATAGTCAAGATATCGGATCATGGCAGGCATGTCATGAGTTCGAACCCAGTACCACTAAAGACCCGCCGTGTAGGGCAGCTATGCACGTTAAATCTGTCGAAAGTTGAAGCGTCCTTCCAGTGGTGTGGTGGTAGTTAGGAGAGGGGGTACCAGCTCAGGTGTCGTCCACGTCACTTGACCATGGTTCAAAATTACGTGGTCCGTTGCCAAAAGCCCTCGTGTAGCTGAAGAGTGCAACGTTAATATTCATTCACTCACTCAAGGTAGAGTCCCGAATACTCGGCCGAGCTTATGAAAATGCCCGGTTATCGAGAATGGGATTAAAAGAATAAGTACGAGTGTTTACTCAGAAAATATTATTTGTATTGTTTGCTTGAGAATACAACAGAAAATAAATTGCCTAAATACCTTAACAAAGGGAAAGTACATTCTTTATGAAGACAAAGACCGTTTATTACATGAACATGAAAATTAAGGAATGCACAGTACAGAGTAATTTACCGGATCAGACAAACCTCAGAAAAATACTTTATAAAGGCATAAAGCTGTATATTATAAAAATTAAGCAGGTGAATTTTCAAAAACTGACTACTTTTTCAAAGTCATGCCCAATGTACTGTTTTCGTCCGTACAGCACTCGGAGGTTTGCTGCGTCATCGCGATGACAGCGAAGGGACAGTAAGTCCATTACTGACGCACCTTGTTCAAAATATTGAAGGATGGTTTTGACAGCCTTTAGTTTCAACCTGTGTGATATTTTAGGAGTTTGTATGGTATCCTCAACGTTAACATCTTCATAACTTTCCAGTATTTTTTTTGTATTAACTGTGACAACAGTTAATAATTTTTGCATCAGACATAAAGAACGGATCTGCACGTGGGTTTTTCAACCCGATAGTGTGTAGCCGCAACTGGACAGCAGGGTTTTTGAGTGCCGAGTTTTTGCGACTCTGTTGTATTTCGTTATTTATCATTATTTTTACTCTTATACAAAGCACGAAGATCTGAAAGAAAGAAATTTCAATGGTTATTTCAAATTGATTTATATTACATATTATTCAAAATAATAATTGTAACTTATTAAAAAAGAGTTCAATGACTATTGCAATATGTATAATTAATGTGTACTCTTTATTTGCACTCATTTATGATACTAAACTAGTATCGTTTAGTATTATGATACTCATTGTACTAAACGATATTTATCACAGATTATAATACAAACTTAAATGTATAAACATTCCCTTTTCTTAATGTAATCATAATAAAACATTTAACCATTATTTCAGAATATATACTTAAATAATTTATCTAAATAATTCTCAATATTAATATACTTTATATTTATTATTAAAATTTATATCAAAATTTTATTTTAGCGCCTTGAAGTTGATACAGATAATTTGATTCAGAAACTTTCTACTTTACTATTTTCTGTACTATTCATCATATTTTCTTGCATTAAAAACTATTTGAAGTTTTGGCATCGGTTTAATGTTACTTGAAGCTTACTGTTATGGATATACTATCATTCTATTTTAAGTAGAATTAATAAAGTCACGTTTATTTTTACCTTTTCGTATGCAGTATTAAAGAGCAATATCCGAATAAAAAAGACAATAATTAAATTGCATTAAAATTTATATTACTAGAATCAGCAATAACTGAAAAGAGGGAAGGTTACAGTCAGCAATTCATTTCCTCGAAACATTTTACGTATTCTATTTAATCAGGAACGGATAATAAAGTAAAAAAATCACATCTGCAAACCTTTTGTGCAAATATTTATTATTGAGCTTTTTCCAAAGCTTATTCAAGCGTGAAAATTAAAGAGATATATTTATTAAAAGAAATGGAAATGCTCAGTTAAACTATCAGAATATTTCTTTTAATTTCTTGTGGCTCTTACGGATATTGCACTCATAAATTTTGCAAAAAGATTCTGCTATCTCAGGACCTGAATATTTGCTTTAATAAAAGACTGGAAATAATCTAAAAACTATTCTCTGATGAGACACTAGAAGAAATACTGTTCTAATCTACTTCAAGATAAAAATAGAAGACGAAATAAATCCGTTCAAGAAAGTCTAAGCTAATGTTGTGTAAATATTGATATTCAAGATCAAAGTTTATTGAGACGCCAAAATGAAACTGACAAGGGAAATATCAAAGACCATTGATATAATGATAATTTACACTCCAAAAAAAAGTTGCTGATTTTATTTAAATAACTTAGTCAAACCTCGTTTTTTATACCTTTGTAAGACTGTTTAACTAAGGATTTCTTTTATCCTATTAAAATACCATTTTAATATATTTAGTATATATATATATATATATATATATATATATATATATATTTTATATATAATATATATAAATCTCTCAATGTAAAATAATTCACCTTACATTTTCTATGCGTTATTGCATTAAGATACAATACGTAAAAAAAGCTTTTTAGAGAAGATAAATCATGATAAGAATTTGTCTTACACTTTTTTGCTGATAATCGAATAAAGCTTTTCTGAACAGTATTTCTATGTAAATAATTATAGCATCTTATTTCCCTTGATATTGTTGAATTTAGGTACCAAAATTCAAATTAACATAATCTTAGTTTCATTTGAATCATTTTCCATAATAATTAAAATAATTTTATTAGACAAAATGCTCAATGATGTTGCATTTAGTAACAATGATAAATGTGTTTTTAGGTACCTAAGCAACCTGAGTGGTATACCTGTACGTGTATATGAAAACTTTTAGAGAAAAAAATCTCGTTTAATTTTTCTGTTCATAAGTGACATAATTTAAATTTTAATCATTATTTTTTGAAAATGGTTTCAGTTTTTTTTTTAAATTTAAAGAATACAATCATGAATAAATTGAGCTAGCGCTTTATTTATTAAATGATTAAAAGGAAGGTCGCGTTCAAGCAAAATAAAAAATCAGGAATCAAAGTAGATTCTTTAAATATTACCTACGCACTTTTTAGTACTACAGATTGAAATGACACAATATACAGATCATTTATAGACAAACCGTATGGATTGCTTATTGCTTGAGAAAAAAAGAGATGTACTCTTCTTTTAAGGCACTACTTATGAGACAACAATGTTTCTAATACTAAAGATTAAAATAGATAATAGAAATTTTTGAAACAATAAAGATAGATACTGGAGTATTACAAACAATAAGGACTGAGTGCTGTTTTTCAAAAAGTGGGATATAACGAAACTTAGGGCGAACCAATCCTCCTTCTTTTCTGTTTACAATACAAAGCAAAATCTTCCGGAATATAATTGAGTGAAGCTCTACAACCATTATTAATAACAAGATTACATACCTAAAAAGTATTCGAAAATACTTAGATCAGGGTAGAATCTAAGAACAATAAACCAGTTATATATATATATATTGCCGAATTCCGTGAAACTAAATACAAATTCTAAGCTTTAAAAATGAAGGATAATTCGTAGCGTTATCAACAAATATAAAATATACTTTTACTGAAATTATGAAGAAATAACTAAAATTATAGGCATAAAGTTAAGAATATATTTGAAATTTTAAATAATGTACAATACTGTAAAAAGGTTTTTTTTGGTATAAACTGTTTATTATGAGCTAACGTATTGCCAGAAGCGAAGCATTTAAATGCAGAAAAAATGCCCGGGATTCTGAAAATTTATAATGTATTTATTTATAAAAGCATTCCACTTATCTAAAAATAACAATATAATCTCTACAATATAAAATATTTCTTTATGCAAATAACTATGAATAAAATTAATTGGGTATTTGTTTCTAAATGTATTTAATGAGATTAATATAACTTTTAATTTTTTCTGAATTATCCCAAACTAGGAATCTGTTACGTTATATGTAATTTATAATGTTTCTGAAAAAATGATAAATGTATATTACTTTTCCAATGAATTGTATTGATAATATTTAAGTTAATATCATTTCTTTGCCTCAAATATATGAGTATTTATTAAAATAACCTATGTTTATTTATGAATAGTGTAAATACTGATTTGATTTCATATAAATAAGAATTAAATTAATAGTTCGATTGTTTGCAGGGTTTTTAAAAAGCGAACGAAATAAGATGATATTGTTCTTATCTCATATATTTCAGTTTTGAAGCTTATAAGAATAAAGTACTGTATAAATTGTCATAAATGTGGAACTTTATAATTTACAGGTTATTTATTTAAAAAATCATATATAAAGTACAAGTATTAATCCTAATTGTTAATATGCCTATGTATACATAGGTAGAGGTAATTATTTTTAAACTGATGTATTAATTAATTACCTGGTATTTAATTTCTGAACTAACTAAACTATACACTTCAAACAGTGTGGGTTTAATAAATCTTTAACAAATGTTATTAAGGTATGAAACTTCATATGTTATCACATGGGAAATTTTCACAGCACCTGATAACAATAGTTACTACACTATCAAATGTAATAAAGGTAAGAAGAAAATTAACTATAAAAGCACTCATTATAATATAAGAAAATATTGTTTATGTAGTGAGAAAAATTATTTTTCTCTGAAGAATAAACTCACCATTTCATGCCATCTATTTCAAAATTTAGGATGCTAGGTTTTATTTTTATAATCTTTTTAGTTTTTATAGTATAATCCAGAGGAGTTATTTTGAGAAACATGTAGGATTTTTATGTACTTCATTAGAAACAGAAATTGAATATAATGGTTTACAAACATATAACTCCAACAAAATATCGAGAAAATTATTTATTTGCATTATTTAAAATTATTATTTGTCATTTGCTTGTTAAGTAAATATTAAATATTTTAGCTTAAAAAACACCCCGGGGGAATTATAGAAACCATTAGGCAGTACATTTGATAATCATCGTTTTATGTAACATGGGGGAAATACGAAACGACCTGCCTGAAATAAAAAGTTATTTAATAGCAAAAAAATAATCTTAAAGTTTATTTCAACATGTATTTTCATTTGAATAAAATTTCAAATTAGAACATATAAAAATGTTTTTCGTTAGGCGAGGATAAACATTACACAGCAGCGAATTTTCAAAATATGTAATTTAACACACGTTTAGGAAACTATAAAAATTTTAAACGCAAAAAATAAACAAAACACGTTTTAAACATGAAAGAGAAGCCTATTTGAAAGGTTACTTCGCTTAGAAAAGTTTGAATGCCTTAGAATACTCCTGGGTGAAAGGTATTTCAGCTTTTTTTTGTCAGTGCACGTTCTGAAATGAATAAGTATACTTTTTCATACGGGTTTAAATTCGAGTGGAATTTTTGAGGTAATAGAAAACTAAAAGTTTTCTTCACCTTAGTTGTAAGCTTCGTTACTGAATGCAAGAGAAAATTCTTTTGCAACAAAGTTTAAGGTATAAAAAAGTAGTTTCATATTCCTTAAATACTTTTTGTAATTTTAAAACTTGTAATGAACGCATAAAATATATTTAAGGCAGTATACTTTACTCTCAAATGAGGTTCTTTTTAATGTAGAGAATATAATTTTTTGCTTGTGAAAAGTTTAAGATTCCGACTTCATAACTTATTCGTGTTTTAAATTTTTATAAGATTTTAAAAATCAATTACGTGTTTTTGTACCATTTTAAATTGAAAGTTAGTTGTGGGTGGTGTTTAATTTTTCTTACTTCACATCCTATTCATTAAAATGTTGTCTAGTTAATAGAAAAAAATTTTTTTATGTATTTGTGTACTAGTTTAACAGAATGAACTAGCATATAAACACTTAAAAATGAAATATATTCTTTATTCAAGTTTATTTCTTTAAGTCTTTAACAGAATTTTTAAATATATTTTTTTTAAATAAAACCTATAGTTTCAATATAAAATTAAAGTTTCGAGTGACATTTATACCACCAAAAAGAAGTTTCCTTACAAATCTCGCTTTGATGGAAAACCTCAGATGTAAAACTTTCAACTTTACTACCTGTCTTACAGAAGTTTTGACAGAAAAAAATTGGTTCCAGAATTCACAGCCACAAATAAATAGAATATTGTGATTTCCTCGTAGAACCAAGAATAGAAAAATTAGATTTGCACACTGTATATGCAAATGGAATTCAGATTGAAAAGGAAAAATATTTTTACATTCCATGAAAAATGTGGAATAGATTGATTTTCTTTGTTTTTATTCTTAACATCATTGACATTAGTGTTAAGGTATACGATTACGTAGAAATTGTCAATATAGGTCAAAAATCTCATTAACTTTGGGTTTTAGTATTTTAAATTTTAAATAATTTAGCTTTCTTAACCTGTATTTGCATTAAAGTGTGATCACTATAAAAAATTACACTTTTTAAGTTTTGCAACATATGCTAAAATAAGTTTTTATGCATAAGTTTAAGCGGTTTACTGCAATTTTCGTGAAATTGATGATACCTCAAAAGTAATACCTAAAAACTAGTATAGATACTTTCATGAAATTTTGCACAAATTCTTTTAATTGCATTATCTAATTAATAAGTTTAGAGTAATGAAATTGGAAAAAAAGAACGAAGTTATAGTTAAATTTCTCTCTAAAGAAATAAATCATCGAACTTTCTTAATTTGTGTAACTTTTAATTTAATAAAAATAATTTAAATTTTTAGTGCATTCACTAGAAATATATTTAAAAAAATGTATTTCAGCAGTTTTTGTTAAGAAAATGCTCTTTTCGAATAAAGCAATAGATTATTTGAAAAATACTAAAATTTGATTAATTTTTCTTTAAAATATAAACTTTTTTTTAAAAAAATAATTGAATACACACCTATATATGTGTTCTAACTGCATTAGTTATTATTGCGCTATTATTAAAAATTAAAGGTATTTTTGGAAAAATTGAAAAAAAGGACTTTGAATTTAGTCAGATGACTTAAAATATCCTTAACATACAGTTAATTGGGAAATTAACATACTAATTTAACCAAGTAATTTCTGAAAGGTTTTGTATGATAAAATTACAGGTTGCAAAAATTTCGCATATTTAAAAATATATAAATATTGTAAGTTATTTACTAATCAGTGAATTTTAAGCTATGTTCTGTCTTTTTTCTGTTTTAAATTCTATGATCAAACCTCAATTTTTTATTAATATGTAAGTGTATAAATTTTAATTATTCAAAAGAAACAGATTTTTTTTATAGTTGTAATACTATAATTTAAATACTCTTCATATAAGTATACAGGACGATATTTGATTCGTATGTTTTGACATGCAGGATTTAAGCAAATTTAAAGGAAATATTATCGGAACATAAACCCATTACCCCCCTATCTGAATCTCTCAAAATGCAATTTATTATACAAATTTTGCTCCGAACAGGATTCTTGAACAACAATTTTATATAGCTATTCTTCATTTTAATAAATAACTAAGCACAAGAGTCTATTACACAAAGTTTGGAACATATAATTTGCGTAACTGATAATTATATGAAAAATTTTAAACCTATGTTATATAGTCAGAAAAAAAAAGGACTTTTTCTGAAAGTGCTTTGATCCTTCTTTATTTTTAAATAATCATTCTAAGTATTTTCTAAAACATTAAAATGGAAAAATCAGGCATAAATTTCTTTTGAAATTCAATATCAAAAGCTTTAACATTGGAAAGCTACTCAAAGCTTTCGATGTTCTTAAAAGGAAAATTAAAATCTTTGTATGGTAGTTAACGTTACTCTTCAGAGATGTTACAATTTATATTACTATGTTTGTCTCAGCATTAAGAATGGATTTAGATTAAACGAAACAAGTGTTGTAGGAACTTATAACGTATTAGGCACAATTTTTTTTGCACATGGGCATGTATTCCCCTTGTATACTTTTAAAATTTATTCTTAATATAATAATGAGTATCCACACACACAAAGAGCTTTTATGTATGTAAGAAACAGGAGTATTCCAGTTACTCGAATTCTGGAATCAAAACTACTCATAAAAATAGAGTTTCAAACGTAAAGTATATGTTATCTTATAATACTAATGTTTAAGACAAGTATTCTTAAAATTTTTGTCTAGGTAGCACATAATCTCATTAATGAATCATTTACGTGAATTAAGAAGGTACAGTATTGGACAAAAAATAAATTCGTTACTATTTAAAATTCATATTAGATGTTTACTACTAAAATTATGAATCCACTTTTAAACTAATATGATTACAATAATATCAGTAATAAGAGCTTAGTTTACATAGATTTGTTTGAGCATACTTTGTAACCATAAAATCTAACATCATAAAATTGTGTAATAATTCAATAGGATTTTCTCTCTCGCATACTTAACTTCAACTAATTTGTTTGTCAAAAAGGAAAATTACCACTGTAGAGATTCTTCGTATTATAGATCAACACAAATATCGTTCCACATATATAAATCAAATTTTGAGAAACAATACATATTTACACATTTACCTTTGCTACATTATAGTTTTAGTTTAAATTTGGATACATAGATGTATACAAAATCATATGGATTTTAAGAAATTAAATGTTACCCATCCTTGTAATGTATCATTAGTTATTTTGCATAGTAATGCATTTGAAGTTTTAACATAGATCTCGTCATAATGTGACTAATAATTAATGAACCAATATGAATTATTCGTTTCCTCCTTTTCATAGAATTATGTAGCCATATATTGGCAGTTTCTACCATCTTTGGAGACTTCTTTAAGAAACACATTCCAGACAAGAGATCCTCTTGTGAAGTGTTTGATATGTGTCGGTGTTTACATGAAGGAATAAGGTGATTAAAAAAAATTTCCATTATTCATTTGATGAAGGAATTCAGATAAACAGAATGGACCGATACTGCTTATTTATTATATATATATATAATAAATAAGTTTTCTTCAACGATTTTTGGTGTTACAAATGCAATGGAGATTCTTTAATACAGTCTACATTTACTTGATATATAAATCATAGTAGCTATACAATTGGCATGTGCTATAATGTTGTTGCTGCTAATGCCACCTGACTGACAGTGTCAGATCGAGGACCACGAAAATCATCGTGGTAAGAGGTTAGTTTTACGTCTGTCACTTAGCGTCACTTTGAGCACCGTACAGTTGACAGTACGATTTGGCTCGTTTTCACCTCAATTTTTAGGAGAACACCTGGAGATGGTTAGGTGCCTCCCACCTCTCTTCCCTTTCAGCTAACTTCACGAGAGGACTTGAGGCTCGATGGTTATTTAAAAGAGTACCCCCTGCCACACAGGTAACTATACATTTATGAACAACCATGCCTTCTCCGGGATTCGAACTCAGGCCCTACGGAACAGCAATCCCCTTCATTAACAACTACATTGGATGTGCGGCTTGTGAGTTCTATAAAAAATATTTCAGTAAAGCACATGCATTGTACGGAAAGTATACACTTTTTATATATATATAGTAGTGACGACATTCTTAAATTTATAAAAATGGTTTTAATGTAGTAAATTAAAACTCAGAAGCATTTTATTATTAATGTAAAATTAAAATCTATAAACGGAATACATAATAAAGTTTTTTTTTAAATAAAAAATATTTCCTTTGTAGAAAATTATGATTCAAGCAAACAACTTTCTTTAGGTAAGTTTTTTTTTCATTTCATATTTAAGAAACATGGAAAATTTAAGTTCAAATTCATTTATAACATCTCTATTTTTAAGTAAATCTATTTTTTATGTAATAACATAAACTTCTTTTGCCCCTTGTACAAATACAACAAAAAGTAAGTTCTCTAAAAGTAAAATTTATCACAATGCGTTATATATTCTTATCTTTCGATATAAAAAAAGGTTTTCGTGTTGCTGTAATAAATTTATTTATACATAAGATGTGTGTGTAGTTTGTAAAAATGGATCTTAAAAGGTTGAATTTAACTAAAGAGGAGCACCAGAAACGATTTGACTAGTAGGTCCTCACCTGTCTTTCAGCGTTTTCTCGAGAAATCCACTTACGTCATAGAGCGTGTTGTTATAGATTTCTCCACTAATTTCCAGAAGCATCCATATGGTCACCAACGTGGTCATCCCGTCGCCAAATTTGATTGCCAAAAATGATGCCAACTTGGCTTTATCTCCGATATTTTGCCAAGTTTCCATTGAAACGACCATTATAATATAAGGGATGTATTAAACATGCAGATATAAATTATTTACACTATTTTAAGAAGAAACAATAAACAAATTTTAATTTACGTAATACATGTAAATTACAGTTCAATTATCTGAGAAATGAGTATGAGCGGTTGTATAACGGGGGTTGATCCACCGTTAGGTGGACAGTAATACCTACTGTCCACCTAACGGTGGATCAACTAGAATAAACTAAGAAAATAAACAACAAATTCTTTTCCAAAAACTGCAGAGAAATGCGTGTTACAAGTTCGAAGAAACACAAAATGAGCTACAGTAAATTGATTAATTTCCCTCAAGGTAGCGAAAATTATCTTTATTGTCATATCATCTCAATTCGCTTAATTAGATATATTAAAGACAGTATTCCTCAGGGAACTGAGCGTCTTTGGAGAACAAGATATAATTGCCATCAAAAGAAGCTGCCTTTTTCTTTTTCTTTTGAATTTGATTTTCATCTTCTGAATCTTGGGAAAATGTCCAGAAGCAATTATTAATTTCCAGAAGTCGATACCAGATCCTGCCTTTGCCTCATTATTCAGATCTGCCATCATATCTTTCCATCTGGAAGAATCGATGTGAATTTAATTCACAAACGACTTTCACGGGAAAAAATAACTCATCCACAAATCATTCCATCTTTCAGGAGAAAAAGAAATACCCCTCATTTAAATATGTTTTCGCACAAAAATCTGCAGTTTCGTCGAACTAAAGAGATAATTTAATTCGTTTCCTTTCTTGTCTTGAAAATTTTTCCTTTGAATATGGAAATTCAATTTTCTTATTTCAACTACCAGTCATGGGCTACATAGAATTCAGTCTTTCTTTTTCTCATATACTTGAAAATTTCCTTAATAAATTTGCCTACTGTACTTTCTCTTACAAATATATTAAATTATTTTTATAATTTCAAATTATCAGATTCTCTCTTTAATTTATCGTTAAAACTTTTATGTTAAGTAAATGAAGAAATCAGAGTAAAATTAAAAGGTAAAAATACAAGATTTTAAGGGTTGAATTATAATTTATCAACAATAAAATAATCATACAAAATTCCCTCATATACATAATATAAATATGTGTGCGTTATTGTGCATAGCCTACACTTATTGCTCAAAGGTCAATTTCATTCTATTGATTCATGAGATATAGCTCCTTAGAAAGAAAAGACAAGATCATTTACGTGAATAAACATTATTTCCAATGTCACAAATTTAATATGCTCATAAATATAATCTGCTATGTTCCCTTCTGATATAAAATTACTTTAAATTCTTATTCTTGTGAAAAATTTTAATTTTCCACAAAATTCAGAATTTATATTTTCAAAAAATTCACTCTTAGTTTTAAAATCCATTAATTCTTATGTCATAATATGAACTATAGATTTTAAAATAATTTAGATTATACATATATTATTGATTGATTTAAGTTATCTTAAAAAAATAATTTCTATATTTTACTTGCAAGTTGACACATAATAATTAACATTGTTTTTCACAACATAATATAATAAATTAATACACCCTCTATACCCTTTTATTTCCCATCATCACCCATCAATATTTGCTGCCCTCTTCTAACAAAATTTTTAGCATATTTCTTTCCTAAGATTAATTTAAAATATTTAGCGTTAAATATTACGAATATTTCAATTGGGATATCTATAGTTATTACTTGTGTTGCTAAGAGTGTATATATAAATTGTGTCCCATCATCACCCATCAATATTTGCTGCATATTTTTAGTATATTTCTTTCCAAGATTAATTAAAAATATTTAGCGTTAAATATTACGATTATTTCAATTGGGATATCTATTGTTATTGTCATGTGTTGCTAAAAGTGTATATATAAATTGTGAGTGACTTCCCCCTGAAGTCGCTTCCTCACCGTCCTGTCTACCTAAGAGTGTGGGAGGAAACAGAGTAGTACCAAAAATTTCCATAATTATTATTTATTTTTACTCAAACACACTAATCAACAACAAGTCAAACCACTGTGAATGCCCTAGGAGTGTGATATAGTGAAAGCAATAAACCTTACGTGAACAAAGCGCAAGTAATCAATTAAATTTAACCTAATCTATCTTTGACTATATATTCCCAATACACTAATTTAGTATAGTGGCAAACTCCGTTCTTAACTTAAGCTGTGACAATCAATTATATTTCATCTTCGTAACGCTTGTGTAACAGCTCTCAGCTCCTTCCAGGAATTTAACGAAATTACGTAAATGCTTTGTCTGATTACTAAGGTAAAACAAAATATCCATAGTCTAAAGTGTAGCAGAAAACAGAAGACTTCATATGCAAACTAAAATTCCTATCGTCAAAAACCAGAAAAGGATATAAGTGCAGAAATCGTGATTTCATTGAAATGTTGTTTTTCGTGTTCCCTGCGATGAAATTAAACATTTTGGCTGTTGTTTTTAGAAAAGGAGGCTGCAAAATATCTTGACAATTTGATTAACCGGAATCCATGGCTTGACGTATTATCAGGATACTGAGATCCTGGGAAACACTAAGAACTGTCTGGGATACACCTGGAGTGGTAATAAATATCATTGCAAGACAATCGATTCCAAAAGTTGGGCATTTCAACGTCGGCCAAGGAAAGTTCATCCACGTGATACCACAGCAAATAATGACTGATATATCCAGTTAACTGCTCATCAAGACAAAACAACTAATGATAATTAGATTCAAAGGCAGGTTCTAGAAGCCGAAAAACGAAAACTTTCAAGCCCAACAATTCAAAACAAGCTTCATGTTTGTGGTCAATATGCATGTAGGTCAATAATGTGTAATCCGTTGACAACAAGACATGTGCTGTCCGAAGAAAATGGGTTGCTGGACATCGAGACTGGATGCAAAGTGAGCGGAGTGAACAGCCCGATTCAGTTTAGAGTGTGATACCAGACGTGTTGTGTTGTGGTCAGAAAAGGGTACTCAAAATAACCCAATATTCGTACAGGATAGATCACGTTACAGACTGGGTGGTTTGGTGGTATAGCCTTTAATCATCATAGGCGGACATACTGATCTGCATATCATTCGGAATGGAAATTTGACAGCTCAAAAGTATGCAAACGAGATAATGAGACCCTATGTTGTACCTTACACTATAGCCATTCGTGATCTTCTTTCTTCAAATGCAGAGTAATGCCAGCCCTCATACATTTTTTTCGTGGAGAACTTTCTTTAAGCTGAAACAATAAAGCATATGGAGTAGCTAGCATGATCACCCAATCTTAATTCGATAAGACGTGTTCTGATTACATTGCCGACGACACGTTGCTGCTAAACCAAGGCCTCTGGATACTTGGAGAACAGGAGCATCGCTCTTCATCAAGAGAGAAAGAGTATTTTCCCAAAGTTTCATCGATAACTTCATCGCATCCATGCGGATGTGGGACAGTCTTAATAGTTTGATGGGACCACACGCCATATTACCTGTACCCTTTCCAAACAATAATTTTTTGTTGTCATTTACATCTAACCAAATTTTTGCGCTAAAGCATCATTTTATGTTCTTTATACCATTACGAATTAAAGATCCCATACAATGGTTTTTTGCTTCTTTTTGTCTGTATTGTATTTAGCTACACCTGTATTCTCCATTTTATGCTCATACATGGCTACTGTGCAACGGCTTCTTTACCTTTTTGTTTGCTACCCTATAATTTTTTTAGCTGTGTATATATTAAAACAACCTTATATATTTCCAGTTCAGTCACCAATGGTGAAAAAAATTCCATGAATTTATCAGCAAAATTATTTCATTCTATCTAATTTTTATAAATGAATCATTATGCGATAGATTTTTAATATATTTAATTGAACCTGCACAGACTTAGGACATACGCGATTCACTAGGGTTTCCAGACAGGTTAAAACCGAAACCGGTTCACAGATTTCCATTAAAAAGTTTTCCTTATAATAAAACCCGAAAAAAGCGGAAGTCAAGTATATACGTAAATTTTGAAGTGATAAATAATTTTATTTTTCTGCTGTTATACATGTTATATTGTAATTTATTTAAATTCAAATAAAAAAATGTTTGTATTGTATGAACTTGCGAGAAATAACTGAATAGTAAATAAAAAGCATTGTACAGATATAAATGGTATTTCAGTGTCAATAAATTTAAAAAGACAGAAAAAAACAATATTAACACACAGGGAGAAATTTTTTACGATCAGCGATAATTTCTTTACTAAATTACGTTCGCTCATGAAATATGACCTATTAGACGTATTAGTTTTTCTTAAATATTATTTTATTAAAAAACAAGATTTATAAGTTATATTTATAAGCCATTATCTTCCTTTTTATTTTAGATAATTCTTAAACAAAGAATGATTCTAATGGCTAAATTTTACGTGGGGAATATTTTTATTTATTTTCTAGGGTTTATAATTTCACTGTATTTAAGATAGGTTTTATTAGATATTCGAAGTAATTTATATATTTACCCAATCAAAATAGTGGCCGTGGTAGCCTAGTGGACAAGGCATCGAATTCATGGGATTTTTGTCATGAGTTCGAGCCAAGTACCACAGAATACTAGCCTTGCAGAGGGACGCTATATGCCGAGGCTCAAACATTCTGCCGTAGGTGTGGTAGTGTAGTAAGGAGAAGGGGGTGCCAGCTCAGAAGTTGTTCTCGTCACTTGACCATGGTTCAAAATTATGAGCTTCCGTGACCAATAGCCCTCGTTCAGCTTAACACTGTCACTCTCATTTACCCAACCAAAATTCTACACACTGGTTTTTTATTTCATGAAAAATTGTAAGCTGGTTTTGAAATTATAACGTATTTTCTTAAATCCTACAGCGCTTCAAAGCTTGCCACGAGTTCTTAAAAATAATCACTCGGTTACTGTGGGAGAGTTATATAAACGCCCCACTATAAAGCTTCAAGAGAGCTATGGAGATGGGCCTTGTAATTTTGAATCATGGTCAAGTGTGGAGGACGACTGCTGAGTTTCCACCCCCTGTCCCTTAACTTCTACACTACACCAACGGGAAGAAGTCTGAGCCTCGACAGGTTTAACCCTTTATCTACCGACGGTACTTATAAGTACCACTCACTTTGAAATTACATAGAATAACCATTTTTACGAATATTCTGACGATACTTAACAGGAATGTTGTTTGAAATTCACTCGTCCAAGATATATGGCAGCACGGGTTCTATTAGTATTTTAGCGGGGAAGGCGAAGAGTTTTATAGCAGGAATTGCATTTTCAGCTGACGGCGTTTTCAGCGGATTGTGTAGATTATCATTTTTGTCGTGAAAAATTAGTTAATGTCAAAATTTAAGTGTCTTGTTTTTTTGCATGTTAAAACGATTTGACTATTTATTTTAAGTGAACAGTGTGTATATAATTAATTTTACAGTTGAATATCTTTAATTAATTAATTAACTCCAACGGATTAAATTCTTCAAAGTTGAGTTATCCCTTAATTCTCAATGTAGTGATTTAAAAAATAAATTGCATGAAAAAAACTGCAGTAAATCATAATGCGGTAGATAAAGGGTTAAAGTGCATCGGCACCCCCTACACATGGCGGGTCTTCAATGGTACAACGCTCGGACTCATGGCACGACAGCCCTGAGTTCGTGTTCTTGACTATTAAACTACCACAGCCACACTTTTACTTTAATTATCATTATACTAGTATTTATGTGTTTAAATTAATTTTATCAATTGTCTTAAGTTTGCATTAGATTATGATATGTTCCAAAAACACTTATTCAATATGATTTTTTGCACACAAATAACAACAAATATTTCCATTTCTTAGCTCTTTGGTTGTCATATGATTCTGGATGCTATACTTTAAAAAATTTTAATCTTAATTTGTTCATTTTATTGAAAAAAATGTGTAGCACACTTTTATTATTTAAAACTAATGAGGATGTCTTTTTCAAACGTTTCTTTTCCAAATATATTTTGCCATTATTACGTATCTCGTTAATGAATCATTGCTATCTCAAAACCCTCTATTGTTAAAAAGTATTCCTATCTTATACGTCACTAGGAAAATTCATTAACTCGACAGTTTCGAATCAATTATTGTTAGATTTTACAATCGAAAAAAAGACCGGAAGACAATTTTTATGTCCCTATATTTTTTTTATTAAATTATTTTTTATGGATCGTAAGCATGTAATCATCATCATTCATTAAACAAATGATAAGTTGAAAGAGGTTTCAACAGATAAAAGTTTTCATTCAATAACTTTTGGAAATATTCAAATGTGACTCAAAAATATTTAAAAAAACAGCATTATTTCAGGTAAAAACATTAATTATTTCAAACAGTATTTACATTCTACGGTTTCTAATTATAAAACTCACAAGCTTTGTTACTTTTCATACATGCTCATTTACAATGAAATTAAATTGGGTGTGTGTGTGTGGATGTCATGATTAAAAAAAATTTTGATATTAAATCCATAAATAAATGTAATGATTGTGGGGCTTTATTTTGGAAATTAATAAAGAATAAGACAATATTAATTTATAAGATAAATAATTTAATATTGTCTAGAGAAGTAATTTTAAAGTTTCGATATTAAATCCATGAAGTAATGCAATGATTGTACTGATTTATTTTGGAAATTTTAATGAAAAATAAAACAAAATTTAATTTATAAAATAAAGCACAATTCCTTCTTAAATTTCAATGACAAAAAATAATAAAGTATTTTTATTTTTCACTTACATATAAATAATATTTTCATTCAGAATTGTATGTTAACAATTACATCCAGTGAGAGTCTATCACTTACTTTAACATACCGAAATCAGGGTATAGTTTTACAGTCCCTTTCAGTTACAATAATAAAAGACTAACGCATTTCTATTTCTGCTTTTCGAGTTAAGATTTATTCCTTAAGGATAAGTAGAGATGTTAGGATTTATCTTCCACCAAAATATATTCCAGTTTAAATCTGGTACTCCAACAGGTCAGGTCACATTTAGAAAATATATATACATATATAAATCTAGAAATACTGTCGTTGAAAGTATTTGATGTGTTTCACATTTCCTAATGCACTTTCTGATCTGACTTGCGTAAATTCCTTCATATCCTTGACACAAAATGTGACTTGAATTATTCAATTTCTTAGCAGCTACACGAATTGTTAGATAGTTACATAGCTTGAAATAGAGCTTCTAGAAACTAATATCAGTGGAAGAAAGAGTCAAGAATATCGCTGGCTGTAAACTCATACAAAATGGCAATTTTGGCAAAGTTAGGAAGATTTGGTCAACAAGGCACGGTTTCCGTGTCATATAAATCTTACTGTTGCGAGTTCTCTCGGTTCCATTCAGATGAAAATGGGCTGCTTACTCCCCATAGCAACATCGAAGTCTATTTACATACAGTGAAGAAAATCTACTGCAGGGTGCACTCACTGTAGTGCATTTATATTTTGAATCAACTGACACTACTTGAGATACGAATAGCAGTAAAGCATCTTTAGAATGATTTCCAAGGCAACATTTAGTTATATGCTCGTATTCTATGTAGATGGTAATCCATTCAAGTTTAAATATACACACTACACACATAGTAGCTTTATGTATTGCTATTACAAAAGATTTGATAACTAGAAATAATTATTTATTTTTATCTTGTCTTACCTAAAAATTTACTAATTCTACTTGTTTAAATCTATTTATTTTTATTACTAATGCCACACACAACACAATAGCACCTATAACATTAGTGAACTTACTCTCCAATATTTTTCGACAATAGAACTATGACTTTTAGTGCAGGACACACGTCCAAATATTCTGCGGTCATAGGCTGACCAGAGGCACAAAGAGTACAGTCTGGTGAATCAGCGATACCAATTTTATAGAGATGGGATCTCAGATAGTCATGCCCTGTCAAAAGTCTAAAATGAGCTGTAGCACCTTTTTTAAAGTATCCGACGAAGTTCGGAACCGTGATTTTGCAAAAGCGTGTAAATGGATAATATTTATGATATTTAGTGTCACTTAGATTAGAATACATGCATAAAATTGTTTTAAGGATATTATGACAAAAAAAATTTATTTAAATACAATATTTTGGCAAAAAATTAACTTAGAATAATTTTTTTTCCAAATGTTCTCCTTTTGTGAAAAATGCTTCTATTGTATAAATATTTTGCCTGTATTCAGCTCAGACGTTTGTACAGAGGTTCAACTAGAATTTTTGAAACGCATAACTTGGAAGTCGGTTTATCCATGGTATACGAAAACAGAAGGGAGAAATTTTATGAAAATACACCGATAATTATTTCAAATGGTTGTAACTCTGAAAATAATGTGAATTTTTCAAAATTCATAGTTGAGCCTCTGTACAGAGGTCTGAGCTATATACAGGCAAATATTAATACAATAGAAGCATTTTTTACAAAAGGAGAACATTTGGAAAAAAAGGTTATTCTAAGTTAATTTTTTGCCAAAATATTGTATTTTAAATACTTTTTGTCATAATATCCTTAAAAGAATTTTATACATGTATTCTAATCTAAATGACACTAAATATCATGAAAATTATCCATTTATGCGCTTTTTTAAAATCATGGTTCCGAACGTAGTCGGATACCTTAAGACTGATGCACCTCGAAATTCTAAGTATTCATGATGGACAGGTACGGAAATTCGAAGAGTAGAGTGACAGTTTAAATATAGTTCTCTTAATTGGCAAAGATTCAAAATTGTGAGGTCCTTTACCAATAGTCTTTGCATTGCTTCAGAATGTGCTATTAACAAAAATTAAATACGTATATATACACTACATGATTAAAAGTATCCGAATATCTTTCGAATATGTTGATTCAGCCATTGATGTCGAGGTGCCAACTCTTAGATACAGTATAAAAGCAAATAAAAATTACCATAGTGCTTTTTTTGATGTCACATAAATTATTTCTCTAGTTAGTTCGAAGTGTAAATGTAAGAAACAGTCTTTTTTAGAGTATGTAAATTGTGTTGTGTGTTGTGGATAATGCCACCTGTCTGACGTAGTCAGAACGAGGCCCCCGAAATTCATCCGGGGGGGTAAAATGCCTGTCGTTGGCCTTGGCCCCTTTAGCACCAACAGGGGACAGTCAATTACCGTGAAATTCCGAAGGAAAGATAGATGGCGACACCCTTCCCACCCCCACAATTTAGACAAGGAACTGAAAGGGGGGGGAAATATTCACGTCCCCTGCACTCATGATTCACCCACAAGATTTTCGGGATGATTTAAGAGCACAAAATTGTGTAAAAAATTAATGAAAAGAGAATGAAGAATACATTTTTGGGTTTCTAACAAATCTGGGGATAAATTTTTTCCCTTTAATTGTATACTAATTTTGACTCAAATATTATGTTTAAATTTTTAAAAAAAGTGTGTGTATAAAAATTTTTTAAATTTTTTAATTAGAAAAAAGAATGAAAAAAGGTTCGGTTAAAGTTTTTAAAAATTCAAAGGAAAATTTTTTTTTAAATTTTTTTTTTGGGGGAAATTTTTTTTTTTTTTTTTTTAAAATTTTAAAAATCTGTTAAAACGAAATTAAAAATAAAATTTTTTTTTGGTTTTTGGAAAAAGATTTTTTAGGTTTTAAAAATTTTTTTTTTTTAAAATTTAAATAAATTCTTGAAAAATTTTTAAATTTTCTAAAAATTTTTTTGGGAAAATTTTTCCATTTAATTTTTTTAAACTTTTTTTTCATTGTTTTAACCGGTTTAAAATTTGGAAACCTAATTTTCCTTTAACGGATGTTTGAAGAAATTATATATATATATATAAAATTGACTTAAGATTGCTTTATAATTAACAAGACAGAAGCCCTTTTACATTTTCAGAATATTATTTTTTAACAATTCTTAAGCTCAAAGACAACCATTCAACTATAACTTTCTCGTTTTGTTCTAAAACAACTTTTTTCGGGAAATTCAGTAATATATCTATTGCTAAAGGCAATTATATGCACTAAAAAAAAGTGAAATATTCTCATGTATATTTTATAACCAATAAAATTTAATGAAAAAAACTATCTGATGAGAAATATTACAAAAATTGCACTTAGTGCTGTGTAACTATAGTAAATCGGTTAAGATATTTAATATATATAATTTTTTAAAAGTCTCATAAGTATATATAAAAATGTTACAATTAACGCAATGTCCCAATTATGTCCATGAGAATATTTCCAACGCAAGGATGAGCTTTTTTTTCTCTATATATATAAAAATATTTTTTTTTTTACGGTGCTGTAATAAATTGATTTTTTTTTAGTTTAGGTATTTTTTAATTAAAAAATCCCCCTAGTCTTTTTATTTAAAAAAATTCCAAAAACATTATTCAAAAATTAAATAAATTTAACATCTTATTTTTTTAGAAAAATTTGAAAATATTGGAAAAAGCCATATTTTTTAAATATTTTATAATGGCTTACTTGATGTTCAAATAAAGTATTCATTTTAAAATAATAATAACAAAAGCACAGAAAAAAAAATGATCTATATCCTCATTCATTCATTATTACGAAGATCGTAATTTTTTTGACGATGTATAATAAAAGGCTACCATTTTGTAGCGAAATGGGCAGTATAAATTGACACCATCAACGAAAAAGAACGAGAAAAGGTCCAAGAAAAAAAATGACACTTAAGAAAAAGAATACCGATGAACATCATTTATTTCTCAATAACTTTTGGAATAGATAATTAAGTACCAAACACGTGGAGTAATACTAAAAACATATGATTATTTTTATGCAATAAAGCTCTATTTGACGCGAGGGTTGAGCTTAGATTATAGAACATTACTTAGCGCTTATATCTTACTTTATACCATCAAACATCTTTTAAATGGCCCATTCATGCATTCATCTTTCAATTTAGGGCCTTCCATATTACGAAAATATTTTCTTATACAGTTTAATAAGGCATTCACGTAGGTATTTTAGCTTTAGCATTGCCACCATGCTCTTTTCTTCAACTCATTGGCTGAAGCCTTTTTCATATATAGTAAAAAATATGATTTATAAAAAAGGAATATTGTGAAAAGTTAGAAAACTTGAGAAAAACTTTTTCCAGTTTTTTTTTATGTGTATGCTTTTATTATTTTCTCCCTGAAGTCTTGATTATAGTAATTTACTCTGAAAACAAAGTTCCATTAACTTCGAAGTCATTTTTAGCTTCTAAAGAGCATTATTAATCTTACAATAATTGCTGATCTCCTGCTAAGATCAATAAATCTTATTCGGGATTCATTTCCAGTTTCATCAGCGTTCCTATAAAATATTAGTTTGAGGGAAATCTTTTGATGCCATTTTATAGATCCGATCATTTTTCGCATATAAATCTTAGCGATAATTAAAGTGATACATCACTTTTCAAGTGATAAATTACTCAAATTTTTCGGAAGATTTAATTTTCAATTTAAGTTAATCGATAACTGAAACTTTTTATCACCCTTTGCATGTTTTGTATGAAATCAAAAATGATAGTTTGAAATAATAAAAAAAATTATAAAGTATATATGATTTTATCAGTGGCTAATCTTTCGAATAAAATAAGTAAAACAGCTTATATAATTTAATTTTAATACAGCGAACAAAATACTTAACATCACTTTTTAAAAATCTAATTGAATCTTAGTTTTTAAGATTTATACTGTGAGTTCATTTTAACAATAGATAATTTTTTTCTTCCATTATTTCTTTTTTCCATTGTCATAACTTATATAGCTTTTATTCCTTTGTATAGTTATTGTTTATTTTATATCATGGTACACTATGAGCTATAATTCCCAAAGTTTTCACGTTAGTGCACATTACACTGTAGTTTAATTTTAAGTTATATGAGCTGCCGCATGCTTAATAATATAGATAGATTTTAAATAAAGCTGGTATAAGTCCATGGTCTATGTTAATTATTTCATTGAAAATATTATTCACCCAAATTGGCTAATAAAATGTAGTTTAAAAACTTTTTTCACCCAAATTGGTTCATAAGTTATTGTTTAAAAAAATTTTATTAAAACCCCCAAAAAATTTTTAAATTTAACGCAGTGCTTTCAAACTTTCTAACTTTAACCCAAATTTCAAAACATAATTTTTTATCTTTCCCCCTTCCACAAGATAACACAATCTATTGAATTCAATAATAATATTTTTTGACGTAAAGCTGCAATACGACTTTAATTGTAAACCGTTCAAATTTATCAAGATAAGCATTAAATTTTGTGTATAATTTTAGGATATGCCCATAGAGTCATTGGTAATTATTAAAGTTGTTTTAACTTAATACTGTTAAATTAATCATGAAACATATTGCACAGTACTGTTACATTTATAAGTGTATTATATCAGTCTAAATGTAAATTTTACTTTTTATTATGTCAGAATGTATTCTGTTTTGCTTTTTTTCAGTAAATTAATACTTTTTTAAATAATCTTTTGTTTTCGACTTTCGATATGCTCGCGCCCCCTTGTAGGTTATCATGCCCCCTAGGGGGACGCTCCCTATAGTTTGAAAAACACTGCCTTAACGTTTAAAAATCAATGAAAATTAAATTTGCATCAAATTATGGAACAAATAATTTGTTTAGTAATTTATATGCTTAAATACTTACTAACTCTCAACTTTTCCGCAAAGATTAATTGTAAAGTAATTACTATAAAAACTTATAGCAATTTCTGAAAGATTTAAACATGTGCAACTACTAATCAACATATGCAAAACATTTAATTCTGATATTTCTACTGAAACTTTAAAACCATTTGATGTAATTTCCCGATTTAATAAATATTGAGCTTATGGAATAATCCAAAAAAGATTAACCGGCTATATTTGCTAAGACTTAATAATGCAATATTCCATTATTATCTTAAATTTTTTTAACTGTAAGATTTTTATATTTTTAAAAATTTTTGGATTTTAAGCGTTAACTATTATATTTATTAATAAAATAATGCATTATTGAATATTCTTCGCTGACGGAAATGTCAATTAGTTCGCATAAATTCCTATCTTGATCTATATAATAAAAGTAAATGAATAGATTTTTAAAGTATCCGACTACGATAGGAATCGTGATTTTAAAAAAGCGCATAAATGGATAATTTTCATGATATTTATTGTCACTTACATTAGAATACATGTATAAAATTTTTTAAGGACATTTTGAGAAAAAAAATTATTTAAATACAATATTTTGGCAAAAATTAACTTAGAATAATCTTTTTTTCAAAATCTCTTTTTTATAAAAAATTCTTCAAAAATTAAAAATTTTCCTTTTTTAAAGTAAAATTAAATTAATAGGTTTTTTTTAAAAAATTCCCCTTTTTTTCGGTTAAATTGAAAAATTTTTCCCGGGTTTTTTCAAAATTGCCCCCCCGTTGTCGTAAAATTTTAAATAAAATTTAAGTAATTTTTCAAAAATTTATTAGCCTCTGAAGGAAAAAAGGTCTGTGTGTTGTGGTTTATTAAGATAATTTGTGTTTCCTTAAATTTTTTTTAAATTGCCCTCAAAGCAATGTGGAAACTAATTCTTCGGTCCTTGAAATTTAAACCCCCTCGGTCAAGCGACCTGACCTTTTATATAGGGGTTTCTTTTATTTTTTTTTTTACTATTTTTTAAATTTAAATTTAAAATTTTAATTTTTCCCAACAAAATAGTATAGAAAAAAAAAAACATTCTCAGAAATTAGCCATCCCAAATGGGATTTAAATGACCTTTTTGGTTAAAATAAGCACTACCCCCTGGCTAAAGGACAGCACGAGCGATTTTTTTTATTTTGGGGTTGGACAAATTTTTTGTTTTTACTATTTATTCTTTAAAATTAATTTTTAAATTTAAAGAATTAATATTTTAAACAAAAAAACAAATTTAAAATATAAAATTTAAAAATATTAAAATTTTAACTTGAGTGGAGAATAAAAAGTATTTTATTAAATTGAAAATTTTAAAAATATATATATATATATATATATATATATATATATATAAAAAGGGGAGTGTGAACAATTGCGGGGGTTGAAAGTTGCTTAAAAAACAAAACAAATTCCCTTTTGATGTATAAGAGCAAAAAAAATGGTACAATGATAATTTTAATGCAGGTCTCCAATATCGCTCAGAACTGCTATAATACGTAATGGCATAAACTCTACTAATGTTTAAAGGTATTCTAGATGCAATTCGGATCACATAATTTATACAGAGCTGTGTACAATTTCGCAGAAGGGGGGTTTAAAAAAACCAATATATTTAAAAGCACCCCAAAACGCCCCAAAGCGTTCATGTCTGAAGATTTATAAGATCAATGAAAAGAGGTCCTGGAGACTTTTCATTGCAATTATGGACATGTGTGGGGTGTTCCATTGCCTTGTTAAAATTCCCTATGGTCAGAATTAACTGTAAATTGCATACGCAAGCCTCTCGCCAATTTTTCTGAAACTGCAGTATTTTCATATACATGTAAGATAGAAAGTCAAAAATAAAGGTATTCTGATTGTTTTTGTAAAAATTTAATCAAAATTATTATTTCAGGAATGTATAATAGGACATAATAAAAATTTATTAGTAAAATATAAATTAATAATATATTTACTGTTTAAAAAAAGGAAAAACACGTAAAGTTCCATTTGTACAAACAAGCTTTCAACTTGAGAGGCATAGCAAGAATAAATCTCTACCTGAGGGGAATAGAAGACAGAGAAATATAAGACTAGCAAAAATTACAAGTTGCAAATATAAATTAATCAAGCTCTAAGTCAGACACATATCTGAAAATAAAAAATCAGTCTCTATTACTATATAAAGTGGAAAAATATATTATTTTTCTACTTAGAATATATGAAAACCAAATTCGTATTTAATCTCATTTAAATTTTCTCCTCCGAATTATTTCCGAGAGGATATCGAATACAAAAACTAGAAAATAAAATTCACTTTATTTGTTAACGTTTTTGCATATACGAACTTCGAAAAATGAATGGGTCATTTTTGAAAAAGGTTGAACTGATAGAGCAAAATAAAATAGTACAAAGAAGTAAAATAAAAGTAAAATCAAACCTTACAAAAATATATAGTTTTTTAATTAATATTATGCAGATAAATGCTTCTTACTCGAAGAATTAAATACGCTTCTATTACACAAGGAATTCTCATAAAAGAATTTATATATACTTTTGTGGATAACATACAGCTGCCATAAGCAAGCCTACGTATTGAATATAAATCACTTCAAAGTCATAAATAGCAAATAAAAGAACTATGTCAAATAAAAGGGCAAAAAAAAACTGACATGGCAGTAAACAGTGATAAAAGAAAAATGAGTAAAGAGTAAATAAAGGAGTATAAGTGAAAGAACTTTTCTTTTAACATGTCTCCCTTCATTTCTTCCCTTGATCTCAAAAGAATCTGGGACATAACATTTTTAAAATAACATTTTTCAACATTTTGCCAAATTATATTTACTATTTAAGATATGGGCAAAAGTTGGAACATCTATCTTATGAACGTTAGCACTTTGTTTTGTTCCATTGTTGGTCATTTGGATGAAGTACAAAAACATTTGTTATGTTTTGGAGTATAAGAAAAGATATCTCAAATGTTCATAGAAATACTTGATAAAAATATATTGTGTATGGCATGCGCAAGAGGGGCAAAGGTAGGTTTTGCACTATGACGTCCTACTCCACGTGTATAATTTGGCTGTAATTTTAAGGTATCCAACTACTCTATAATCGCAAATTTTGTCAAAAATTGACAACTTTTTTAATAATTTTATTTTATAGGCCATCTCTTATTAGCTTTATAATTATACCAATTTTTTTTTTTTTTTACATTCATAAAAGCCAACACTACAAGTGTTTTAGTAAAAGAAGATGCCACTATTTCAAGCAAGATGTCAAACTTTAAAATGCAATTTACTTGATATATGTTGTTTTAGAAAATGTTCAAACGGGTACAGCAATCGCTGAAAAACTTTTGAAAATAATTAACTGAATTTTTTTGTGTATGTTCTGTATAGTATAAAAGTGTTTTAACCTTCAGATTTATCAATCATTGCTTTATTACAAAATTTTCAGTCCCTTATGTGAATATAGTCACTGACTTTTTAAGCAATTTTATATAACAACTAGGATAAGTTGCTCTAGTTTTTGTAAATATTAAAATAACTCTCTTGTCCTGAAAGTCATTTCAAAATCAGATAGTAAAGTAACGTAATAAAATTAAAGAATTGAGAATTTGTTCACAAATTTTTTGCACAAAGTGTAATTCTTAGTAAATTTTTATGAATTTTTTCCCCATTTTAGTAATAATAATTTTTATCTTCTTAATTTTAGCATTTTTTCATAAAATGTACTAAATAAATTTAAAACCACAAAAAAATTCCCATATCTCCATATTTTAAGAAAAGTTGTCGAAAGTAGTTGGATACCTGTTGCTTAATTTAAGGAAGAATACAACTACTTTTAGTTTAACAGATTTAATAACACAATTATAAAATCATTAGCACATAAAAACATAACGGTAACATAAAAACAAGCTCATTCGATCAGAACGAAAGGGATAAACGTATTGAATAAATTGTCATGTTGTATTGATACAACTTCAAGAATAGCAGTTCTAAATTTGTATTCATAATTTACTTACAAAGATCTGACTTTGTATTGTGCAATATTGATGAAATTGCCTTAGGTGCAAATCTGAAAAGATTTATAGCTGAATCTTTTAATAGTTTCATAACCATAAAAACAAAACACATTAGCTCATAAATGTAAATGTATTTCACGCTAATTTTTCTTTAAAGCCATAATATTTGTCTCATGATTATATTTATTTTGAGCATTGTAATGATTTAACATTGAAACTAATTTAACATAATTTGAATGCTCTTATTACAGAAAAAGTTAAAACATATACTTAATCTTAAAACAAAATGTTTAATGAATATATTTTAAAATGTCTTTAAGGTATCCGAATACGTTCGGAACTACGATTTTAAAAAAGCGCATAAATGTATAATTTTAATGATATTTTGTGTCATATAGATTAGAATACATGTATAAAACTGTTTTAAGGACATTATGATAAAAAAAATTATTTAAATACAATATTTTGGCAAAAATTAACTTAGAATAACCTTTTTTCCAAATATTCTCCTTTTGTAAAAAATGCTTCTATTATATTAATATTTTGCCTGTATATAGCTCAGACCTCTGTACAGAGGCTCAACTATGAGTTTTGAAAAATTCAAATTATTTTCAGAGTTACAACCATTTGAAATAATCATCGGCGTATTTTTTTAAAATTTCTCCCTTCTGTTTTCGTAAAACATGGATAAAACGACTTCCAAGTTATGTGTTTCAAAAATTCTAGATGAGCCTCTGTACAGAGGTCTGAGCTGAATATATGCAAAAAGTATTAATACAATAGAAGCATTTTTTACAAAAGGAGAACATTTGCCAAAATATTATATTTAAATAATTTCTTTTTGTCATAATGTCCTTAAAACAATTTTATACATGTATTCTAATCTAAGTGAAACTAAATATCATAAATATTATCCATTTACACGCTTTTGCAAAATCACGGCTCCGAACGTAGTCGGATACCTTAAGAAGTAAGTTAAATAGGCCTGTTCTTTAAAATTGTTATTTCAATTTGTCGAAATTTTTACAGAATACTGCAAACGAGAAAGAATTTCTGCAAACATTTCTAAGCACAAAACTTCTGAAATTAAAACCATTTTTTCTCATTTCACGTGTTATATCTCTTTCACTTACAAAAACAATAATCTTTTACTGATGAGTCTTTTTTCTGCACTCAAGACTTTCCTCTTTTATGTTGCTTTTCATAAAAATGACCCTAACTGAAATATAATTTTAAAAAAAACATCTATTTTAAAGTTGAAACATTTTTGCAATAATAAATTTCATTTTTATATAATCAATGAATACTAATTAATATAAAATAAGAAAATGAAACGCTAAATGTGTTTAATTTTACTATACAGCATCTAGTAAAAATAATCTTTCCCTTTTAACATAAAATATACTTTTAAAAAAAGTAATCTTATAATTATCAGATTTTTTTTAATAATTTCATAAGAAATAATATAAATAGATTAGGCAGTTTGGGTAATATTAACACTTTGAAATAAATAGTGTTCATTAAAATTAGAAATACTCTGCTAGCTATTAAACAGGCGAAACTCTGAAGAATTAAAGGTATCAAAGTACAGGTTTGGGACAAATAATGATACGAATGTGAAATGATTGAAGTAACATTTAATCATTCCTAATTCTACTTGCGGAAACAAAGAAATATGCATTTTTTGTAGCCACCATGGCTTGTAATAACTACTGCACACTATTTCCAAGCCTTGCTAAAATTCGTCTGGTATAGAAGAGGTTGGTTAATGATAAGCCGATCGTTGACTAATCGTAGACTGGATGTCCTTGATAGACTATTAATCAAAAAAAGATTGGATAAAGACAATAGTGTAGCTTGATGGGAAATGAAAAAATGTTAAACAGTGTGGATAACGTGTGGTCTTGCATCCTTGCTGAAATTTGACTTTAGGCCGGCCTTAAAGGTAAGGGAACAGATTCCAAGACTTTAGAGACGTGGCGATCGTTGTTGAGTGTACCAGAAATACACTTTAGAGGCTCACAGGAATAAAATCCAATGATCTCCAAGCCATAACACAACGTTAAGGTGTGACATTGTGAGGAATAATGCAAGACTCACCCAAACTCCTATTACCATACTCTTAGAATGATCATTGGTTACAGTAGGCATCATGATTCATGTGAAAAAAACATTATCGTGTCATTCGTTTACCCATAGCGGATGTTTAACACATCATTGCAACCGTACGTGTCTATTGTTTTAAATGAAATCAATCGCAACAATATAATGCCATGCTGAAATTACTCTTAGCTATAGACGACATCAAATTATATGGGTTGACACTGTTTATTATACAAAAGGCCATAATACTTGCGCTCACTGGAATGCTAACCATTAGTGTGTCGGATTGACGTTCACGGTAGATGCAGCTTTCACGCCTGTGAAGTACTGCCTTCAAGTGTTGCATTTTAAATGGTCCAGCAGTGCCAATATGAGTAAATCATAAAAGGTTCGGTGGTAAAAAGGATGCTAAACGTATTGTAAATATTTTAATTGAATTAAACATTTAGAAACATAGTGTATATTTGGTTCATTTTTAAATTTTTATTATAATAATAAATAAAATATTTTAATTGTCGTATATTACTCATATTATCTTACATGAGTTTTGATTCATTTAATGGATAAGAATCACAAATATTTCCAGATTAAATTTATATCTTTTCTATTTTTACTATATTATAGAATGCATCTTAAAGTTTCTTATTTCCGAGCAGAATTTGTCTGACTTAATACTCTTTTTTTAAAAATTTAATTTTCAATTGCATCTATTGCTTAGATGTAATATGGTTTTAATAAGATAACAATTAACGTATTCGGAACGAGATTGCTAAATCGAAGTAACATTTTCATTTCAATTCTCAACTTTGAAAATATTGCAATAAAGTATTGTTCTCGCACACAATTTGAAATTGAAATTCAGAGATTAAATGCAGAGTACCAGAACTTTTCAACAATTAACAATGAAAATCCCCAGGATTTCTTCAGAATTTACATTATTCGTCAAAATATAATTTTGATTGCATAGTTTCAAGCTACTCCAATTATAACAATTTGAATTCAGTCAGTCACTGATTATATACTGATGTCATTATTTTCGATATAAACTATGTGCTAGAGTTAGATTGGTTATCATTTCTAACAATAGGAGCACACACACACAAGCCTCTATAAATACAAAGCTTACTAAAATTCTAATGTGTAAGGTAAATTTCCTATTAAAAGGGTTTTCTTCCTTATTTAGAAGAATCTCACAGAATCTTAAAAAAATTAATTTTTTGTATTAAATACAATATTTTATTTCAGACAAAAGGCAAACTCAATAATAATACCATCACATTAAGAAATAAATAAAAAAAATTATATTATAAGCAAATTACTTAGAAAATTCTTTGAAATTTCAGTTTTCTTTTCTAAAGCACTATATCGAAGATGTATTGAAAATATTTTTATTCTAAGGAGAAAATTTAAGAGATTAATATTCTAAGAACGATATATAACATTTTAAAAGAAAATAGTGATTATCTGACGCTGAATAGGGCACAGTTTGTAAAGGAGATATACGATCCTCTCCAAGTAACTTCAATTTAAAAAAGGACAATTGAAAGCATTATCCCTACAAATAAATGAGACTGACGAAAGAAATGGAGTAATAAATCCTAAGACGATGAACAGGTGAAAGTAGGCTAATTGAAGACTCTGTTGTTTGGCCATATCTGTAACAAGCTTTTTTCAGGAAGTATTGGTTACAATATTTAACCTAAAGAAAAAAAATATTAACAGATGATCTCTATTGTAGCTATTTAGTTGAAAAAATAGATTCTTGTTTTCTTTCAAATTTTGCTCTTCCCTTAAAAAATTCTTTTATAAAATTCAAAACACACACACACGTATTTTGCTTACTCTAGATATTAATTATTAAAAAATTTCTAATCTTTATACTAACTATCGAAAAAATACAGTAATAATGTCTTTAAATTGTTCCGTATTGTCTTTTAGCATTATTCCTCAATTTTAGTTTACTAATGTGACGTCTTCGATTGGGGTGGACCCCACCTTCCATTCATGCTGAGTTTTATGGCTCCAAACAGATGTTAGGGATAAGTGCACGTTGAAGTGAGGTCATTGTTTATTGTCTGACCTCGGGAAAACGTCCACACCCCAGTCTGGTAGTCCTAATGGCCAAAGAGAGCCGGAACCCCATTGACAATAGGCGAAGCCTGTCTGAAAAGAACAAGGTCGCCATGGCAGGTGTCGAGAGAATGAGTTCATGGAACCAATTTGGGACAATGCATAAAATCCAGGTGTTTCATGACACGACTGGCGCCTTTACATTCCAGACGGACCAGGAATGTATTTGTGTTTGCCGCACAAATAGGACACGAATGTGGCCCAGGGACGAGGGCAGACTTTTGGGGCCTGGCAATGAGAAGAGACGAGGGGCGTGTTGTGGACCCGCCTCTGGTGTTTAAAAGGGGTTTTTTTAGGAGACGAGGGAGAGAGTCCTGGATGGAAAAAACTTGGAGAGAGCCCTGGATGGAGAAAACTGGAGAGGAACCCTGAAAGAAAAGGGATTGGCGAGTGCTTTCGGGAAAAAGGATTGAACTCCCGTGAGATAGACTGATTGCACGGCTTGGCATATTTATTGGACTTTATTACTTCATATATAGTAACCGATGAAGCAAATAAATACTGCTTTAATTTTAAAATGAGGCTGTGACCATTTTTCTTTGTTTGTTATGTACTCACGACGTTACACTAAGAAGCAAACGGAAGAATTATTTACAAGAAGAAGAATTTTACACTTGGTCATAATAATACTTATTTAGATATAACGAGAAAAGAAGTTTAAAAACTTTTCAAGTATTATATTTACAGTAGAAGTCAGAAATAAGTTAATGTTACGTTGAAGTCCTACCCCATAGAACCGTAATTGAACATGTCAGCATTTTTAGAATTTTATCTTTATTTATTTAATTTTTTTAATTCTCACATTTAAAACTTCATAGATAAGAAAATGATGACTCTGGTAATAGCTTTTAAAGGTTTTTTTCGTTTGGAAGTTTGTTATTTATAAAAGACAACCTAACGATAGAAATTTGATAAACATTTTTTTATTTTAAATTGATTAATGTAAATATTTTGCCAAACATAATAATGGAAAACTCTAGATATTTGAAAACACCAATTGTACACACACATATATTAGTAAGAGAATATATTTCTTGTGGATTTAAAATATTTTAAAGCAAAATTTAAGGTATCTGAACTCGTTAGTACTTTAAAAAAATAGCATACTAAAATATTATTAATGGTTTTTTAGGAATTAATACCAATAAATACTAATAATTAACTATAACATTATTTGAGAATAATTTTCTAAATTCTACAAGAATCACAATTATAAGTGTTTTAGCAATATTTTTGAAAAACATCAAAGCAATTAGAGAAAAAAGTAATAAACTTATACAAGCCAAAGTATAACTAAAACAATTTAGATACATTTATTTAGAGAAAGTACTAAAATTTTAATGTTTTATTGAAATTGAAAAATTTTAGAGCTGATCGAATAAATAATATAAGAAATATGAATGTGATATTCTGTATGAGATCATATTTAAATAACAGGCCATAACTCAAAATAATCATGCAGAAAGAAATATTTTAGTACATTCTCTAGAAAATAACACTAATATTAGGTTCACATTTTTTTTATAGAAATACAATTCTAATATTTTGAGTTATCAGACTCCCCATGATAGTCTTTGAACTATTTAAATGCCCACTTCTGGTAGTTAAATACCCACTTCCTATTTTTCTAATTTTATATAATTTATTTTAACTTGGTATATAAGTAACGTAAAGACAAACAAAAGTATACGTTGTAAAGCCAAATGATAGAAATGATAGCTCTATTCAATAAAGTAAAAAACAAAAACTGTGTTTTGACCGAATTTGTTTATTTCAATGTGTTCGAATACCTTAAGTGAATAATTTCTTTGAAGGTCTTCTTCAGTTGGGATAACTAGACTTTTTTCTTTCATTCCATAACCAGTGATTACATTTCTCTTGAAGTAACTAAAATAGCAGATATATACAGCAATATCAATATTTCTATATATGTTTTTAGTTCTCATTTCTTACAGTCTATAACTGCTTTCTTTATAGATGAATACTAGTTCTTGTCTGCTTGTACAAATAATATTTCATGTTGAATACCGCCAGGTGTTTTATAAATGGATTTTCAGTTCCTTTAGGGTTTTGGAGAAAACAATCCATTTTCGCAGCTACGGAAACATTTTTTTTATGTTTATAAACTTGAACATTCTGAGTATTTCTCTGAAAATTATTTTTGTTTTGCATCTCGCTGTATCCAAAACATTTTAAACTTTTTTTTTTCCATTTTGAGAGAGAAAATGTAGAAGCATGCAGTTGCAAATAAAAGAGAACTTTTACAGGTAACAAATACTAAATATATTCTGTGATTTAAATACAACTCTAAAATACTTGAAATTTATTAAATTTGCATTTTTCTAAGTGGATTTCTTAATGATACAAAACTAAGGGATATGTAAAAAATAATCACTGATACTTCAAACCATTTAAAATTGCGTCTTATTAATGCAGTCAGGACATCCATTTCCATATGATGCGGCACAAGTTACATGCGTGCAACGTATAAATATTCAATAAATGTAGTGAGTAGCGTACATTAATTATTTTTTTTTAAATTAAGAAATAGTTATATGTAACTATGATGTTTATATATGTATTCAAATGTTATGTACATATAACAGTTTCTGTGCAGCTTTACTATTCTTTGTTTTTCTACGGAGTTTTTTTATAAGGCACAAATAATATTAGTAATTATATTCAAAATATACAAAAGGTACATGCAATAGGAAAGGTAGATAGAATGTAGATACTAATTGATTGCACAAGTTTCTGTTTATTATTAGCTCTTTAAATGATTTCACTGATGCTACTACATTGCATTTAACTACTATTACATGCTACTGCTTTGCATTTATGATACATTATTAGTTTACCATTCTCTTTTAATTATATATCTATAAGATTACTTATCGATTATATGTTTTGTTGGTAACTTTCTTTGATGACCAAAAATGACCACTCGTAAATTTGACTAATTTCATTTTAAAAACTCCATTCTAGCATAGAACATTTTTTTCGAAGATTTATTAAATGTCATTATTTATCCAAAGCGTATTTATATATACTCATGCTATTTATAGACATATTATAATATATAAATTTAATATTTTATCAACAAAATTAATGGAGAAGATTTACGATTTAGGAAGATAAAAAAGATTTATGAATTTTGTCATAATGAATTAAATATAAACTTAATGCATTTACAAAGTTACTAGAAATGCAAAGAGATGTTAAAATCGGGGGGGGGGAGTGTCCTACTACTTGTCTCCGTTTTTTTTTTTAAAAAAAAGGTGAGGGCAAAATTTATCCTAAAAATAATTAAATATCCATAACATACACACTATCTGAAGACGAATTTATACTTCTGAAAATATTAAGAAAATTTATAATATTAAATTAAAAATTTGTAATATAAGAAGTAATTAAATTTATAAATTTGTGCAACTAAAGATTCTGAATAATATTAAAAAAATAAGCATATGTAGAATTTTACTTGAAGCTTCACATTTGAGTTCTTTTATAAAATTCAGTTTTTAGACTTTCAAAAATTATAAATATTATTCACGTTGAAACTTTCTTTTTAAGAACTTTAAAATAAAACAGGACAAAGATAATTGATTTCAAATGTAAATATTTTATGTAAAAATTTAATCTGTGCTTTGTGTTTCAATACTTTATCAATTTTATTCTTTTAACATGAAGATACGAAATAATTTCGAAGTACATTTTAGCTCAGTTAACTTTTAAACTAATTTTGTTTTCTCTTTTATACTTAGAAATTTAGCATTTATTTTCAGTATTTGAATGAATCAAATTTTATTGTTGGATAAAATGGAAGAAATTCATTTAAAAACTTATTGCATATACTACCACCTTTTTAATTTTATTTTCATGTGGAGTGTATGCAAAATAATAAATTATATATATATAAAAAATATATATATTATAAATAAAAGTTATATATATATATATAATAAATATCCATATATATATATATTATATATATATATATATATATATATTATATATATATATATACATATATATAATGTAAAATTCAGATTATACGCAAATTTTATGACGTAATTCTTGAGGATTATTAATAGGAAAAGTCAAAAAGAAATAATTTAATTATTAATTTTATACAGAAAAAATAATTTCACTTAATCCCATTTCCCAACAGAAATAAATGACAAAAGATTTAACTTGAGGTCAAGTTATGAGCTGCAATTTTTTTTAGGATTTTAATCAACACGGGATTCTTCGAATTATGAGTTTTAATTCTTTTATGACTTTAATCAACGCAGGATTTCATTTTCAACCTAATGGCTGTAGTAATCCTTGTGTAACAACTCAAATGCATCATATTAAATAAGTATAAAATTAGTTTTTAAAGTGAAAAAGGGGAATATAAAGTGTAAAGTATTGATTTTTTGAAATTTTATGAGTTATTAGATAGAAATTGATTTTGTACTTAAAATTTGTTCAAAATAGTGTATTAATTTGCAATTTATATAAGATTTAATTTTTTAGAATTATTTCTTGATATATATAATCTATGCAAATGTGATATAACATAATGAATAAATATTTTCTTAAAAGTTTATTTAGGTAAATTAAAAAATCCATTAAAAATAGTTTTTACAGACACATTTGATCAAATTCATATATTTTAGGTATATTATTTATGACAGAGTCGTATTTTTTACAGAATTTGTGTGTGTGTGTGTGGAAATAAATACTGCAAATATTCCTGAATAGCATGATAAGTGGCAATAATTTAATACATAACATTTTAAAAATCTGATGGGATGCCGTATACATGATACGATTTTTAATCTGCGAAAGGTAGAGCTAAATGATAGCACTTAAAAGAAAAGGCACTTGGTTGATTTGACAACAAAATGTCTAAAGTGACGTCATATTCTACTAAAACTTATCTTACACATTTCGAAAAAAGATTATAAGTTTCAATGCTATTTAGAATTTAATTAAAGATTTTTATAGTAAGTAATAAAACTTGTTTGTGATCAAAATTTATTTTGAATCCTTCTTGCATTTTATCAATATGATAATCAAAGGAACACACACACACAATACTACATATTTTTAGAACAAAAAATTTCCAAGATAAGCATCATAAAACAAATGAAAATTTTTAATGAGCCGTGTTTTGCATTCTGGAGACTATTATTTCCAAAGGAGCAATAGGCTTTTTAGCATCTTTCTTTATTATAGGGAAAATTTATCCTTCTGCGCTACTTTGCCGTTATGACGAATTTAATAATTTTATCAAAGTGTACTGTTCGCCTTTTATATAGAATAACTACTCATTCATGCATACAATTATAAATAAATGTAAATACATTACAAATACTTGCGTTTAACCTATCACATTGTTTCTTCTTTGGATTGTTGCATACTGTTGGTAGCACTGCTAGAATATGAACTTCGTAGATGGGATGATACAATTTTTTTGATAGTTCAAATTACTGTTCTTCTAAATGTAAATCACCTTTTTTTTGGTTAATAAAAAAGCCTTTTTATACAGACAGAGACGCCAATATTTATAGTCCCTCAAACAATATCTTCTACAAAATTTAAGAATAATATCTGAAGTTATTTTCCTAGTGGGCTGCATATTGACAACTAA
This sequence comes from Trichonephila inaurata madagascariensis, assembly GCA_019973955.1. Taxonomy (NCBI): domain Eukaryota; kingdom Metazoa; phylum Arthropoda; class Arachnida; order Araneae; family Nephilidae; genus Trichonephila; species Trichonephila inaurata. Next base: position 64,447 of record BMAV01001803.1, read on the forward strand.
GTCTCTGAATGCAGAGGCAAGTAGCCAAATGTAAGAGCTATTTCATGGTGGCACCATCTAGTAGCGGCATTCGCTACCAAACTTTGACACTTGAATTAATTTTAATGTAAGCTATCGTAGGAAGTTAAATATTGCCGTGATTTAACTTTGCATAGAGTATTACCAGAAATATTCCTTTTCTACCAATTGATACATAAGGAATCTTTTACATGCCACATAGCCATACAACATGTGTGCCTACAATTTTCGCATCTAGAAAATCTATCGACTCTAACCGGGATTGAAGCTCACAATCTGGGCTTTTTGAGCTTACAAACCGAGCACTCTACCTCTAAGCCACCACACACACACACAAGCCAAAACAAATAAACCATATTTAAATAAACATAAAATAACTAAAATTAAAAATTTTCTGAAAACTGGAAAATTTATTTAACTTTTCTGTTAAAAATGATTAATATAACTCTAAAATTTAGTATAAAAATTTTCAAAATGAATAAATATTTTATTGAGTTATATTTCTAAATGATTCAAATTTGCTAATTATTTACTTAGATCACACCACACCCAGTTTTTCAATAGCATACCGCAAATTCTATACTAAAACAATACATCGTTTTTGATGGATGCTTCAAAATATTTCTCATCAGTCATGAACATCAATGGAATTTGCTGTGATTAATGTCCTTTTAAAGTTATTAATAATGAAGTTGTGTAAAATTCTGTGTAAGTACGCAAACTGGATAACTAGCGAAGACCTGAGTATAAACTTCACTCTTCCATTTCCCTTTTATTTTATCTCCGGAGAAAATGGCAGGCTACCACCATGTCTTAGTTAAGCACTGAATCTGGATTAAATTTCCTTCGGGATTTACTTAGAGCCATGATTATTGATTACTATGATAATTAGTAGTAATTCTATTTTACAGAAATTCTAAAATGATAAGTCTTTTGAGTTTCTCAAATAACAAGAAATGTTACTTCATATAAATTAGATTATTTTCTATCACACATTTAGAAATTTCTTTATTAAAGAGGAGAGGAAAATTTATTATTTCATAATTATTTAAGAACTCAAATTTAAAACAATTCGAGTCCATTAATGATAAGGAAGTAATTAGGATGAACACTTTAAACATCGATAGTTGACACACAGGGAATTACACACAACACATGTTTAAAATTTCATAGTATATGTTTCCTTCAGTTATTATCATGTATTTTATTCATGCATATATATATATATATATATATATATATATATATATATATATATATATATATTTCTAATGGACTGCCGACTGGGGTTTTTCCATTGTAGACCTAGTACATTCTCCGAAAGCTGGTATCGCTTTTTTTAGAGCGGCGTAATATAGGCGGATACCAATCACCTCAGGTAATTCTGACGCCCAGTTTCTACCCTAGAGGGAGACACCTGAGCTCTGACAATGCGAACCCCTACAAGGATTTTTAATTTTGCTCCAGAGCACCCTAGCCAAACAGACAATCTAGAGATCTTTTAAATGCCGTATAATCACACGACATGGGGCCGCTGTCGATCATGAACATCTACCGACTTGGGCTGGGGTCAAACCGCAACCTTGGGTGCAAAAGGCCAGTGACAAAACGACCTCGCCAGCCAGCGTTACCTATATACATAGTATAATAAAATACAATGAAATACTACAGTGAAAACGTTGTAAAACCTACAATGCCCAAGAAGAAAGAAATTGGACTTCAAGTGACAGAACAAATGTAGATACAAAAATAGTCTTTGGATTAAAATGGAGACATATTACGATTTCTAGAGGTGTCGCTGAATTAGGCCAGCGATTTAGGGTTAAGCAATGCTTTATGGATCCACCTTCCCAGTACAGCAGAAATTTTCAACATAATAGAAAAAAAACAGAGCCATGTTGAAAAGTTAAGCCTATTCCTAACACACGTGGAGGATAAACCAGACATTAAAGTAAAATGAAATAAAAAAGAAAACAATAATGTTACTCTCATAGAGAGGAATAATAAGAAAAAATTCTATAGAAAATATTAGGATATAAAAACTTACATGTAAAAATTAATCCCTGAATATGAGTAGACATGCATCTTATACCAAAGTTCAGCGTAAGCTGGTTGAAAAATGGACGCATTAGCACAAGAAAGAAAAACAGTGCCATGCAAATAATACAAGCCAATATATATATATATATATATATATATATATATATATATATATATATAGCTTATGTACGCGGCGTAGTCAAGATTAATCGCATACTATCAAAACACTTATAGCGTTGAGATAATTTTAAAGTTTGACGAATAAATCTTTTGTAATGACTCACAGGACTAGATATTTGTATAACCTATGTACTATTTTGTTGTTTCCAAAGCTACCCGATCGATGGTGTAAGATCGAGGAAATCAAAATTCATCGCGTGGTAAGGGCACAGATTAACGTCTATCTAACCGTAGCTTTGATCATTATGCAGATGACAGTACGATTTGTCTCTATTCCAAACCAATTCTGTGTTTTGAATCCAGGCAGTTTCACTAACCACTAAGAAACTATGAATGCATCATACTGTATTGTTAAAAATAAGCCAGCAATTATATTTTAGGGCCTCTGACCCTGGTTAAAAAATTGAATAAAAAAAAGTTTTTTTCCGAAGTGATAAGTTATGATGTCAAGAAAGAGGAAGGGCACATTACGAAAGTTCCCCTGTAGGAAAGGAAGAAATTTTGTATCAGTAAGGAATTCATGTTCCCTGTCATATGTCTAAATTTTTGTGTAGCTTAATTATTACTTTAGGTATATATATATATATATATATATATATGAAATGTTTTGGAGTCAGAAACAGACTTAGTTTTTAAAAAGGAACTTATTCAATCATTTCTAGATTTCATCTGAAGCTAAGAAGCAGGGAGCAAAAGCACGCCACCCTGAAAATCTTAAATGGGTTAACACTTAAAACACCGATCGCTGATTTCATGAGTGAACTTGAAAGTTAATGCTGACATATAGGGCTATTAAATATAACGATCTGGATTAGACATGTTTATTGGCTAGGCCATATGTTCAGAAGAAATAAATGGGTGATTAATTTGATACTTGAAGAGCTAATGAAAAAATAAAAGTTAGTAACTAGATGGGAATTTAATTTTTAATCTAATTTAATTATCCTTACATATATATATATATATATATATATATATATATATATATATATAACAATTTATCAGGAATTAAAACAAACATTTTAAGGGAATAATATATATATATATATATATATATACGTGTGTGTGTGTGTGAGAGAGAGAGAATGTGAGTTTTTAATACCCAGGTTTAATTTCTAAGTTAGAGGTATTATACTAATGTTCAAAATTAAAAGAAAACTCTCTTTTGTTTGATTATTTGAAGTATTGATCAGAATAAAATAAAACTATGTGTATACGTAGGTCTGATATAATACATAATCGTATAGTACAACTGTATGGCAACGTTTAATTTGTGATTAAGGAAGTCACATAGAGATAAATGATGATATAAAACAAAATAATTGGATTACTAGGAAGCATGGACCACATACACACAATCTTACAACGGCGTTTTCGGCATGAATGCATGCTAAAAATGAGGCAGATTATAACCGCCCTCAGGTTATATAGATGATACAGATTATAATCTCTGATTATACAGATGAGGCAGATTGTAATGTCTGGTTATACAGATGAGACATATTATAATCTCTGGTTATTCAGATAAGACAGATTATAACAGAGGTAACCTGTGATCAGATTAATCTCAAACAATCTGTAAAAAAAAAAAGCACTGTTAAGAGATTCTCTCCAACCTGATGTTTACCCAGTCTATGAAATTTCCACTGTCATACCAGTCTCCTTCTCTGATGTTGCGGGAAATGTAGCGGATCCTTGGATCCACACACATCCAGATGACAGCCGAAAAGAGGTGCTTAAGGTATCGACTACATTCGGAACCGTGATTTTAAAAAAGCATATAAATGGATAATTTTCATGATATTTAGTGTCACTTACATTAGAATACATGTATAAAATTGTTTCAATGACATTTTGACAAAAAAAAGTTATTTAAATGCAATATTTCGGCGAAAAATTAACTTAGAATAACCTTTTTTCTCAAAATGTTCTCCTTTCGTGAAAAATGCTTCTATTATAATAATATTTTGCCTGTATATAGCTCAAACCTCTGTACAGAGGCTCAACTATGAATTTTGAAAAATGCACATTATTTTCAGAGTTACAACCATTTAAAATAATTATCGGCATTTTTTTTTCTTAAAATTTCTCCCCTCTGTTGTCGTAAAACACGGATACACCCACTTCTAAGTTATGTATTTCAAAACTTCTAATTGAGCCTCTGTACATAGGTCCGAGCTATATACAGGCGAAATATTATTATGATAGAAGCACTTTTCACAAAAGGAGAATATTTTGAAAATGGGTCACTCTATGTTCCTTTTTTGTCAAAATATTGTACTTAAATAATTTTTTATTGTAATATTATTCTTAAAACAATTTTATATACATTTTCTAACCTAAGTGACACTAAATATCATAAATATTGTCCATTTATACGCTTTTGCAAAATACCTTAAGTTGAATCTGAAATCGTACCATGCTTATAAAGAACAATCTTCCATTGAGCATAGATCCAATATCGATGTTCTCTGTACCGTGTTCAGTCAGCTGTTTTGGGTGCAAATCTAAACAGGAAACAAAGAGCAGGTCTTTTTGAAAACCAAAATCTCTCATTTTGCTTTTTAGAAACAGTAGCCTTGACACTTGGGTTTTGGGAGATACATGAAGTTCATAACACAGATGAAAAACTGTGGCATTCCTTTCCGCCCTCTCTATAATAGATACATCGGCATGCACGCCTGCAAGTATTTTCCACATGTCCAGTTGCATCTATACACTTCCGTAATCCTTACTAAAAATTTCCTCTTTGTTTGTATTAATTTTTCCTTTCGTTTAATAAATTTCAAAAAATCAAACTAAATATGCGGATTGTCTTACTTTGTATATCAACGCGGAAAAAAATAAAAGTGGCAAATATACATTTAAATCCCTGTGTATGAAATCAAATTTATTATCAGGTTTACAATATGAAATTTTATTTTATGAAAAATTACAGATACTGTAATTATATAACTGAATTACAGACACTGTAATTACATATAACTGAGTTACAGATACTGTAATTATATACTATATAACTGAATTAAAAATATTATACATTACACAAATTGAAACTCAGATTTTTTTTGTCTCTGCTTAAGCGCTTATTCATCTAAATACTCTGAAATAAATTAATTATTTTATATATTCTATTGCATAAAAATGTTTAAAATATTTCATCTTTAGACAGGAGATGTGTGAGTTAAATGCGCATCAATCGATGGTCCATAACACAGTTTGAATAGTGACAACGCGAAATTAATTCAAGTAGCCATCTCCTCCCAAACATTGTCCTAAGGAATTAAAGGAACTGTTCCCCGTCATTTGTATGTGTGTATAATTGAACTATTACCAAATTGATAAATATATCGAGTTCGAGTAGTGAGGAGAACTCATCATTCCTGCAACCGAACAATTAGTCCTATACGTAATTGCAACAGCAAATTAGGATCGCGAAATGGTGAGGAACTTTACGAAAAATGATTGGGAGCAAGATTAGGTATGAAACACAACGGAGTTTTCAGTCAACATCAATTATTATATATTTAGAAATAAACAGAGAGGGAAAGCTTTATACTATCAAAATTAATAGAAAGTATAGGTGATGAGATTTGGAAAGAGCTAAGATAAACCAAAATCATAGCGTTACATAGAGTTAATGTTTGGAAAAACTGCTCGGGAATTTGCAATTTTGAACAATACCATGTGGCTCCCCAATAGAATAATGGGTTCTTTCAAAATTTGAGTAGATTAAAATTACCACTACATATTTTTCCTATAAAATCAATTACTGTGTTCTTTATTCAAATAATTATAAAAAATTTGCCGATTGGATTATATTTGTAGAATAACAAATATTTTTTGTTAGCTTTTGGCATATGAAAAATATTTTTTTAAGATGTTTCATAGCATATCTAAGAAAAAATCGGATTCCAACTTTTATTTGTATGCTTTAAAATACTAAATTTATTTGAAACTTCTAAATATTTTTGAGAGAAAATGATTAAAAATATTTTGTCAGGTTGTAAATTTTAAGTAAGGTATAACTAAATGGCATAAATACTGAAAGAGTTTTTGTCATCTAGTTATCACCTGAATAATCATTGCTCAATAATCCAAAGATCTTGCATCTTGTTCCTTCTACTTTTTGCATTACTGATTCAAAAATATTGAATCACATCATACATCTCGTAAACGGTAGTGTAACATTAACTCACAGATATTGGCATTATTATACTTTGAAAATAAAAAATATGGCGGAGTTGATTTGTAAATCAACATTAATTTTTTAATAATTTATTATTTTGAAAAAAAAAGTAATTGTGTATTTGAAATAACATTATCCTGTAAATGGTACTCTTATGTTCGTACATTGAGAATATTTCTTTTAAGTTTGCCAAGACAATACTTATCCTATTTTTTTGTTTAAATTTTAATTATTCATTTACGTTTTTCTGAAAATAAAATAATATCAGTACTAAAAATGCCAATCTTTGATACAATAGGATATTACAAATTATAAAGTATAGGAATTAATATAATGAGATGCACCTCTCTTAGTTCCTCAAAACACAATTTTAGTTTTCTCTTCAAACTCTCAAGCACAATGTTAAATAAGCAGTATAGCTTAGTTGAAATGATTTTTCACAGTTTATAACTCGAATTCAGAATATATCTAATTTTAAACCATTCAGTTATTTTTAATATAAATTTTGAAGTGAATGTTTTTATTTTATTCCTAAAAATGTCTGTTATCAATATGGAATTCATTGTCCCGTATAGAGGGGTACTTTTCGTCATATGTAAACAGTGGCGTAAGGGAGAATATTAGAGCCCTCCGCAAAGACAAATTTTTGCCCCCTAGAATCTTGGATCCCCCAGCAATATAGGGGTCACGGGACTGCACGCCACTGTATTTAAACCAATTTCCACTTTATATTATTCCCCTATTCATAGTGTGCAAATATCGAATAATTACTTTTGTTTCCCCACTCGAAAGTTTCGGTACATGTCTTTTCCCGTTTCCCTCATATGTACCTAAGCCTTTGATTCAGTAATGCTTAATGTGTTTCACTTACTTTATATAAACTTTTAAAAGTGTTTATTCAAATGTGTGCAGTTTTAAAATACCTGAAAAAATGGATGTGCATTTATTAAACTGTTCATACTTTCACTTGTAATAAAGTCCAACTAATTATAACATGATCTTTCAATGTTCTCAGAGTGATGAAAAATAGCTTCAGGAAGTTTATGTTGGAATTATTAAACCATTTACTGTTTTTTATTTATTATTATTAGTTATCTGGCAATCGTAGTTTCATAACAAGAAGTTTTTCTATAAGTTTTGAAAATCGTTTCTTTTGAATGAATTAAGTGATGGTAGAGTCTTTAAACACATAATGATTTTTAAATAATTCTGGCTGGAAAATAAACAATTAAAGTTTATTTCCATTGAAATTCTGGTCAGATATTTCTAAAAATAAAGAGGAGAAAAGTTATTTATTTCTTTTTAGACAAACATGTAGTAGACAGTATCTTATTATTTTATGGCTGATTTTTATTCACAGTGGAATTTTAAAGGTGTATTACAGGGTCAGACCGAAAATATGATATTTTATGTGGATTTTGATGCTTATTTATTTTTTACTTCGCTTTGTATAGTTGCTTAAAAAAAATATTAACAACCCAACCTCACAATTTCGAGTTATGAAGGAGGATACATAAACAAATATATGTTTCCTTAAATTTTTTAGCAAAAATGACATCTAACTGTAGTTTAATCTTAATATAACTGTAATGGCCTCCCGCCTGGGGGTCACCTCTTCATCTACCCAACCTAAATCTGTAGGGGGTAAAGATTGATGACCCAAACCAGCCATGAAAAAACCAATTTATTATTACCAAATATAATAATCTAAGACAAGCCAGCTATAGAGGGAAAATCTAGAGTGATATAACGATAGCCCCAAACCCCTCTTGAATAAATGCATGAAATCCTAAAGCTTAACTTTACTCAAAGTTATCTTAAGAATCATAACTTACTTAATTTATTTTAATAACTAAAGCCCTTCCTATAATCACACGTCTATATTCCGATCCTTACCGTAACAGCACTGCTTTCCACAACTCAGCTTCTTTTCCTTCTCCTTCGAATACTACACTTCCAATATGTATATACTAGCCAATCTGCATTCAAGGTTTCTTCTTGAGAGGGATGGCTGTGAAATAACTCAATTGCTGGTCCCAAAGATTCACCAAGAGGATTAATAGAAAATCACACGGAATGCACCGTCACATAACGTTGGGGGTGGAATGGAACTTTGGAGATTGTTGAGCTATCAGGATCGGGTGCCACCCCGTCACTTGACCGAGGTTCAATATTACAAGAACGGATGCCAATAGTTCTCACATTGATTTAGAATGCAATTTTATATAAAAAAAAATATCAAGAGGAAACACAAATTATGCTATGTATATATATAGCTAGATATAAATATACATGATGCTAATTTTTCTAATAACAGCAAGGATTTTTCAACAATAATTTCTAATAACAAGAGGATTTACAAATGGATTATCATTGAATTAATTTAATGAATTCAAAGTGCTTGCAACAGAAACGCTCATGGATAAATATGTTATCTATAATTTTACCAATAAAAATATTATTAATTCAATAGTTCCTTCTGATTTACTTTTTTTTTATTTCACACTTGTTGCTTATGTAAAAAGTTATCTAAGTATTAATTCTGTTGATAAAATAATTATACGTTGGGGCTAACAATTACTTTACTTCATTAACCAATTAGGGTTTTATTTATCTTATTTATATACTAAGCCTAGTAAAAAAAAATTGTACGTTATTTAAACGTACGAAACAAATTCTGATCCTAAGCTGACTTCAGTATTAAAAAGAAGCAGCAGGAATAAATAATTACACATCTAGCAAATGCGATAAGCAACACATTAAGACACTTTTCTATTTATCCAACAAATGCTCGTGAGAAATATCTTTCAGGTATTTCCAGTTTGATGCTTTTACGATAGAAGCAAAGATTGCGATAAGATGCTAAAGGATAAGAACAAGTAATGACAGAAGTTTTCAAAGAAAAGGTGTCCGAAATTGGGCCATATCATTTCGGGGCTGCTCTATTTTCTATATTGTTACCTGTTAGCCTCTCGTGGTTAAGATTGGGGTTTGAAAATTTTTTCAACAATGCATGAAAGGGAAATAAATGTGTTCTCAGTGCAAATCTTACTTTTTAACATCACGTCTGAGTCGGATATGTAGCCTTTCTCTTTAAAAAAAAAAAGACATTTTGTAAATTGACTTTAACGCACTCTTTTCCAGTAATGATATTTTCTTCAAAATGAAACTGTTGTTAAAAATATCATTTGGGCAAAGTGTGATTTGCAGTCATTGATGATTCATGAATACAAAAGGACTCATGATGAAAGACTTGAATGAAAAACATCATGGAGTTCATTCGAGGATCACGTTAAGTATCTTTTTCTACAAGATGAATAATGATTTACAGTGTTTAGATTTCAGATTCTTTCTATGAAAGACAATTTACCTTGGCCTCTTCATATAAGGAATAATGTGGAGAGATAAAAAGGCACGTAAATATTTACGAATATAAATATTCTAGGCTAATTCATTTTTAAAAAAGTTTTTTAATTCCTTATTAAAATAAAACTAATTTTTAAAAGTCAAATCAGAAAAATGTGTCATTGTTACCTCTATATCTGAAGATAGTAAAATAAATAAAATTATAACGTTAGAAAAAAAAATAATACATGGTTTTTAATATAGATATCGCGATTTTAAACTTTAAAGGAACTACTGTGTTTAAAAATGCCTAAAACGTAAGTCAAATTTACTATCCATGCATACTTAAAAAGTCTTGTCGTATTTAGTGTTTTTGCTCATCTAAGTAAGTTGTAATTGTGATTTCACAATATGATTCAAGATTTCTTCCATAAAAATATTTTGCCAGGTTTTCTAAAATTTTATTTATGATTGAGATAGAATTATAGAGACACAGTTTCTCCAAATATTTAAAAGAAACAGATTTCTCATAATTTATTCATGGACACAAAATAAAAATTCCTTTGATTACTACAAATATTTATTTTTTAAAAAAAAAAAAATTTAAGCTAAATGTTAATAAATCTTTATTTTTGAGCAGGCTGTTCCAACCATAAAAAATTACAGAATTTTAAAGCTATTTTACTTGTATATTACATATGCGTTACACGTGTTCTCCATTTCTTAAGACGAGGAAAATGCCCGCTTAGCATGGAGTGGAGAACATCGACATTAGAATAGGGATTAATATGAGACTGCTGAAGATGGGGGTGATTTCACATTCAGCCTAGTACTCATTCTTGACGTACCTTCATCTGGTAGGAGCTAGGGACCAATTACATCCTAGAAAAAAACTGGTATAGGATCTGGACAGGTATGTTAGTTGAGCGCACAAGAGACCATATCTTTGAAAAAACCTGTAACTGTAGTGAGATACAGGGAGGATGAAATCCTTAAGCAACTTATCAGAATAGGAGTTAGTCTAGGACAGGGGCAGGTGGATTTTTCATATTAATAGTATTTATTCTATGACAAAAATATTATTTTTACTTCAAAAAACTCAAGTAACACAAAATTGTCAAGTTGAATACTTGAACAACAAGAAGCAACTGCTGGACAGTGGAGTGTGGAGGTACTCAATGCAGGGAGCAGAGTAGATACCAACGTATGTACTTAATTTGTTAGCTTCCGAGTCAGCAGAAGATGAGGTCAACACAGGAACCCAATCCCGTGGAAGCGCGAAAGATGTGATTATCAACATTTATTCTCCCTTTCAGTCGGGGAGAGGGGAATTTTTCCCCTATAGTGGCAGTGAACGTGTTAAGGGTCATCATTTGCTTCCAATAAAGGTACATGTGTCGTCTACACATTAATGGAATCACTTGCTTAAGTAAACGCATCGATCAATTGTGAAAGGACGATTCCAAAATCTAGCTGGTATCAGTGTTCCATTAATAGGTTTCTTTAGGTAAGAGTGTCTTAGGTCTTAGTAAAGGTAGTCACCCCAAAATGTCTTGGCGATTCACCGATTTACAGCGGTCGACTTAATTCCCGTCCCTGGTTTAGATTATATTTTTATGTATGACAACGCTCATCCACAAGTTTCCGTAAAAAAGTGAAAATATTTGCCGTTTGGATTGGCCAGCCAGACCTTCATAGTACAGAGCATATTAAAGACTTTCTTGGTAGAGCTATTACAACTTACTTTCATACTTTCATAACCTGCCAGGACGTGAAAACAGCGTTGCTGAAGGATTCAGACCAACTGCCACAGAAACTCATAAGGTGTCTCACTTCCAATAATAATTCATCTTGTTAAAGCTATAATACAAGGAAAGAAGATCATACTTTCTCTTAATCCATTTTTATTCCGTTTTGTAATCCCTGTATTGATAAGCTAGACGTACGATTATGTAAGCTCATCATTACTGTTATGTGTGTGTGTACGGAATTTCGGTATTTTTCATTATATCATCCATCATATATACTTAATTACATTTAATTAATATTGGACATATTTTAATTATACATTAAAATATGTCCAATAATACTGGAGATTCTGGTTGCAGCATCTAAAACGGTTGATGCGCATTAATTCTATCGAGAATAAAATCTTCCAGTTGGCGTGTGGTGTAGAAGTTTGGAGAGTGAGGTGCCAGCTCTGGTATTGTCATCGTCCCTTGACAGTAGTTCAAAATTACGGGTCCATCACCAATGGCCCTCATTTTAATTCAAAATGTGTTGTTAATTAACAATTAATCAGTTCATTAAAAATAACTAAAAAACAAAAGTTTTCTTATTTTGAGCACCAATAAGTTGTTTTTTCAACGTATGATATGTACCAATATTAATCTTTACCAAATATTTTGTTATAAATACACGTATTTGTTGAACTATTTTTGCTTGTCATCCAATACATGTGTTGATTTACAAATAAAAGTAGAACTAAATTTTAAAACATTTTACGGCAAAGGAAATTTTTAATGTAACTCTAAATTACATCTCTTTAAAATTTCGACTGTTTCATTATTCAAAAATACCTTAAATTTTACTTTTCACTCAATATAAATTCAGATAGCTCTGTTAGAGTAGTATTGTACTTTAGCTCGAAATTAATTAATCTGTAAAATGATTATTTATGAATAAAATCTCTAATTAAATATTGTCAAGCTGTATTGGAGGTAATACAGGCAGTTCGAAAATATATTTTAATTTCTTACAAAAAAAAGGTCTCCTTTCACAACAAACCAATGAAATGTATAAGCTTTTCTTTTTTTTCCCTTTTATTATTTTGCATTATTAATATTTCTTTTATCAAGTTTGATGCAAAGAGTGCATGTCAAGCCACAAATGAATGTATTTTCCAACCCCTAGAGGAGAAAACGTTCTCTCTTAGAAAAGGTTTTCTCAAAACACTGTGTTGTATCTGCACACACACACAATAAAAGTTATGCTTGTGTTTCTGTAAAAAAGTAGAAATGGTATAATTTATGAGTTTTAAAAATATTGTTCAACTGTTTTCTTTTATTTCCTCCATAGTTATTTTAAAAACATTTGTTATGTAGTTAAAAGTATTCAGCCTTACACTTTTCTGTGCTGGTTTTGGTTATTCTTTTAAAAAAGAATAACATTAGCCTTTCTAGAATTTATAAGTAGTATATGTATTCCAACTAGATTCCGATTAAGTGATAGTTCCATTTAAAAAACTTGTCATGTATAAAATTCAACTAAACATAATTTTTATTTATTAACATTAATTACTGTAAGTGAATGAGTAAAACTGTGGGCTTATGTCGTAAGAGCGAAATTAGTTACAACAACAGTTTAAAATACAATTACAATAAATGATGAATAGAATGGGCAAAAGCTGCGTTTATTTTTAAGGTATAATTAATTAAAATCTGATTAAAATATTGCATTTTATTAAAAATGATGGTACACATAGGTGTTATTTTCATTTCGATTTATTTCCTCCTGTAGGGTGAAAAAATGTATTTAAAGTACCCTTTTTTCTGACTTTTTATATTGTGCTTTAAAGTCTGAGAGATGATAAATGTAAAAAAGAGGATAAATTATCGAAAGTGGAAGGGGGAGTTCCAAGTCCGGAAACAGATGGCTGAGTTTTAGTTTATACAGCAGTAAATTTGGAAGAAAGACGCGCTTGTGAGTTGATGAAGCTGACGAAACCAAGGAATGTAAGCTATAAGAAGAAGCAGTGTTAGAAGTGAGAAAAGAGGTGGTTAGATTCAAATGATACAGTAGATGCTTTAAAAGACGTAGAAGGCAACAGATGCGGCTGAATCGATGCACAAATTTCAGGCACCGAGGAAAATACACTTGTCATCAGAATGGATAGAGATGGCAATAGTTTCAGACATATCAAAGTTGGTCTTTTTAAAAAATATTTTAACCTCATGCGTCGTAGAGGTAAAATGAAAATGAAAAATTAAAAACCTGGACATACGTTTGCAATACCTGTGAAACTATGAATAAGGGATAACTTTGCAAAAAAAGAGTAGAAGGTCACTGATACTTTGTAAAAATTTCATTCTATTGGATTAAAATTATTAGTACTTCTTTTAATAGTAATTTTCCATGATAATTATTAAAAAAGTTAATATATCAACCATTTTCATTTTCAAAGAATATGCTCTCTCTAGGTTTAACTTAACTCAGTGGTGCGACAGCTCATGATGGCCAACTCAGTATACGTGACCATGGGCCCTGGGGTGCATGAGCAGATGTTCCTGTCAGATGGTCAGTCTAACGCGAAACCCCCAGTGTTAAGTTCCCAAGCAAGCTTGGTACTAATTTTATCGACCCATTGAAGGGATGAAAGGCTAAGTCAACCTTGCCCAGCCCTGGGTTTGAACCTCGGACCTGTGACATAGAAGCGCGATGCACTAACCACTCAGCCACTGGGCTTCTCCTCTCTAGGTTTAGAAAAATTAAAAGTATGCTTGTAAAGGTTCAGTCTAGTTTTCCTTTACATCCTTCGATTAAAGGTAAGACATGGAGTAATCGCAATATTTTTCTTCATAATATAATTAGAAATCATATTTTTTGTTGTAATCTATTTTTTCCTTTCATATAAGTAGAGGAATACCCTTAAATGACTTTCAAAAAGTGCAAGTGAGGGGAAAGGTGTGAACGAGAGATTTCCCGTCTACTTAAAGTTTGTTGTATTGTAATTTGTAGCATTTTATGAAAACCAGACAGACAAAGATCCAAAAAGAAGACACGACGACGAAAAATACTGACTCCTCGTAATAAAATAAATTTCCTGGAGTTCAAAAAAAAAAGGTACAACCATTTCCAAAACCAAGTCATAAGCATGTGTCTTCAGATATAATGTGTACAACAACATAAAATGTTCCATAACTTTCTAGAGAGAAAGAAACATCTTCCGAAGACATCTCTCAACATCCTTTTTTCTAAAGAGAAGCATCATCCGAAGTGACGAAAACACACATAGACAAACACTTTTTATATTTATTTAATCAAAATATTATACTCATAAACAGGATTTTTGAGTAAGAACAATTTATTTTTTATTTCCCTCTTTAAATATTAATGAGTCCTATATTTCATGGAGAGTATTGTAAGTTATTTTGTGTGTATGTAATAATAATACTCCACTCATGATTTGCAAATATAAATCATTGTATAACACTAAAGAAAAGAAAAATGTGCAGACACACACAATATAGTTTCATAAAACATCTAATAATTTTAAATTTATAACATAATTTAGCTGCTAAGTAAATAAAATCTAGTTAAGAGGAAAATCTATGCGCAGAATTTTATCAAAGTTTAATAAAATAATTTTCATTTTTTGTATTTATTAAAGCCTGTTATTAAATGCTTTTCATTAAAACTTTTTTTTTCTCTCGAGATTACAAAAAAGTAGAAAGGTCAGCATTTTTCTTCTTTTTTTTTAAAAGCTGTTAATCAAAGTAAAATTAGTTATAATATTTTACTTCATATTAGAAAAATGATAAATGGGTGATTAATAGCAGTTAATTTTTTTCTTTTGTAAGGGTAAAAAAATAAAACATGAAATCCAGATCCTTTCTTACTCCGTAAATGTAAAAAATAACGTAGATGTAGTTCTATCTTTAGTAAAAATATATCATAAATTATTTTCTTCCTCTACTGCGATGTTTTTGAAATTTTTGCTATCCTTTTTTTAAACACACAATAAACTTGTATTGTCTTACAACTTTTACTCTGATTTCTAATAAACGATGGAAGATACGAACAATTTTGTCCTTATTTTAGTAAAATTATATCAAAATAATCTCTTTAGAAATGGATTTGCAAGGTTCAAATAAAATGTTGGAAAATTCAAATCCCTTATTAATATATTTCATATTATTTTAAAATTAATTTGTAAATAATTATTATTTAAAATGCATTACAAATAAAATATGAATGCTATGATTAATATATTAATCATTATAACTCGTTAATGATACAAAATGTGATTTTATATATAATTTTTTTGAGCAGAAAGAGGATAGTGCAAGTGAATTTTACCTGAATATAACGAGTCATAATGATGCTCCTAAGCTAATGACATAATTAAAATAAATATATGAATATTATCTTTTTATAAAGTTACCGTTTTTAAAAGATTGTACTTTTTAATGCTATGTCACCATTACTTATTCAAACTAGAATCAATTTCCTAATAACTGGAATACGTTTAATCAAAAATGCTCATCCAGTTTCATATTCCCTATGTATTGAATTGTGGAAGATTGGAGCAAAATACAAGAAATTAAATACTTAAAAATGAGCAAGTAATAATTTTTGCTTTTAAAGAAATTTATTTAGTCAATGAACTCATAATTTTTAGTTAAAAGAATTAGGGCCTGTGTTTATTTCTTCAATTTTTGTTATAAATTGTTAGAACATTTTTAAAATATTGTGATTAAAAATAACATTTTATAAAATAGGTATTATCATTCAATTCAATTTTTTAAACAGAAGCATTTATTAATTCGAAGCTATTTTTATTCCGAAATGTATTTTTCCTGGATATGTTCTACCTGCTTGAATTTCTGTAATTATCTTTATAACAGTAAAGTAAAATGATTTTAGAATTCGTACACATACACACAATAATATTTTAACATATTTGTATTTATAATTTGAAATAAAATCATGGTTTAATGGGGAAACTTGTTTTACAATATTAATTTTAGAAAAGAACTATATAAATTGACAAATATAATTTTGTAAAATTAAACTTTAAAAACTCTTTATTTCGTCTATCTTATCAAACATGAATTTTCTTCTTCAGTAATGAATTTAAATGAAATTATATTGTGTTTTTAACAAAACTATTTCTACGTCTTTCATTTTAACGCGATCCCTTAAACAGCCAAATCCCCTAATAAATTGATCCCAACTTATGGCGCCATCTATTGTGAGAGGAACATTATTACAGTTTTTGTCCGCTAAAGTAAATGTAAATTAAAAGTCACACAGAATTTAAAATCAATCTATAAAATATCACAGAGTATTCGAAAATCAATTTATTTTCATTACATTATTTTACAAAAAAAATTATGTATAATTTATCTGATGAGAATAGATATTCTCAACATTTCATGTTTATTTTTTCTCCATAAATACAAAACTGTTTTTGAAAAACAAATCTTTCTTAAAATGAATTTCTTATTAATGCATGTTAAATTCTTTTTCTGAACATGAAAGAAATATTTTAATAAAAGTGTGTGTATCAGTTATTCAGAAGATCTTACAAATGAATGTCTGAGGAAAAACATTTATTTTGAATTTATATATAATTGGACCTACGAGACTTTTTTCACAGCAAAAATGTTTCTAAATGGTTGAAAAAAATATTTGACATACTCAGTTTTCTAATATTTCTTTATGTATAATCTTTTATAACGTTCGATTTTGATTAGATATTTTTTTTTACAAATGTTCGTTTTCATTCGTAACTAAAATGCTATATATTTCATATTAATGTCATCTAGAAGAATGTCATCTAGTCATCTCTGTCTAATGTCTCTTGGAAGATTAACCTCACATATTCATTTCCTAATTGTATAGTTTATGAAGTAAAATACAAAAAAAAATCAAGTAAATAAACAATTTCAAAGTAAAAATGAATAAACTAAAATTTAAAAAAAAATATTTAACGAAATTAATGTAAGACTCTCAATCTAAGAAATAAAATTTAATTGGAAAATTAGCAAAATGTAGAATACGATTTAACTGTTTTATGATTTATAACTGAAAACATTGTAATAAAGAAGAAAAGTAGGCCGGTCTCTCCATATTATAATAATTAATAAAACCAGTGTTTCTCTACATGTAAATACAAGATATCAATGAATATAGATTTTAATTTGCATAAATACATGCATTTAAGCAAAAACCTTTTAACTGTTTTCTCATTGGGACAGGAGGAGCATATTTGAACGTCAAATATATATTACAGCAGTAACAAATCTTGTTAAACTGAGCTTAGCAATCATTAAAATATTGGTCTGAAAAATAAAAAATAAAAAATTTAAGTTGAAATTCGTTCCGCAAACTAATATCTTCTGTAATTATTTATTTTTTCAAATTCCGTCAATTGCTATGAATTGAAGAATTCCAAGAAATAAACGGTATTTTTCATTTTTTTTTGGGGGCTTTTTCCTTAATTTTTGCTTATTTTCTTCGCTGTGCAATGGAATTTGTTGAAATCAGTGTACTCAAACTCGTTGATTCAAATATCTACATGAAAACTTTTGAACTTAAACGGGGAGCTATTACAGTCCGAATTATTAAAAAGGTTCAGCAGATAACGAAGTAGTTATCTTAACATTTATGATACATAGATCATGTTACTTATGTAAAATTAATAATAAAAAGAGACATATAATATCAAATAAAGAATAAAGATGCTTTATTATTTATTCATATCTGAAATATAATCTAAGCATAATGTAGTAGAATATGAAACAGGATTATCACTTTGTGCTTATTTAATTGTTATCATTTTGAGACTAAAATTCTGTAAAAAATGTATTAAAGTTTTCTATCGAGAGTGTATTTATAAGCTAAGTCTCCGAGCAAAATTCTTTCACTTAGTTTTTTTAATTCTAAAACGTTTTTATGTTCTAGATTAAAAAATAAACTGGTAACTAGAATCATGTAACTAGAATCATCATCTTAATGTCATCGTAAGAGTTGAAATATTATTCCTTCATAATTGTATTTTGTAAGCTAAAAGAAGTTATCCTCTGTTCTTTTTGACATTTGTTAAATTAATCTAGATAAAAATTTCTTTAAGTTATAACAACTGTTTTGTTAAAGCGATACACACAACATATATATAGTTGAAGAAATTTATATTATACTTATAAAAGTTGTAAGTTTTTATACTTTTAGTGGTAATAGAAAAAAGATGGAATTTGTACAGAAGTAATAGTTATTTTAGATTTAAACCAAATTTATATTTTCAAAAACTGTTGTCATTTCTTATGATTAAAACTATATCAATTTTTTTCATATCATCTTACGAGGAAATATTTGTTTGTTCAACTTCTATATACACAAAAAATTCTTATATTCTTCAAAAACAAAGATTTCGAAGTGAATGTTGTCTGACATCCTAATAAGGACAAAGGATTAATATTTATTATTATTTTGAAAAAGCGACTTTTAAGCTTACTAACTCTGCAAGCTTTTTCATGTTTTTCTCTGAAAAAAAAACAACTTTTCGCCAATATCAGCTACTTTTATGTCCAATAATCTAACAAAGTTCTACTGTTCTTTTTACCTCTAAAAACATTACATATCATTCATCTTCTCATAAATATTAGAAAAAGGTAGCCGATCATAAGGTTTATAAAAGACAATATGTTTAAAATTTAATGCTTAATAATTATTAAGGATCTTTACACAGTAAGATCAGACCCAGTTTATCTAGAGATTAAAGAAGACCAGTATAATCTGAAATATGAGAAATTTATTCATAAAAAACAATGTTGAAAAGAAATATTTATACTAAGATAAAGGGCTTTTTTATAACATATCTATAACATAGCAATTATATTTGTATGGAAGGATCAGCAATTCTTCTGCGAACTTTTGGTGGTTGATTCGCATCACTTGGCTTTTAACCTTTAAAATTAATATATTTGTTTTTAGATTTAAATTTTATTGTATTATCCTTGAGATTAAACATTTTGGTCATGAAAAAATTCAATTTTTTTTTTAATTTACTAAATTTTTAAGAAAATTGCCTCGCAATCAAATTTAAATCATTGCTTTTAAGCCTGCACTTATGACTTTCAAAAAGACGCGTTAGAAATAATGGGAATAAATATTGTAATGAATTACCAGGTATTTAGTTTATTTGTTAGATATGAGATCAATTTTGTCCGATATGTGTATTTAAGCTAGCTAATAACCGGATTTTATTAAAATTATAATGTAAGATTTGACTGAAGTTATTTTTCCATCCGTTTTATTTCAAAACATTATAACAAATTATAACAAATATTAGATAGAATAATATAAGTAATGTCCCACATAACATTTTAATAAACGTCACAAATAATGGAAGATTACTTTTTGCTAAATACTCCTGTAGCTCTCGTATTACTTCTTAGGTTTCATAACTGGGAGAATCATACCCTAACTTTCGTGAGATGTCTTATCTTTTTCAATGATATTCTAGAAATTAAATACATTCTTATTACATGCAAAGTATGAATTATCGACTTTTGAGAAAATAATGCAACGAATAATGAGATAAAATGTTCTTTTTTTATATAAATGTAATTTTGATCTTGGATACATTTTGTATTATTTTTATCTTGTGATTATATAAATATCAAAAGAAATAAAGAGAGCCAATTCTGAATTACTTTTATAGGGTGATTACCTGCATACCTATTTACAATAAATAAAGGGCTTTATTTATATCTCTCTTATAACTCAATACAGATTTTGCAAAAAATACAGATATACTTTTTAGTTTTAATCCATACTCGATGTAGATGTAATCTTTTTCTTTAATATGTGGAAAATACTGTTCTGTATCAATATTTAATCATACTTTTATTTTCACAATATAATATTTATAATTTTATAATCAAACAGTTAAGCCTTAAATTGACTAGAATGACACATTTTTGTTTTCAATTTGTTTATATTTCTTATATTTAGTTATTTAAGCATTGATAATTATACATCTCTTCCTAAAAACCCGAGTAAGTATTTATTCAGCAATAACTCCCAAAATATAAAGAGATATATTTTTTTTAATAAAAGAATTTTTAAAATGTATTTGTCCAAAGGATTAACTTAATGCTCATCTCTAAGAGGTTTTTTCATATAAATTATTTTAGATCCGAACATCAAGTTAATCCTTATGGACATGCATATTAAACTTTCAAAAAAAAAAGGGGATGGGGAATTTTAACACATTTTATAAAGTAATCTTTAAAGAAACTTCTGCTTGTTGGAGGGAAAATAAATTTTGAAATGAAAATTTCAATTTGAAAGCAAAACACATCTTAAAAATTCATATATACCTCATATTTAAAAGAATGATTTCGTGAAATATTAACGGTTCCATTCAAACAACGTAATGAGAGCTTTTACTAATGAATCTAGAAATTACGAAATTAGAATAGACAATAAGAATAACAATATAAATGTGATACTTGACTTGCCTAACTATTTTACCAAGTCACGTGAGGAATTTTAAAAGTAATTTTTACTTATGGTACAATATTTCTTATTTATCTAAATGATTAAAGGAACGTTATGGTTCTTGGTGCAGAGAAACGCATGATGAATTGTCATGAAGACAGCGACTATTTTTTTTAGAGATTGCTGTCCCAATATACCTTGGAAAGTTAAAAAGTTACACCTTTGTAAACATTTTTGTAAAAGGTTATTCAGATAAAGCTTCAGACAACACTTCATACATTCTTACGCATTATGAAGCAGGCAAGTAAGTTTAATAATCAGTCGAAAACATGTCTCGGCTCCTACTAGGGGTATACAAAATGGAAATGCATGCAGAGTAATTTGTTTTATGTGTGGAGGGCGAAAAGGGGCAACTATACTGAAATTTATCGGGTGCATGAAGTTAATGGTGAAAATGCAATGTCACGTCAAGCTATCGCGAAGTGGAGTAATTTGTTCGAGCATGAATATATAGATATTGACGAAGCTGAAAGCAAGAAAACACCATTAACTACGACAAATTCCGAAATCGCTGTTGGTGTCAAAGAATTTATTTTTCCTAACAGACACATAACAATAGATGAAATCTCAAACGAGCATGGTATTTCTCATTTACGTGTGTATAAAGTTATTGCCGAGCATTTCATTAAAGTTTGTGGTAGATGGGTGCCTTGTCAATAGAGTACGGAACATAAATGGAAGGCCTGTAACTTCTTAAGGATGCGTCCCCTGGTGGCGGATAGGGGAACGCCTCAATTGGATCTTCCTATGAGTGGAAGAAGGGAAATAAAATACCTTCCACCTACCAACCGGAAGAAGTCCTATATATACGGCTCCGGCAAATTTAATTTCCACTAAGGTCGTCGACATAGCAAGGGCCATTTTGGACACCTTCGACGCCATTTGATTTCACTGCATGGACAAAGCAACAACAACATAAATGGAAACATTTTGAAGGTGTG
>BMAV01001804.1:0-135907 GCA_019973955.1 Trichonephila inaurata madagascariensis
TGGGGTAAAACTTTTAAAGATTTATTGAAACTATGAGGGGGTTTTAAAAAGTGAAAACACCAGAAAAGAAAGTTTTGAAGTTGCACATACATTTTGCACAGAATTTGGCACTACTAAATATAAATTGCCGCTTAAAAAACTGAGATGGCGTCAACATGAACCTGAGAAAATGTTTGAGTCACCAAAAAGAAAGAAATATTTATTCGTATCAAAAGTAGCATTTGAACTTATTTTTTCCAAAAAAAAAAGTTAACATTATTAAGTTCATAATAACCAGTTTTAACGGCTAGCCAATCTTCCCCCTTCTGCTTACAGTATTAAGTAAAATCATAAGATTATGATAGATTATCCTTCATAATCCATTATTATTTATCGAATACGAGGTGTGACACAAAAAAACATGACTGATCTAATAAATCATTGTACTTACAGAATCAGTTCTCCATGACCGTATCACCTTCAAAGTAGTTCCCTTCAGTATTCACACAATTCTGCATTCGGTGTTGCCATTTCTGGTAAAAGTTCTGGAACGAGGTTTTTGAAAGGTCCTTCAGGAGGTTTTCCATTTTTGACCGAACCTCTTCAACTGAGGTAAAATGTGTTGCCTTTAAGCAAGATTTAACTGTAAGAAATACAAAAAGTGGCATACGGCCATATCAGGTGAAGAAGTAGGATTTACCATCACAGTAATGTTTTTGCTGGTCGGAAACTGCTAAAAAAGTATGGCCGTGTGAGCGGGTGCAGTGTCTTGTTGCAACAGCAATTCATCAATCCCACTGCTGACCTTTTTCCCTAATTTTTTCAGGTCTTTTTAGTATTCTTCAATGTAGTAGTGTTGATTTGCAGTCTGACCACTGTGATGTGAGTGGAAACCCACTCATATGAATTTTGGCAATGTTTTGATTCTATAATCGCTTACCTTGGGCGCCCAGCAGGTTCATCATCTCGTCCATACTGATCCTTCATTCTGAAAACTTCTTATACCATTCAAACACAGGCGCACGAGAAAAAGTTTCATCTCGATAAGCTTCGGATAATATTTCAAATGTTTTCCTGGCTGATTTCTTAAGTTCCTCAAGAAACGATATTGTATCGACATTTTTCCGGCAGAATGCAGTTAAACGTGTTGTTCATTCAAAAATGCAGCATTTTAAACTGGTGAGATCAGTTAAGTGGAAACTGGCCACACATGAATAGAGGAAATGTGCGCGATGAAAAAACAGTTGTTGCCAACTCCTCTTTTTTTTCAAGCTACACACTTAGTCTTTGTGTGTGTGTCATACCTTGTGTAGCCACAAATCTAAAATCCATTTGAAAAAACGCCGACCTCAGCATGAATCAACGAATTAACAAATTACAGCCACGTCAGTAATCTATAAGCAAATTCAAAGTTGTCTGGGAATGGTTTAGCATAAATCGGGTATAGTTTTTAATTGAATATTAAACCACTTCAAGTGAAAATACTGGGGAATGTCCCACCACAGAAAGAGTGGCAGTCTGTTACCTAGAACAGACCAAAATGAATGATAATATTGAACTTCAAGAATGGCAATGGTTAAAGGATATGCGGGATTTCATATGCATGCTCTACAAATTGCGCCTGAATTGGACAAATTTCAAAGATCTGAGTGATATCCCCCTGGCAAAAAGTAATTGTGCAAGAAATAGTTTGTGTACCACACAGGATCATTTCCCAAGTTCTTACAGAACCGTATTCATTTTTCACTTTTGAAAGAAACTTTCGAAGATGTTCTTTGTAGTTACACATGTCTTGTTCTGGAGGACAACGGCAACAATGATTGCTTAATTTGAACGATTGCTTAATTTGCTTAGATTGAATTTTTTGAAATCGAATCATTTTGTTTAATATCTGTTTGAAATAGAAAAGAAGGAAGTGTTGTACCATTTTGGAATATTAGCTAAAAGAACCATCTTTTGAAATAAGTTGCCTCGGCAATTATGTTGTTTTTCTTCTTTTTATGGACAGTCAAAGTTGGGTAACAACGTTTTTTCAAATCGACCCAATCTAAGTTAATTTTAACTAAATTGGCTAACTTTTTCAGCAATTTTGCATTGTGATTAATAGCACTATTATGTAAAATCACGTCAGTGAAAAAAATCCCTTTAACATTGTGAAATTCGCAGTCACAGTTAATAATCATGTGATGTGGAAGGTGTCCGCGTTTTCCCCAATTTTTAAAAATAAGCAAGTCCTCATTTTAACCTACTGTGGAATTTTTTTATTTTCACAGGACGATATGACCCCCCTTCCCTTTTCCCCCAGAACCCGCTTGACGTTAGGTTTCGGGGACATCATAAGTGTTTAAATTTTTTTCCAAAACAAATAACTTATTTATATCCATTTTTTACAACGTTTAATATATTTTTAAAGAGAGTATAAGAATGTTTGTGCACATATGTGTATATATATATATATATAAAAAGTTATGGTTAATGCATCGCTTCCACCCCAAAGGTCCAAAGTTCAAACCCCGGGGCGGGACAAGATTGACTCACCCTTTTCATCCATTCAGTGGGTCGATAAATGAGTACCAAGCTTTTTTTGGGAATTTAAACCGGGGTTTCGCGTCGACGCCCAAACCCCCGACCAATTTTTTACTCAGGGACCTCAAGGCCCAAGGTCGCGTATACGAGTTGGGCACAGTAAGCTCGTCAGGGGCTATTGGACACGGGAGTTGTTATATATTTTTAATATTTATATATATTATTATTATGAGATAAATAATGAGACGGAAGAAGTTAGAAAATATTTTATATTTATTATAAAACCCAATTATGGTTTGCGCAACGCACGTACGTTTCAAAGACTGATGAACGTTTTTTTAATGGTCTGGGAAAACATTTAGCATTACCTTTTTTCTAGACGATATAATTGTTTTGTCAGAAACTTTGAAAACACATGTTTGATCTTTTAAAACTATTTTTTTAAAGACTCTTACTTTTTAAACTTAAAGCAAATAGAGAAAATGCCATTTTGCCTCTTTTGAGTTAAATATCTTGGGTTTTGGGTTACACAAAAAAAGGGAAAAGAAGGATCTAAAAGAGCCTTAACTGGATATTCCACCCCCAAAAAAGCCAAAGAACACAACTTTCCTGAAACTTGTTCTTTTTCGAAGATATATTCAAGATTTTGCAAAGCTTTCACGTCCACTGGGGTTATTCAAAGAAGAAAGTCCAATGGCAATGGGGATTTTACCCAAAAAAATGCATTTAAAACCCCTTTAAAAAATGTCTTACAACACCTCCTGTGTTAAAACAAGAGATGGTACTCAGCCATATATTATTCGAACAGACGCACTATGCCCTTGGAGCAGTTTTTTACCAAGGAGAAGGATCTGAGGAACGTCCATAGAATACGCTGTCGACTGCTAACCCAGCAGAACGAACTATTCCCCAAGAGAGGGAAGCCCTTGCTGTGGTAGGGCTTTGAAAAAATTTTCCCCGTGGCTTTTAAGGAACAGAAATAACCGTGGTATCCGACCACCAACCTCTGAAATGGTTTAAAAACCCAAGTCTCCAACCGGACGATTTTGCTGATGGGCCTTGAAATCCAGTCTTTCAACCTGAAAGTAGAGTATATACCGGAAAGCAAATGTTGTTGCAGACATGTTATCCCGCCCGGTTACCAAGAAGAAGAATCTTTTGTGAAGCCAATAATATCACGATAGCTGATATGCCAACACGAAGTTGGGACATGCGCGAGGCGCAGCTTAAAGATGATAATTTAAAAACCCGACAGTTTTGAACCCCCTAAAAACTGAAGAATATGCAAACGGGACTGAACGGGGATTTTGATGAATCAAGGTGTTTTATATCGTTATGTTCCTGATGCTGATTCCGCAGAAGCTCAGTTAGTCATTCCAACGCTGAACGTGAATTGATAAAAAGGCATCATAATGACCCGGGATGGTGACATTATGGAGAAGATGGAACATTCCAGAAAATCGAAAAACGATATTATTGGACAGGCATAAAAAAAGTACATATCCGATTATATTAAGAAATGTCCAGAATGTGCTCGTTTTAAGGTACAAACCAAAAGCCGTGGTTTTGCTTAGAACTCCAGCCCAAAAGAGATTTGGTCATTGTATTGATTTATTTGGGCCACCTAAACTGACTCAGGTAAACAATGGATATTCATTGTTGAGGTTTTCCCACAAAGTGGGTTGATTTTTTTTGCCCTTTCGCCAGTGCACGTCAATGTGCTACAACCTCATAGAAGAAGTTTTCATGCGTCATGGCATACCGAGACGAATTATCAGTGACAACGGAACACAGTTTGTCAGGTTCTACAACAGATTTTTTTTTTACGTTTAAAAAAATCAAAACTTAATAAGCTTATTCACCACAGTCTAATCCAGTAGAGAGAAAAACAGAGACCTTAAACCCGATTGAATACCGTCGGAGACGATCATTCTAATTGGCATTCCAAACTACCAGTCATCGTTTCCCCTGAAAAACGTTCAGACACTACAGGTCACATCTGCTTACCTACTTTTTGGAAGAAAGCCCAACTGTGACGATTTGGGGCAAGATTTCGGGGCCCTTCACAATTTAATTTTTTGCAGAAATAACACCTTATTTAAAACGAGAACTATTAGAAGACATACGAGAAAGAATAGAAACAAAAAAAGACCAAAAAGAATATGACAAAAATCGTCCCATTCTATTATTCCATGGGAAAAAAAGTCGGATTTTTACATCCCCTCAGGCAAAGAACAAGAAAACTTCCGTTCATGCCAAAGCGTGACGGTCCAATTTAATTTCACAAAAAATCACCCACTTTTTATGTTATAGCAAGCTTACCAATCCATCTGAACCGATAGCTACTTTACCATACTTTTCTTTTTCCCTTTTTAAAAACATGGACACTTCTCCTATAGCCCCACTCGAAAAAAAAGGCCGACCTCGAAAAGCCCGCCCATCAATACAAAATACACATGTTCCAAACCCCCGCTTAACAGCCATTTTGGGAGAACCATTCATCCCCAACAAATGCTACTTTACAATAGTACCTGATTCTGGCCCCCGCCGGGACGTCGTCGGATCCATAGGGGAGATTTAAACCCCCCCTTATTTAGGGCTCTTCCATATCAACAGTAAAAGACTTTTTGGGGCCCCCTAGCGAACAGAACAATCTTCAGGGTGGCCAAGTTTCGAACGGGACGTAATGAGCAAGGCCCGATCCCTTTTAATTTTATGTCAACGTTAGTTCTCTAGTTATGTATGTAAATGTGTTTGTTTTGTCTAATAAACGTGTTTTAATAACTAGTGGACTTAGTAAAGAACCCCTTCCCCGTCTGTCCCTTATCATTTGGCGCCCACCACGTCATAATTTCATATAAAACATTCTAAGAAAGAAATATAAAAATGGCCCCTTGTATAGTTCAATACACTCCCACTAATTATGTTGAAATTCATATTTTTTTAACTAATTGTGAAAAATTCTTTGACTTTTTTTATTCAAAAAATACATTGAAAAAAAAAAACAGAGGGAGAAATAAGGCGAACAAAGTCATCAATTAAAATTCAATAAACAAATATTGGTAAAGAAAAGGAAATTCTGATCTAAAAAGGATAACATTAAATATTAAATTTCAACAAAACGAAATGAACTTAGCTTTTTTTAAAAAAAATACATAGAATTAAAAAATTAACTCCAAGAGGTCTCAACGAACTAATGACCTGTAGTTAAAGGAGTATTTTTATACGAGAAAGACGGGGATAATCTGTATAATTAACTCTGTCTTATTTAAAATTCAAAAAATAAAAAAAAAAGAAGATATGAAAAATCAACAACATCTTTCATCACGAAAGTGAAAAAGAATAAACAACAAACCAAATCTCCTCATTATACAGAAAGAAAAAATGAGAAATGATATTAATGTTATGGAAAGCTTAAAATCTCTGCAATAATTTAATAAGAAAATTTAGGAAAACTGACATATTTTCAAATATAAAGAAAAAAATAAATGTTTCACCAGTTTCATTGTAAGCAGAGAAAACACATGAAGCTTCTATCAGAGGAATAGTATAAACAGTTTACTAAATTAAAACAAGCAAAGCATTTTAATGTATTATAAAGGAAAAATAAAAAGCCTTACTAAAAATATCTTACAAAAAAGGCAAATGTGAATAAAATGCTTTTAAATTGTATTTCAAATATTTAGAATCACAAACACAATTAAATATACAGGAGCTTTAAAAAATCGTAAGTATTTCTTTTTTTAAAAAAAGCAGTTTAAAAAGCAGAGAAAATAAAAAAAATCTCTAAAAAGAATTTTATTCTACCAACTAATTCCGTCTGTTTTCAAATCGAAAAAAAATTTCATTCTTATTGGAATAATAAAAAACATTAAAAGATATCCGAACACGATGAAATTAGCTAATTTGGTCAAAATACACAAATCTTGTTTTTTGTTTGTTGTATAGAGCTACTGTTGGCTTTACCAAATATACTTTGTTTTGTTTCTACGCTACCTAGAGACCAAATTGCAATCAACTTTATAAAATTAGAAAAAGAAGTGGATCTTTGATGTACCAGAAAT
This sequence comes from Trichonephila inaurata madagascariensis, assembly GCA_019973955.1. Lineage (NCBI taxonomy): Eukaryota > Metazoa > Arthropoda > Arachnida > Araneae > Nephilidae > Trichonephila > Trichonephila inaurata. The sequence goes on from BMAV01001804.1 coordinate 6,570, forward strand.
GGGCATTTAAAATGTTCAAAACCTGTCATGGCGAGTCTGAAACTCAAAATAGTATGACTGTATTTCTATAAAACTTTTGAACCTGATATTTATATTATTTTCTAGAGAATGTGCTAAAATATATCTTATTGTATGAATATTTTTTAAATTACGGTCTGTTATTTAAATAATGATTTCATAAAAAAAATGCAACATTTCTTATAATATTTTCTCGATCAGCTTAAAAATTTTAAATCTTTGGTACATTTTCTATATAAATGCATCTAATTTGTTTTAGTAACATTTTTACTGATATTACTTATTACTTTTTCTAATTGCTTTAAATTTTTTCAAAAAGTATTGCTAAAACCACTTATTTTGGGATATTTATAAAATTTAGATAATTGTTTTTAATTATTGTTAGTTAAATATTAGTATATTGGTATTGATTCGTAAAAAAGCATGTATATTGTTTTAGAATGCCATTTTTTAAAAAAGTACTCCAAACCTGTTTGGATGCCTTAAAGATCTGTAAGATTCACAAGTAGTATCTACATGCTAATTTTAACTTTCTCTCTAAAAAAAAGACTATTTTTACCACTTCATTTCAAAACAGAATCGTTTTTATGCAGGCATTCTTGCGTTATTTCTATCTCTTAACCCTAAAAACAAGATTTTTCCCTCTCAGAATTGGTACATTTCTTTCTCCTTCGATCTAACTTCATTGACTACCAATGCCGGAAATTTAAAATGATGTTACCGTGGGAGAAAGATCACTTCAAGCGAATTCCCTGTTTTCGACCGACGGAAAAGAAAAGTGTGCACAAGAACAAAAACTGTCCCTTTAATGCTTATTGTTAAGAACAGAAATTTATGTTCCTAACTTTTCTAAGCGAAACGTGAAGGGTACATGACTGCCAATGTAAATAAATGAATATGTAATCGTTGTGGAACAGTATATGTGCTTTTGTTTTACTGACTTTAAAGGGTTTTTTGTACTGTATGTTGCAAATTGTTCGATCGACACATGTCTTCATTGCATTTAATAAATGCAAATAAAAAGACTCAGGCAGATATCGAAATGCTAGCTTTAAATGTCAGCTGTATTATCTTCGACACTTTGCTAGTCCTAGAGGCATCAACGTACTATTAGATAACATCGTCGGGAGACGCCTAAAATGGGTGAAAAAAGTTAAAACTAAAAGAAATGCTGCAAGATTTACTAAGAACATTTTCAAATTATGTTAGTAGTGTTTATGAAACATTATTCACGTATATCGTTGAGGTAAAATGCAATTATTGTGGATATAACTTTAAACAAGTAATGTAAAAAAAAATATTTTTAAGTCAACTCCTATACTTAGGGGTCTTAAGTCTATTCCTATACTTATTCCTTACTCCTCTGGGGACCCCACTTTGGGAACCATTGTTCTAGAACGACGCTAATTGGTCCAAGAGGCTCACTATTTATGACAATCCTTAAAGTTCTACCCTTATTTTTTAAAAATAAAAAGAAGCATTAAATTATCTTATTTACAATTGCGTGCTCATGTTATTCATCGTTTTTTAACTTACTGAAAATTAAAGCAAGTGACACTTGATTTAATGGAAAAATCGCAATGAAAATTCTAAAGGGAAAAAACGAGTCCTACTGAAATGAATAGCTTTTTAGTATAACAGATCATATCAATTGATTTCTCTAGTTCTGCAAAAGTTCTAAAATTGTCAGATCATTTTTTTTTCTTCGCAAGAAAATAACAGAAGAGTAAATACGAGTATATGTGTGATTAATTCTTGATATCTCAGTTACTGCACATTGTTAAATATTGTATTGTACATTAAAAAATGCACTTTAATTAAAACGTTCAAGTTTGGTTTCGAGAGCCACCTCTAGATGGTACCACCATGAAATGGCTCTCACATTTGGGGACTTACCGTGTCGGCAAAAGTTTAGTTCCCAATATGCTGCCCATTAGGAGGGTAAACGTACTTGAAGAAATGCAGATAAAAAGTAAATTGGCTTTAAGTTGGAAATTTGTACATTTACTCTCTGCAAAATTATAAAATATAACTTATTATGTTACCACAAGGGTTTATTTCAGGATGAATGTCTTCAAAATCCCTTCCTACAGGCAAAAAATCAATAAATCGGTAAAATGGGTCAAAAATAATCATTCAAATGAGAATAAAGTAATGTTTAAGTGATACACGAAAAAAAAATAATTTCTAGAAATTTCTTTTTAAAAAAACGTATTATTTAAGTATTCAGAGCATTTTTAATTTTTTTCTTTTACATGTTAGCAGAAATATTGAAGATTATTCTGACATCTTTACTTTTAGAAATCAACCTTTAAATGCATGTATAAAAAAAGCATTCTTAAAAATACAAATATTTCTTCATTAATTTTCTATTCGCAGATCTGAAATCTCAATAACTCAAGAACTTCCATGTCCAATACGGTTGAATTATGATATTCAAGTTTTTAATATTAATAGCAATCTTGTAAGTGAAACCATATCTACAACTACTATCATTAATAAATATATGTCGTCAATAACAAAAGCATCCAGTCCTTGTTCCTGTGATAAATTTGTCAGTTCAAGAATCCATCAGCACAGATTGCCCTGCAGATGAAATATATGACTTCGAGAATATTAACAGAAACCATCGTAAATCTACTTACTCCACAAATGACAAACAAGCCATTGTTGATACGATTAGGAAATGACCCGTCTGTTATTTTGATTTCTGTGCCGTTAACGACGACCACTGAAGGCGTAACCTTTTTGATCATTCATCTCTGTACGTGTGTTTGCGATAAATTATTAATAAAACTAGTTGAGCCGCCAAGCCTTGATATGTGTTCTATTATTTATACCGCCGTTGCGAACTGTCCGCCAAATCGGGCGATACTGCTTAAAAGTATTTTAGATAATTTTGGACAGAAAAATAGTTAAGTTAATGTTTCTAACACCAACGCGGGTTTAATCCGTTCATAATCCTAATACCGTTATTTATCTGTTCACATTGAACAGAAACAAATAAATTTGAAAAGGACCTTTTATAAAAATTAAATTAAAACCACCGGCCTGCCTTTAAAATAATTGCCCATACTTTGAAAGAATCTCTTGAAATGTTTATTGAAGTGGTCCTTTTAAAAATTAATTACTTCAAGAAGCACTACCTTTTTTCTAATTAAAATAATTTTTAATGCCTTTGCAAACAACTTCTATGAAAATAATCATTAGTAGCTCAAACCGTAGAAATTGTATATATATTTTGTACTTGCTTCTGCAAATGTTTATTTGTGAAATTCCAAAGTCATATAAATCAGCGTTACAACGAAACTTTGTAAGTGGAAATGCCAGATTTAGATATGTACATTAAATTTATTAGTCACTAGAATCACGATTCCTGCCAAAAAAATTCTAATGCTTATTTTAAGAAACCAGGACGTAACAGCCCGGTTCTGCGTTAAATTTCATATCTATAACGCCATTCGTTGGGGTCCACGCAAAAATGATCCGTTTATTGAAGAAATGGAACTGGCAACCGGAACAGCCTGTTTTCAGAATGGTCTACCGTTGCACGTCCCCAGGAATACAGAAACCAACCACATTATTGTTAGGTCTGGTCAGTTCAAGTATTGTCACTATCGGCGCAATTCCATTTTACTGTGAAACGAATTATCAACTTTCAGCCTGTTCGTAGATATTCGCTGCAACGTGGCAAAGCCGCAGGCGACCTTCGTGCAATGCATCTTAAGACTTCTTTTGAGTGACCTGGAATTAAACAATGAATGGAAATTGTAATAAAATATTTGCTGAATCACAAACCCTGAAAACGATTTAATTTTCGACGGCCGATGTGGCGGTGATAGTGCCGGATGCAGTTTGTCGCCCAGCTGGAAATATGTCCTTAAATAAATATTTGCCTGGATCACAAATCAGCTGGCGCACCGGTCCGTCCATGCTTCCTTTGTCAGATTTGATGCCGAACCGACCGTTCATCTCACAGCGATGAGCAAAATGCCTTTTTCAGTTGCAACACATCTTATATGTAGACGGTTTCCGAGTATTTTATTCATTCCGATTTGAAAGGTTTATGTTCAGCTCTTGATGTCAAAATCTCATCCATTCAAATGAAAGAACCTCTAAATATGAGTAGGCCCAGAAGTTTCTACCCCAACACTCCATTAGCCCGCTTCCGGCCGCAATACCGTACAAACCTGCAACAGCAGCCGTATGCCGTTCCGAAATTTGATCCGAGATCTTTGCGTCCAGCAGAGCGTTATGTCTGAACTTTGATGACAGAGGTTTTACGCCGTTTTAGCGCGCTCATGCAAAACGGCAAGATTCAATGCCACGCGAAGAACTCACATACGTCTCGAAGTCATGACATTGCATTTCGTCATCACTGTTTTACTGTTCTTTAGTTTAATTGTTATGGAAATCACAGTAATGCCATACCACTTGATGATGATTCTTTGCGGAATACTCACCGTCGTAACAAACAAAGTGTATATTAATTTAACCATTAATTTTTTCATGTCAAATACCATATCAACGAGTTTGGTCTATTCGCGAAGTGCGACCATCCAGGAGAAGCCGTTATCCAACCGTCCTTACGAGCCCCATGGTCCAGCGCCGCGATCGTCCACGATCCGAGTTGTCCTCCGTTTAAACGGGACGTTTCGAGTGAAAGAACGATGTTCGACTTGCACAAACATGTTTGTTCGTTCTTACGCCGTCAGCCGTTTTTTCTCTATGTAACGATTTGTATTTTAATCCCGGCGAAGTGCTTCCAATTTGCGAATTTAGTGCTTAAATGTTAACTAACCACTTGCAGTCAGTGCAGCACCATTCTTTTTTGTAAACCTTCTTGGGGCTACAATAAAACGGCGTACCCTCCTGTATGTCACCAGGTGTTTTTAAACATAAAACTATTAGTTATCGCAAATTACAACCAAATCATCATTTAGGATCATAAAACTATTTTTCAAAACATTATTAACTGATTGTAAGAATCAAATACACATTCCTGTGACATTGAGAACTGATAATTAAAAATAAAAACTGAAAATAAAACAAAGAAAGTTTGAAAGTATAGCTACTATTTTGTTTAAGAGTGAGTAATGGGTTAAAAACTGATAAGTGTTTTTTATAAATTTTTTTGTAAAATAAACTATATTTTCTTATATCAAGAATGGAGACATGAGAAAACTGAAGGCAGCCGTTACAGTTCTTTGCCGCCATAGTTCATCATTTTTATACTATATCAAACCGGCGAACATTTTTTATGTTACGGTCGATTTTAAATTCATAAATTATTCTCGTCAATTCAAATTGTCCTAGAATGAACTACTCTATTTTGAAATTTCAACCTTCAATTTTTCATTAGAATTCATTTGGCGTAATTCTACTTCCAACGCCCGGCCACGATAAAGCGAGGTACAGTATGTGTCCTAGGTAAGATGTTACAAACTTCGAGGGATATAATATTAAGACGACCTGAAACGCACTGTTATTAGGAACCGATCGGAAACGCTTTCCCGCGCTAAATCTTGAGTAGTTGTGGGCGTGCTCTGAATGGGCTGTTTTGAAACTATTTGTCATTTTTTTAGACATAAAAATCAAGGAAAGGACGGCAGGGCACAGGGATCTTTATTATTCTGTTCATAAATATAAAAATAAAAGTAACAAAAATTAAGTTCAACTTCTATGAAAGGAGGTGCGCGAATTGACGACCCTCGCATGTAATGAAGTTTCCCTTGCAGCTTCAAAGATGCGTGCTGTAATCTCGCGGGTACCTTAACTTGTAATGGTTTAAATCAGCGATAATTCAAATCCGCAGTCCAGACGAAGGCCCAATTTATTCTTTTTTATGGGCCCGGTCATGGTCCATTGCTCTGAGACATTTATCATTTATAAATACCAATGAAAATCGAATTAAAAATCGATTTTTCAATTTTGACGAAAATAAATACCGTAATTTTTCTTCTAGTCTATCTTAAATTTTGCCTCAGCCGGAATTAGAAGTATTTACATTTTAAAAGTTGTTTCACATTTGTCAAACCCCAAAACAGCTAATCGACCGCCACGCCTCTTTCAAATCAAAACAAAGACAAATTTTCAGCCTTATCAAATCGTTTAAATTGATCAAAAGACTCCATTTTGATTGCAGCCCGTCCAGGAAAGCAGTTTTGCGCTAGTTGTAGCTGCCTGTTTACTTGGTGAAGCATGCTGTTTTTGACCGTTAAATATAACGAATTTTTGTTGCCAGTGAACGTTTTCTTTTATCAAAAAAGATTTTATAAATATGCCTAGTTTAATAATAAACACTTAAAAAAACGAAAGTTTGGAAAATAGTCGAAACCCAAAACCATAGAATTCAAATGTTAGGTACAGTCTAGACAATGCAAATATTAAATAGTTCAATTTTTTGAAAGTAAAGTTAGGTAAGTTTACTTCAAAGAGTATGTTTTAAATCTCATTTTAAATGTTTTGTGAAATGACTGACACTGTTTCTGTGCTTCTAAACAACATTAATTACATAAATAAAATGTAAAAAACAAGCAGATTCACATAAATTTTGGCCGCCAAACCAGTGTGTCAAGCTACAAAATTGTTGCCATGTCATGATTTTTGTGGTGTTATTAAAACATTCTCAATACCAAGTTTACTAAAGTAGTAGTTACAAAAGATACAAAATTATGAAGTGAAAACTAGGCTTTATATAAGCGTTATGAGGTATATTAAAAAGAAGAAGTTATGAAAATATTTTGTGTGGTTATGAATTTGTCACCTCCACCAAAAGTGGGTTTTGAGAGTCCATGTATAAATTAAATAATTTTAAACATGTGCAGTGAGCCAAAGCGTCGACGTTAGCTGCCGTCAAACACAATGCAGTAATAGCTATTACTGAGTCCAAATGTACCGGTAGCTATCGATGGTACCGGCAAAAAAGGCAGCCGCATTTCTGGGGCCTGTATTGTTACGGCAGTTAGTGGGGACACCGTGAAAATTATTGTTGATGCTAAAATATTATTTGAGAAATGCTCATGTAATTTTAACGACAATGTACATTGCAAATGAGTGTTCAGAAATGCATTGAAAAGAATATTGGCACGAAGTTGAAGGTGCACTTTGCATCTTCCATCGCCCAAAGGCATGCAACCACCATGATATACAATAATTTATAAACTATATGGGAACCCTAAAGTTTAAAGAAGTTTAGAATCTGGTAAACTTTTAAAGAGATGTCAACATTTAAAAATTAGAATGTAAGTTAGTCATGCTGAGAAAAGGTTGGGGACACAACTCAGGTGTTAAAATTTGCAAGGCAAATAGTCAGAGGACAGCACCATATGCCAAGTGTAATAGATTGACAGATGCAGAAATAAATAAATTCAAAGATATTAGTATTTTATTATTCAAACAATCCCGTTAGAACTTGAGCCATAAGATGCTTATTAAGGCTATATTTTTGATAAAATCTCCCCTTTGGATTTGAATCTACGACACGGTTTACGCCCCATGATGATTTAGGTGTAGATATAATATGTCCATTTCGAAGATTTACATAAGTGGCAGCCATACCACTTAAGTTGCAATAATAGTAGAATTGCATAAAAAAAGTATTTAGGAGGTCTCTAGTCTTGAACTTTTTATCTAGATGTTGCCGATAAAACTCAAAATTTTAGTGAAAGTAATAGTATTTATTCCAAAACTGTATATGTGAACTTTTTAAAACTGGAGTATATGAGGCACGCTCACAGAATCAAGGTTTTAGTATCAAATTAAAAGTTTTAGATGTTGTCATTCAACTCCTGGATTTTACAAATGTCGAGCGTTGCAAGATGTAGACTATGCAATTAAGAAAAGCAGAATAAGCAGTTTTACAATGAACTAAAAGAAGCCAGAATTAAAACAAACAATGACAAAGATAATTCAGCATATACCCTGCAATCTAAAGTTCTGTGTACGTATTGTTTAATAAAGTAATTTTTACTTTTAAACTTTATTCTCAAAACTAAATTAAATAAACGGAAAACCATTGTTTTATAGCCTTCGAAACTTCATGTGTTAACACTGTACAACAAATATTTTAATGAGAGATTATCAAAATTTTTATTCAGTAAATATTTTCTGAAAGTGAGTTAGCCAAGAATTTTCACTGTTTTAGTAAAATTGGATGTGTTGGCTCATTATAGTAATTTAAAACACTAAATTGCGCCCTGAAAGAACGCCCTATTAAATTAATAAAATACTGTATCTCCCATGATCAACCTTGGTTAATTTTTAAAATGTTCCTTTAAATAGTCATTTTAATATTACGGAGTAGAAAATGCCGTGAAGTGACCTCCCATAACGTTGTACTCAAAATTGTGAGAATTTCATCAAAGAACCCAAACAATATATCAACTCGCCTTGCCGTCGTGGAAATATACAAGTACGATCCTGAGGCTACCTTTTCAAATTGAATGCTGGCGATAATACAGTGGAGTAGCTACGGGTGATAATGGTTTTAACCGTCTTTGTTATCTGCAAGCTGCAAATATATTCGAAAAAATAAATCGTTTCAAGACGAGTCAATTGGTTGGATTATTTGGCGAAAACAAACATGCGGGATCAGTAATTGCTTGATTTGTCACGAAAGTGCGTTTAAAAAATATCACTAAAGAGCAGAATTGAATGAGGCGTCAAATACTTTTCGCAGCTGTTACAGTATCGATAATCTGTTTAAACCTATTGAAAACAGAAATTGTAGCGAGTGTTTTTAAACGTTTCTAACGTTAGTTTGACAAAATAAAAATATATATATAAGCACAATTAAAACAGGAGTTATGGAATATTTCGACTAAACCTTCCAGCTACTGCAATTGTTATCTTGGTCTTAAAGTATCCCACGCATCCCCGCTGCGGCCCGCGCCGGCATATGCGGCCCGCGAAATAGCGACATATGTATGAAAACGTGAAAATCCCTCAGGGTTTAAAGAAGCGGTCATAGCCAGTAGAAAAGATTACCCTTTGGGTGCCCTAAGACAGTGTTCCCAAATTTTGTTTCACCGGCTGTCGCAACGTTGATAATTTACCGCAGTTCACCGAGGTGAAAAGACATTTATTTCATTTTAGACTTGTTTGTTTTGAATAATTTTATTTTACTCAGATAAACGTGCCTTCAGAATAAAATATGTTGCACCAAAAATGAATATAAAGTGATTTAATCGCGAATATAAAACATTCTTCGCAAAGGCAGTTATGCCGCAGTAAATAAAATGAAAATAATTATCGTTTCTAACCAGTATATTTTGATCCATTTGGGCCGAAAAACAACTTCGCGGACCGTGAGTTGAGACCACCGCCCATATTTACAAAGTGCCCAATCCTGCCACTCTGTTCTGGCGATTGATACAGCTAATGCACTGAACCATCCTATATCATTCGTCGTTGGCCAACAGCCACATTCAGATTAAGCAACAGGCGCTGTCGGCGAGACATTCGCCATACTAAAATTGAAATATGCGTGGCAGCGAAAACCATACAGTTGCGCCTGCCACCGGTAACCCCTCAGTTCGTTGATACTGTATGTCTCTTGTAGTTTGATTCATTATGCTCTTACCTATGCTTGAAGCATCACCGCCATACCGCGGCATGAGAGGTACCGGAATTCACCTCAACAGAAAACTTAGGGCATACATCCTCTGAGTGGCTTGACCCACTACAGTCTTTGGCTCCCGTTTGGCAGAAGCATATCTGCTTTCTCTTCCATGTTATTCCCGTTATCCCACTGCCTCTCTTCCTCAAGTAAACAGTTTTCAGTGCTACTTTGCCGTATAAAGTGGTGATAATTCACGAGAAATCAACATATTGTACCTTCAGCACTCCTAGAAACTTTACATCGAGAACCCTTCATGCCCTATTCGCTGGCACAAACTCCGGGGTAAAGGATCAGTTTTGTATGATTCAGCTTTTTCTGTGTTTTCAGGAAGGTATTTCTGATCCAGTATTTCTATGTTATTTCAAATCGTCTAGTGTACCCTACTTCCCTTCAGTCTGTAACATCTTAGCTGAGACAACCTAGTCACAGCGACACTTCCTATTGTCAAATAACATCTTTCTTAAATCAAGGCTAATTACCCTCAAATATACTGGATATAATTTTCTGAAAAATCTATTTACAATGTATCGGTGCATAAAATACAGTCTAAAAAAAAAACTTTGCCTTGCATTGAAAATGTTATGCGGTAAAGTTATTCTACTTCAAAATGTTTAAAGATACAATTTATCTTCAACAATTTATATGTGTCCTGCAGCTTTTAAGACTATAATGGAAATTGAATTTTGCTAGTTATTATTTCAAATTATTACACATTTCAAAGTGTAACATTTGCAATTTAGTTTCAAATATTGCGGTATTTTCAGCATAATGTAATACCAGATGTAAAACAAAACCGCGATAAAAAAAACTAACACTCAGAAATTAAAAATCGATTTGACTATACAGAAAGTTATTGGTAATAGAAAATATAATTTGAAATAAAGGTCATTTATATATATACTTGTCACAAAAATTTCTTTTGGTCATTATTTTGTTTCTTCGCACTTCCAAATTATGATCACTAAATTTTTTAAAAAAAAACTTGCTTAAAACTCTTTTGATCAATACAATTACTTAAACAAGTATTTATAAAATGAAATGGCTGCTCCACCCCAAAAGAAGAGCTTTCAACTTCTTTCACTTCCACTGTGTTTAATTTAAACTAGACCAGTTACTTCTTATTCTAATTTCAATAAAGTACTTTACGAAAGTTCAGGCGGGGTAGGTTAACCCCTGGTTCTTTTAAATTATTCTGGATTTTCTCCAATAAAAAGCAAAAAACTTAAAATTTTGCCAATGCCCCGGGGTTTGAAAAACATTTATTTAAAATTAATTGGGGGGGTTTTTAAAAAACAAAAAACCCCAAAATGTTGGTAAAAACCCCCAAAGCAAGGTGTGGGGGGAATCCCCTGGAACCCCCCCAAATTATAACCACCCAACGGAATATTTAACCCCCCGGGTTTTCATAACCCCCCCAAAACTTTAATGGACAAAGGGATCTCTGATTGCCCAAGCAAGCTAAAAGGAATACCAAAAATTAATATGTTGTGTTCCAACCCCCGGGGGCCCCATAACCCCCGGGCCCTGTGGTTCCCCCCTTTTTAAAAAATTAACCCCATGGAGGGAACTGAACCTTTTTTTTTTTTTTTTCCCACTATACCTTCAGGGATTATTAAGTTTCAAAAAATTGTATAACGTTTGAAAAATTTTTTTTTGACTTTTTTTAACGCGCCACATTTGATTTTAAATTAAAAATTTTTTAAACGATACCTATAAGGGAAAATAAAAAATTTTTTAGAATGGGGAAAATATATGTTTTTAAGGACTCTGTATAAATCAAAATTTAAATTTTTGGAATCCTGAAAGAAAAAAAATAAAATGCAAACGACTCGTGATACTTTATCAGGAGCCATTAGAAAGAGAGAGAGGTTTAAAAGTATCTTTTCTAAATGTAGATTTGTATTTCTGCCTTCAGGGATAAATCTGTACTGTAATTGCAGACACATTACTATAATTACCAATATGTGGTGGTTAATGAATACTATTTTATGTCTTACTACTTCATATCTTGCCTCTTTGTCAATGCATAATAAAGATCCTTTTATTCTAAATAGGTGACTTTCTAACTTTTGTTTTTTCTGACAGTCGGTCTTAGTTTTCATAATGAATGACTATATACAATGAATATATTACGAAGGCCTTGCTTTTTTCTTTGAAAATTTGTAATTTTGTTGTATGATGATAGGCTAAAAAAGGAAATCATTTAAAAAAGGGGAAGGGAAACAAGTAAAAAACAGATATTTCTGAAAATAACTGGGGGGAAAAAAAAAGTTGATAATCTTTATCAAAACTCTTAATAGCCAAAGATGCATATATATATATATATATATATATATATATATATATATATATATATATATATATATATATATAAAATTTTTTTTCCATAAATATATACAAATAGCTAAAAAAAACCTAAGTATAATTAGTCAAGATAGGAAATTTTTGCCACAGTAGTACAATAACAAACCCCGGGCCCTTTGGGGGCCAAGATTGCGGGTTTTTAAACAAGTTTTAGGGCTAACCAACCTTCACCCTGTAATTTGCCAAAAAATCGGAGCCGGGGGAAAAAGGAAGGAATAATAGGGGGGGAAAAATTTTAAAAATATTACAAATAAAATAAACTATCCCCTTATTAAAATATAATGATAAAATTATAGCCTATTAGTATTAACAGTTGGTTTTAAAAGCCCTTTGCAATAAAGGTAGAGGGAAAAAATTTTCTTCGTGAGTATAGCAACTAATTATGTTTGCTGCCAAATACAACAGAATATATATATTATTTGTATAATTATTATCAATAAAAACCTACGACAGGGGGGAATATTAAAATTACAATAGATTTAGTTGTATAATTTTGGTAAACTTTTAAAGTATAATCTATTTCATTTCCTGAAAAAAATATTACTCGTTTTCTATTTCTTTCGTTTCTTATCTTTATCGTAGGAAAACTGATTATTTACTACACTCCTAATTATAAATACAGGACAAATTTTCATAAAAAAATTTACAATATAAGCTAGCTATTCATAACTAACGAAAAAATTCTTTTGCACTACTAATTTCTGTATAAAGAATGCCTAAATATTTGTAATATAGATCTATAACAGAAGTTGTCAATACTTATTAATAAGTACTACTTAAGTATCATCAAAAGAAAGCAAAATTCTAATAAAAATAACTTACTCACTGTACACTGCTAAATATTCAAAAATCAAACGTAATCAAAATCGTAATTCAAATATCGAAGCCGTACTTCTTGGGTTAAGAAAATAAAAATACAAAAAGTTAAGTATTTTTGAAATAAAAATCCATTTAGCTTGCGGAACACGAAGAAATCAGTGGGGTTTTTTTAAGCCTCTGGGACTGCTGTAGCATGCCTTGACATTGAAAGAAAGATGTTATGCATGCATTCTTCAATTATATCAGACCATGCTTCTTCTACATACTTCCAAAAAATTTTTAAACAGTGGATAGAGTATTTTGAGTAATTTGTTTGTTAATCATTGACAAAAGATAAATAGGTGACAGATCGGACAGCAGTTCAACCTGAATTGCAATAAATAATAATTGAATGTAGTGCGTTCCCACAGTCAGGGTAAAATTTAACTAAAATCAAGCCCCTTGAAAATAAGGAAAAAGAACAGGATTCAAAACTTCAAACACCCGGCAATACGAATGAAGGCGGCGTAAGAAATTTTAAAACCCAAAGGATTTGTAAGGGGAAGTATGATGTAATGCCAAAAGGTAATCTTTCTTCGCTATGCCAAAAGACTCGGATACGACCAACCGCCAAGGCAGAATCGTGATCCGTCTGAATTGTGAATATTGTGCGACGTTCAAAACACTATTGTAACCGAATATGCCTGAAGGGTGAAATTAAAAGGTAATTTTCAGTAATAGATGATTTTCTAAAAGGGTCTTTTTTGCTTTAAAACAAAGCCCAACGGTACAGGTTTACACAGAATTTTTTTGAAAAATTTTGAATCCTAATTCTTTTGCTAGGGTTATTGATGTAGCTATGCGGTCCTTCATCCCCCTCCGCGCAATATGTCTTTCTCATGCTTAGTGTAAAAGTCTTGGGACAATCCTTCCCGTTATTTAATCAATCGATCTTGCACATATATTGCATATTTGCACTACGGTGGCTAGATTTCATTCAACACAAGCATCTGTTTCTCAGAAGGACAATCCACAGTCTCTATAAGCCACATCCTGGCTAAGTCAAACGCAGAAACATGCTTAATTGACTTCATTTTCGGCGAGGCAAACTGAAATGTCTCAAGTAAAAAAAAGAATGATTTTTTTTTAAAAAAATGCATTTCTAGAACTTAAAAATAGCTTTATGTTTTCTCTAAATGTAGCACTTGTTTGTAGAGGACACTACTATCATAAATTATTTTGTAATTGCCCTTGATAGTGATGTTTCCTTCAGGGTTTTGCATTTAGGGAGCCAACATATAGATATGAAGAATGTTTTTAAGTCACAATTCTTTAGAAATGTATATTAAATGAGAAGCCAAAACCCATTTATTTTAATACTAAAAGATTAAATAGAGATAATAACTCTTTCACACCAAATACATTCTTTTAAAAAATCGATAATTTGTTGTTTTTAAAAGCAGATGGTTATTTGTTATTCTTATATTAAATAAAGGAGAATTTTAAATTATAAAATTTTCATTAATCTTATCTCTCAACTTTATATTTCTCTCTCTTTTTTTACATTAAAAATCAGGTTGAAAATATTTGTATTTTTTAGCATAATTCAATGATTTATTCATCATAAATTTATGAAAATAAAAAAAGAAGCATTTAAAATAATGAAACTTTATTTTAACTGCTTATTTACACAAATATTAATTTGCATAAAAATAAGAAAATATTTTTTTCCAAAATTCAGAAGACTTATAAAGATTTATTTAAATGAGTTTGTAAGAATTTTACAGTAAAATTCACATTTCAAAAATGATATTAGCTTGCATACATAATAAAACAATAAAATTTGCCAAAATATATATAATAAATCACCTTACTTACTGTTTTTCGGAATAACTTTACAATATTTTTAGAGAAATTATATTTTGTAAAATAAAAAATTATTATATCCCTAATGAACGTGAAAAAGTATCACAAATGAGAAATACTTTCGTTATTATTATTAAGAATAAAATATCATCAGTACATTTATCTAAGCCTAAATCATCAAGCATGTTATGGTTTCCTTAAATAGATAAGGCAAATTCAATTAAGTTTCATATTTATTTCTTAAACTTAAAGCAAATTTCGAAGTTTTCAAATTAACAATGCATTTACTCATTAGTTAACATTTCAGCTTTAATAATAATAGACAAATACAAACATAATTGACAATTCTTTATGGGAAAGAGAAAAAAAATCTTTTTAGATGAATATTTCAGTTGAATTTTCTCACAATAGCCAACATCTTTAGTACAAAACATTAATGAAAAATTAATTATGTTTTCCAAACTGATCTAGAACAATGGGTTGAAAATATTAGCTTTGTAGATGCATTAATAGATTGCTTCATTAATGGAATATATGCATGATATAGCCCCCTTAGACTTCATTAGCGAAGCAATTAAGTTGGGATGTATCATTGACCGTAATTAAACTGCATATACTGAGAGAAAATACGATAACTTATACATATAATCTTAAGTTTATGAGATTAATTTCTCCAAACTCTTAGAAATAGCTAAGCGATCGAGAAATTTATGAGTTAATTAATTTTTTTGCAACGGTTACCGATAACGATGTTGAAAAGTATTCTTAATTATTTTATGTGAGTGAGAGATGTCAGAAAATACATTTTAAATTCTAACTATTTTGCGAGGCATATATCACATGCAATGGGAAACATCTTTTATATAATATGTAATTATATTAAAATGTTTTAATTCTCACATATGATACAAATATTTTACTTAATTGACGAACCCCAAATAAAAAATTGCTTTTTTATATATTGCTATACTTAAAACAGAATTAACTTTTGTAAAAAAAAAAAGTGAAAATGAAACTATTGGTTTTAAAATGAGAACCATTTAAAAAGAAATTTTTCTGCTGGGAAAATTTTAAAAATCAAAAGCAATCTAGAAATTTGTATTCAAATTTTTACTTCATTCTACTATTTATTGTATATGTATAATTTGTGAAGGAGGCATGATAAGTGAACATGAATAAAAAAAGCAAATCAAATGAAGGTAAAAATTTCTTAACAAATTAAGACTTAACTAGAGAAAGTAAACAAGCATTCTCAAAAAATATTTCAAAAAAAAGGGTCTTGTCGTATTAAAGCAAACGAAATTAATCTTTCAAAATCTAATCAATTGCAAGCAAATGTATTAAAATAATAATTATGCGTTTTAAGTCATAAGTATTTGGTTTATTGGTGATAGAAATTACTACAAATGTAATTATTTTTAAAACATGGAAGAAAGCATATTACAAGAACTGCATCTTTAAAAACTACAATATGTAAAAAAATAAATATTTATTTATTTATTTTTTTTTTGTTTTTTTATATGATAATGTTTTTTGTGGGGGGTGAAGAGAATACAGAAATAAATAAACATTTAGTCAAAAAATTCAAATGAAAGGGGGAAACTAAGGCTAAATAAATTAACTTTAACAAAAATTTTTTTTATGTGACTAATAATTTTTAAAAGGAAACTTTTTTTTGCAAAAATCAGCAAAAATTTTGAATATACCGTAAAACGGCAAACGCGCCAAAAATAAGATCGAAATTTGGGTGCGCGTTTTACGCCGGGTATAAAAATAAAATATTTAAAATAAAAAAAAGTAGACCAAAAAAATTTGACTTTCATAGATAGAAATACTGTTGATTTAAAAGAAACGACATTCCTCTTATGAACTTAAAAAAGGTTATAGTTCTAGAATTACACTATTTTTATCTAAAGCTTGGAACACAATCTCGAATAAATGACTTCAAAACATAAGAGCATTGCGCATGTGCATTTTAGGTTTTTCAAAAGAGGGCGCGTTATACGGCAAATATACCTAGAAATTAAAAATTGCAGCTTGAAAGTTTAGGTGCGCATTAAACGACGGTGTGCGTTATACGCTGGATTTTACGGTAATCAGAACTGTACTATTAAGTGTGCTTTTAAGCATGCTTTGAATATTTGATCCAATTGTAACCCACTTTTTCGTGTTAAAAAATGTATATTCTTTTGTTTTACTCTGCAAATATACCTACTATTTATTTCTGAAAATAAAATATTGGTACAAGTTTAATATTGTTCATGCTATAATACTTGACCATGCATTGAAATTATTTGAGAATGAAGAAGTTTTTCCCCTATTTAGGTACTGAAATAAACAATAGGAACGATTGTACTACCGAAATCCAAAAGAGAATTACTACGGATAACAGATTTCTTAATAGAATCCAAAAATATATTAAATCGATTGAAATCACAGGAAAAACAAAGGTTTGATTGCATAAAAGTCTTTTAAGATCAGTATTAACTTAAGCACAGGAAACTTAGTTCATGTCTCGAACAAAAGAAAACATAAGTACTTAAGAAAGAAGATTTTTTTTGAGAAATTCAAGAAATGGCACGAGGCGAAGAAGATCAAATTTAGAACTCTATCACTCATATAAAGAATCTGACATCGTTAACTTTATCAAAGTACAACGAATTAAATGGGCAGAACACGTTGTTAGAGTGGACGAAGATCGCGCCATTAAAAAAGTCTTCAATGTCTAACCAACTGGCACATGGAGAAAAGGCAGCTTAAATTTAAGATGGATTGATGACCTAGAAAAAGACCTCCTGGTTTAGAAAACTGAAAATTGGAGAACACTAGAAGGATGAAGGCTGGCCTTGAAAAGGCTTCTTGAGACGGTCAAGGCCCACCCTGGGCTGTCGAGCCACAGAGGAAAGAAGGAAGTAATTTTTTAAGGTTACCTACGCGAGTAATGTCAAAGAATAGGACCTGAATAAGGAATATTTTTTTCAGATACAGAAATACTCCAACATTAATATTAAATTCTGGATTCGCTATCCTATAGAGAGCAACAGCTTTATCATATTACTCGTTTTTATCCGAATTGATCCATTTTTCTGGCATAAAAATGTGTTTCACATTTTTTGCTCTTTTACCGTGAGCTATTCCTTCTGGGGTGGCAAACCCGCGGCCCAGGGGCCACATGTGGCTCACCTAGAATAATTTTGCGGCCCATGAGATTCATTATAAAATGAGGCTATTTTGTGCAGTATTTTTGTTTTTAGAGGGGTTTTTTTTCACAAATAAATCTCATAACTGTTTCCATTTTATGACGTTGTTTCTGTTATGGCGAATTTTTTTTTCGAAAATGAAATTTATTAAACATAAATCGTGCTCAAATCTAACGGACGAAAACCTGCAACATCAATCACGATGCCCATTTACACGCATTGCGATCGACTTGCAAAAACCAAATGAAAGAGTTGAGAAACACAAATATCATACTAATTAAATATATATTAAACATTATTTGATCATTGCATATTATTATTATAATATCTACATATGTTTGTATACATCAAAACAATAAAAACAAAAAAATACTCTTCTGTGGTTTTTTCCCCCTAAATGTTTGTAATGGGTAAAACTTATACAGATATATATTTTTTTTTGGGGCCCAGCGGGATTATATATATATATTTTAATGTTTTCGAAGTGGCTTCAGGTTTTGGGGGGTATCCTTGATTTACATGTTAAAAAAAAAATTTAAATTTAAATACGGGAAAATTTTGGGAAATTTTAAAAAACACTATATTGTAAACAAATGTGGCATATTTTAATCAAAATAGAGTCATTTTTCTGTCTGAAAATTTGTTCCACGTTTTGTTCAGGCTCTCGTACATCTGGTGTGAAGGCAACTTTAATATGTTGAATTTTAAAAGAAATTAAATACATGCTTAGCTTCCTAAATGTTTTACTTCTTAAAAATAATTTCAAGTTCACCTTTCCAGGAAAACAAAATATAAAAATTATATTGCCAAAAATACATTTAAATTTCAAAATAACAATACACCCAAACTTTTTAAAAAAATAATTATTTTCTTTATTCTTGTAGTAATCGAGAAAATATTAAGAAAACACTAAATGTTTACTTTGAATTTTGTCTTAAACTGTATGAATATATTAATAAAGAAACAAAAAAATATATGAAAATGGTGCAGCATATCGAAGAAAACCACAAGAATAGGAGTAGAACTTCAGTTCTTTCTTGCTACAACTTTTCGTAATTTTAAAAGCAAACAATTTGTCTTTTGTTTCAAAAAATGTTTAGGGAAATTTTATGAGCAAACACTCTGTAAGGCCTGCGTTATAAATCTCTAGAATCACATCTATTCTCTAAGAGACTGTGGCCGTTTTATTTAATCGCTGAAGAATGAGTTCATGAAGTTTTGGAATTTATTATATTACGAAAAATTTTAAGAATAGATACATTTAATGAAAAAATAGCTGTTCGAAATTTATTCATCACAACCGATAAGAGGAGAGTGACGACAAAGCATTTTAAGGTATCCAAACACGTTGAAAATGACCGAATTCGGTCAAAACGAATTTTTGTTTTTATTTTATTTAATAAACTATCTTTTGACTTTCAGCATCTTTTTTTTGTTTCTAAACCCACGGGCAAGTTATAATCAATTTTTAAAGTTAGAAAAAAACAAGTGGGGATTTGATCTACTAGAAGTGAAAATACATTTTAAATTTAACTATTTTATAAGCATATGTACCGCATGCAATGGGAGATATCTTTTATAATATGTAATTATATTAAAATGTTTTAATTCTCACATATGATGAAAATATTTTACTTAATTGACAGAATTCTAAATAAAAAAAAATTGCTTTTGCTATATATTGCTATACTTAAATCAGAATTCAACTTTTTGTAAAAAACAATCGTGAAAATGAAACTATTGGTTAAATATGAGAACCATTTAAAAGAGCAAATTTTACTGTCGTGGAAGATTACAATTAAAAGTCATAAGCAATCTAGATTAATGTATTCAAATTTTTACTTCATTCTACTATTTATTGTATATGTATAATTTGTAGGAGGCATGATAAGTGAACATGAATGTTAAAACGCAAATCAAAATGATAGGCTGATTATTCTCTTAAACTTAATTAAGACTTTGAACTAGAGAAAGTATGCAAGCATTCTGCAAAAAAATATTTTCAAAAACAAGAGGTCTTGTCACGTCATTCAAAGCTTAAACGCAAATTAATCTTTCAAAATCTAATCAATTGCAAGCAAATGTATTAAAATAATAATTATGCGTTTTAAGTCATATATTTGGTTTATTGGTGATAGAAATTACTACAAATGTAATTATTTTTAAAACATGGAAGAAAGCATATTACAAGAGCTGCATCTTTAAAAACTACAATATGTAGGAAAAAATAAATATTTATTTATTTATTTTTGTTTGTTTTTATATGATAATGAAAAACGTGAAGAGAATACAGAAATAAATGAACTATAACTTAGTCAAAAGATTCAAATGAAAGAGGAAACTAAGGCTAAATAAATTAACTTTAACACACTATTTTTATGCGACTAATAATATTGTAAAAGGAAACTATCATTAATTGCAATAAATCTAGCAATAATATTCATGAATATACCGTAAAATCCGACGTATAACGCGCACTTTTAACACAAAAAATAAGATCGAAATTTACGAGCGCAATGCTATACCTTCCGGGTATAAAAAAAGGAGAGCTTCTTGCGCCAAAGAAAAGAGGAGCTGTAATTACTGTTGATTTTAAAAAAGAAAACTATATATTCCCTATTATGAACTTAAAGGGTTATAGTTCTAGAATTACACTATTTTTATCTAAAACTTGGAACACAATCTCGAATAAATGACTTCAAAACTTAAGAGCATTGTGCATGTGCATTTCTGGTTTTTTAGTAAAAAAGGGGGCGCGCGTTATACGGCAAATATACCTAGAAATTAAGAAATTGCAGCTTGAAAGTTTAGGTGCGCGTTAAATGACGATGTGCGTTATACGTTGGATTTTACAGTAATCAGAAGAACTGTACTATTAAGTGTGCTTTTAAGCATGATTTGAATATTTGATCCAATTGCAACCCACTTTTTCGTGTTAAAAAATGTATATTCTTTTGTTTTACACTGCAAATATTCCTAATATTTATTTCTGAAAATAAAATATTGGTACAAGTTTAATATTGTTCATAACTAACAGAGTTTAACTTCTGTTTAATATTGTACTGAAATAAACAATAGGAACGATTGTATTACCGAAATCTAAAAGAGAATTACTACGGCTAATAGATGTCTTAATGGGGAATACAAAAATACATTAAATCGATTGAAATCACAGGAAAAACAAAGGGTTGATTGTATAAAGGTCTTTTAAGATCAGTATTAACTTATGCCGGGGGAAACTTGGTCCATGTCTCGAACAATTGAAAACATGTTAAGTACCTACGAAAGGAAGATTTTTTTTGTTGAGAAAATGGTGAAATAAGTACTGCGTAAAGATCAAATTTTAGGAACTCCTCATCATATAAAGAATCTGACATCGTTAACTTTATCAAAAGTGTACAACGAATTAAATGGGAAGACTAATGCTGTTAGAGTGGACAAAGATCGCACCATTAAAAAGTCTCTAATGTCCAAACCAATTGCCATAATAATAATGGAGAAAAGGCAGCCCAATCTAAGATGGATTGATGGCCTAGAAAAGACCTCCTGGTTTAAATCGCTACTGGAGAGAGCACTAGGGTTTGTCCCGGGAAAAGGCTTCTTGAGAGAAGGCTACCGGCCCAACCCAGTTGTCGAGCCATTGAGGAAGCGAAGGAGTAGTTTTCAAGGCTATTCTCGCGCGTGATGTCGTTAGAATAGGACACGAATTTGGAATAATATTTTTTTCAGATATAGAACTCAACATTACACATTATTATATTCCTTGGCTTCATTATCCTACATAAGCATAAAGTAAATAACTTTGTTATATTACCTGCTTTAACCAAATCACGGATCCATTTCTCTGGCATAAAAAGTGTTCCTCATTTTTTGCTCTTTTACCGTGAACTATTCTGTGAGTGGTCAAAACCGTTACCGTAGGAGTGGTCAAACCACAATAATTTCGCAAGGGGCCCTACGCGAGAGAGCTTCTCACAAGGCTAAGCAAAATACGACCTGTTTTGTACACAATTTTTACAAATAAATCTCATAATTGTTTCCATTTTATCATTGCCGTTGTTTTTGAGCATGGCATTTTTTTTTTTTAGATATTTTTTTATTTCTGAAAATGAAATTTATTAAAATGGCATAAACGTGTCATAAACTTTAACGGACAAAACCTGCAACATCAATCATGACATGCCCCTGGGTACACGCATTATGATCGACTTGCAAAACCAAGCGAAAAGCTAAGAAACAAATATCACACTAATTAAATATATTAAAAATTATTTGATCATTGCATTATTACATATTATATTACCTAAGATTTTGTATGTATACATGGAAAAGCAATGAAAATAATAATACACATGTAACTGCTCTTTTAAATTCCTGATAAATGTTTGTAATGGCTCCAAATCTAATATAAAGCTGCGTTTAAGGCACCGTTATATTATTTTTTCCTGAAGTGGCCTGTGGAGGGCTTCGCCTCTTGAGTGGCCATCCCAGCTTTATATGTTAAAACGAAACATTAATTACTTACGGAATATTTTGAGACTTCAAAAACACTGTATTATAAACAGATGTATGAATGACAATGTTGCAAATTTTCATTAAAATAGAGTCATTTTTCTATGTGAAAATGTGCTCGACGTTTAGTTCAGGCTCTCGTACATCTGGCGAAGACAACTTTAATATGTTGAATTTTAAAAAAAACTAAATACACATACTTAGCTTCCTAATTTTTTAATTCTTAAAAGTAATTTCAAGTTCACCTTTCGGAGAAGAAAACAAACATCATATGCAAGATTATTATAGCATATAATGTACTAAATTGTCAAAATAACAATAAATCTTATGAGACTTGTTTACAAAAAAATAATTACTGTTCCTTTATTCTCGTAGTAATCGAGAAAATATTGAGAAAACACTGAATGTTTACTTTGAATTTTGTCTTAAACTCAATGAATATATTAATAAAGAAACAAAAAAAATATATGAAAATGGCTCAGCATATCGGGGAAAACCACAAGAAAAGGAGTAGAACTTCAGTTCTTTCTTGCTACAACTTTTCGTAATTTTAAGAGCAAACAATTTGCCTTTTGTTTCAAAATGTTTAGGGAAATTTTATATAAATATCTCCTAGGACCCACGTTATAAATCCTTGAATCTGGCCTATTCTCTTAGAAGCTTTCGTGTCCTTTTAGACAACGATGGAATTCCCAAAAGTTTTGAATTTATTGGCATTAAGAAAAAATCAGGGAAGTAAAGGCAAATCAAAGAAAACATGTTAGAAATTTATGTATCACCAGAGAAAGAAAATGATGGTGAAGCCCAGTTTGATAAATATAATCCTGTTTATGAAAATATACTACCAACACGAATTTTACACCAACAGAAATTTAAAAAGATAATTTCGATTCCATAAAACAATTAAATTAGGCAGAGAGGGGAAAAAAAAATCTGTCTCAATCATCATAGGTATAACACAAATACAATACATAAACTTATGAGAATTCAATTTAATTTATATAAGTGAATACTGAATAAAAGGTTACGCCAGATAAATGGGTATTTTTTCGTATTCCATGAACTTTTCGAACATGTTTGGATGGTAAAGTTTGAAAAATTTGTTCCTTTCAATGTATAGAAGAATATAGGTAACGAACCTAGTACAGTAAAAAATCTTTTCTGGATTTTCCCCTAAAGGGGACAGAATATTTTTTTCAGAAAAAAATTTATGTGGGATTTTAAAAAAAAAACATTTTTTGACAAAATTAAGTTTATTACAGTACATTTTATTTACATAGATGTGTATATATGCACTTTCTTAATAAAAATCAATAAGACAAAAAGATTTATACAAAAACTTAATGAAATATAATAAAAATTTTGAAGTTTTTTGAAAAACAAAACATGCATTGAGTTCTTTGAAAATAATCTCACGTTTTTCTTTGTATTGTCTTTTTTAGAATGAAATAATCAACAAATTCTTCATGGGCCATTTTATTATTCCCCTTTGATTTGGGAAAATGCTCACATAACCAAAATTTTTATGAGTTCCCCATTTCGGGGTGACGTGGATCAGGGGATGGGTTTTTCATTTAATTTTTTTACAGAAATCTGCCTTAGTGAAATTTTTTGAGCTTTGAACAAAATCCAAAATATCCCCATCTGTCATAATTAAAGCTGTATACACATTATCACCATCTACTTCGAATTCTTCCGATGATACATAGGATAGTCCAATAATACAGAAACTTTCTCGAATGTTTCGTTAACTGTATGGTAGTAACACACACAAAAATTTTTCAAGGGGCGATCCAGAATCGAAAGTCCACCAATTTGGTATCATGCTCCAATACACCACCAACATATCTTTTTATTTTGTTGATTTCAACAAAAAAAGTACAAAAATTATTTTTGAATAAATAATTAGAATTAATTAATAAAAATTTTTTTTTCAAATGCATGATTAAAATTTTGTAATATAAATAGGGTTTTAATCAACGAAAAATCAACTGAGTGCTACCCCTTTGGATACCTTTTCTCCACTGCTGTTGGTGTTTTTTATTTTTTCATTCCCAGAAAGGAAATCTTTTTGTGTTTAAAATTTTTGTTTCATATTAAAAGGGAAAAATGTGTGAAATTACATAGTCGTTTGTCAGGACCATTGTATTAATTCGTGTTAACCGATATTTCATAAGCGTTTTCACGTTAAACGTATTTCACTGTAATTTTAAGATATAAAAAAAGGTAATGAAGAAGATACTTTTGGGACTAGGGCATGGGAGTAATAGAGGCTTTGCCCACATTATTCCTACGAATAAAGTCCCTTTCACACTAGTCAACTTGTGCTGTACATAATAGAAGCAGACAGTCGGAAACTAATTTTGAATAGGAATTGCCTGGGTCCCAACTGGCACATTTTGCTGTGAAGCTCTAGAAAATCACGTTCTTCTCACCATTAATTGACATAACCAAAGAGATATCGTGGAAGCTACGCTCTTCACGCGCATCTATTTGTGTATTGAAAATGAAGACAGCTTTTTACTGCGGAATCAATCATTGTACTGATAATATTATGAACTTCTCTACTCTACTCCCTTTTAAATCAACTTTGTTTCTGCTTGTGAAAAGAATTTTCTCCCCTTCTTCGCACTAAAAGAGTTGACCGGGCCAAAGTTACCTCGTATAAAATTCACAGCTCTCAGAGAGAAAAAAGAGCCATTCTTTCGTGAACATTTAGAAAAAAAACTCGAAACTTAAATGAATTAATCATTTATCAAAATGTGTATAAGAAGAAATCTAAAAAATCTTAATAGCCTTATTATGGTTTAAAATGTAAATAAAAGTTTTTTCCCCTTTAACTAAGTTATCCTTATATATTTATGAGAATTACTTAGCTGAATAATTTTCATTAAGCGCATTTTAGGCTTCTGGTTTCAAAAGTACAGTAGTCCCGAAAACTCGGCACTCAGCAGTCCGGATAACTTGGCCATGCCCTTGCAGGTTGAAAAAATCTCACGTGCAGGAAAAAAATGCCGGAAAACGATGAAAACGTTAATGTTGAGGACACATTGGAAACTCCTAAAATATCACATACTGAAGGACTAAGTCTGTCAAAACCGTCCTTCAGTATTTTGAACAACAGGGTGCGTCGGTTGCGGACTTACTGTTCCTTCCACGTCTTTGCGATGAAGCATCAAAATGCTGAGTGCAGTACGGAAGACAAGAGGAGATGATTCATTTCTTTAAATAAAAGCAGCCAGTTTATGCAAAATTGGCTACCTAATTTTCATTATAGACAACTTTACGCCTTCTTAAAGTATTTTTCTGAGGTGTATCTGATCAGGTAAATTACTGCCACTGCACACTATGTATACATTAATTTTCATTTTCATGTTGTAAATGCTCTATGCCTTCATAAAGTTGTGATGGTTGGGCTTTCTCATCCATCAGTGTACGAGAGTTAGAAGGAAGATTAGCCATAGTCAAAACAAATGTAATTTATTAAAAAGTTTCAACAACCTGACAAATCTCAACAATCCAGGTTAGAAAAGTAAGTAAGGGAACAAAAGCGAGGTAAACGAGATAATTAAAATTTAATTATAAATTGAATCACTAACTCTCGGAACGTCTTGGCAATACACATCCCAAATAATCGAAATTCCGTTCTAAGTTAATCTACTTCAAGTCGACACTATTCCAATTTAAATATCTAATTGACCAAATCGCCAATCTTCAATTTTAAATATTAAGCAAATAATCTACGAATCAATCTCGACTAGCTATCTATTACTTTACGTTAATCGTTAACTTTTATCATCTAGCTCCTAACCTCTCTCTCTTTATTGAACCTAAAAGTTAATGCTTAAATATAAGTCTTGATTTACATAAGTCGTGTTTTCTTCTTCGGGAGAAAGTTTTCAATAGAATAATATTTAAAGAAACAGTTTTTCCTCAAGAGGATTAGTAGGAAGGTCGCGAATGGACCCGTTACAAAGTGCATTCTTTTCTTTTGTTTAAGGGTATTTAAACAGTTTCTGATGTATTCTCAAGCAAACAACATATACAAATGCAGAACAATATTGTTTGAGAAAACACTGGTACTTACTCTTTTTTAAGCCCATTCTCGATAACCTGGCATTTTCACAAAATCTGCCACTTTTTGGTCCACATTAGACCGAGTTTTCGAGACTCTACTGTATATATTTCAAGAGATTCGATTGTATAGTAAAACTTCGATGACATACACAGACACATACATGTCCTTTTCCCTTCATATTTTTTTTAACCATTTTTAAAATAATTATGTAAAACACGGTCATTTACTGGTATCTTTTACATCCATTATTCGAGAGTTAGAACTGAAATAATTTAATTTATCGCAATAAGGTTTATGTTAACATTTTAAAAATGTTCGGGAAATGTTTATAAGCTATTTTAAACTTTCTTTGTTTCATTTGAAGTTTTTGAAAAATAAAACTTTCATTCATTTTTATAAATATAATCTAAAATTATATTTTTAGTATAAATGAATATAGCCTGTTTTACAAGAATTAAACTTTATGTATAAAAACCTAAAATATTTTATATGAGAAAAAATGTTTGTGTACTTTTTGAACTTTATTCCTGAGTGAAGATTATGTTCCGTTTTTATCTAAAATTATTTCTTTTTTTTTATAGCTACGATAAAAATATCTAATACATCAGTAAAAAAAATTTGTCTGTGATATAAATATGATTTTTATGAAAGATAATCCAAGATTTTTGCTTAACTTCTAAACGAAAGCGTATTATCTTCCCAAATGATGTAAACAAGAAATTGCTGACACTGGAAATCATTATGTGATAAGGCTTTTTAATAATTAAAAAAATCTTATCAGTAATGTACTATGATTTCTCATTAAAAACTAGAGTTTATGTGTGAAACATCAACAGGGCATGTAAACATAACGATAAAGGTACAGCATAACCTATTGCTGATTTGTCTTTTATTATTTTAGTAAAAATATGTCATACTTGTCAAAGAACTTCCAAAAGCTTTGAAAAATAGAGAAAGAGGACATTCAATGCAGGAGAAACTCTATTATTAAGATATTAAGAGATAAGAAACCTTTAAATGTGAACTTTTTTAAGGTATCTAACTATGTGCGAAACATTTTTTAAAGTATCCGACTAGGTTGAAAAAGTGCTTTTAGGTGTTTGATGTTTGGTGTTGTTTGGGTCATTAGGGAAAAAAGAAATTAATTATTGAGGAAGAAGGACTAATACATAAAACTAGAGAGTTTCTTAAGTTCTTTTTATAGCATTTACTTTATCTAACTAATAAAAATATTTTTTTTAATTCGTTTTTTGAAGAATGAACTTTTATGATAATTTGTGCACGAAAAACGGGATATCTTCTAAATAATCCAATCAAATGCAATGAAATTTATAACATATATGCTATGGGCCCTTCAAAGTGTAACAAACCGCAAGTTTTAAGACAGCTACATTTAATCACATTTTACACCCATTTTTAGCTTAGAACATGCAGCAATTTTGACAAAAAATCATGAGCATCAAATTTAAATGCTAATAAAATATTTATTTCTTCAACTATTTTTTATCCTACGGTTTGTGACACTTCAGAGGGAACAAGAAATGTATCAATGACGTTAAAATTGCATAATGTGCAATTTGTTTTTATTTATCACGTTTTTCTTAACTTAAAAAATTTTGCTAAATTTTCCTAAAAATAATTTTTAATAAAAAGGGTGATACGTGTTACTTATTTAACAGTTATGACTTTTTAAGCATATTTATGTTCTTTAAACAGATAAAATTATTCAAAAAATCAATTTTTGAAAAATTTATTTCCGAGCCTAGTCGGATACCTTAAAAATGAAGTATGATGATTTTTTTGTGATTTCCAGATTTATTTAATACAGTATATAAGAATAAAAGTTAAAATTATAAATAAAAAAATTTAAACATCAAAATTGCACAAAACTACGGAAAAAATTTATAAAAAATTACTTAAACAGGGCTCACTCTGGTATTTACAAATTTGGTAATTACGTATTATCGAAACAATCGCTAACGTTTAAGATAATTCACCAAGTTGGCAACCCCAATTTCGCATGCGTCGCATACACTGAATTGGCAATCATGTGCTCCGTTTCATATTATGTCGCCAATTGGTAATACGTTAGTAGCACAAATTTTTACTAACAATTTTTTTTATTTTTGAGCGTTTATATGTTTTGTTACTATTTATAATCAAAATGACTAAAAAGATAAACTAAGTTTAATTTTTGCAAAAAAATTGATCAGTCTATGTTAGACATCGTATGAATATCTGTTATATTTACATTTCTAAATGGTTGTAAATTTTTCTAAATAATTAAGGGATTTCTCTAAAAAAGTAGTCTAAAACAGTTCTTATGTTACACAAAACGTTCACAAAACATTTCAGCTAATTATCTTCATGATTTTTTATGCAGTCCCTGTTCCTATTTCAAATTTTTCGAAAAAAGGTATTTTGTGTAAAACCCGTTTTGAAATCGGTAACTACTTACCGGAAAATACATGCACACCTACTTAAGCAGTTTAAACTTTTGTGCAAGCAAATGGATAATTAAAAAATTAGTTTTTTATTACCTTTATATAAACTGCCCTACAAAGTTAAACTATAAATTATTTTTGTCAGTTTTTGATGAAACCCAAGATTTTAAGGTAGTTGGATATCTTAATAATATTTTATATTGTGACGAAGCCGGTCTCTTCCCCCTAATTGCTAAGAGTGGGAGCCGACAACGTGGGAAAATTCCAGACATTTCCCTAATTGCTGGGAAAGAATTTCGTAAATGGGTGGTCAAAGATTTGAACCCTCTTTCCCAGGCTGTCCCGACCGTCAAAAAGAGGCCCCGTAACATTGTGCTTTCGTTTCTCACAGTTCGGTGATGACAGCGCGTCTGAAAACTTACAATGTGCACCGAGCCATCGGCGACCAACGAGCAAGAGATCAGATGGGCCGAGACCGACAGGGGTGGCCTAAGAACAAGAGATCAAAGAAGGAATTAGGAGGCGAGAAACGAGAGGTATATAAGGAGAGCGGATGAACACGAAGAGGACTGGGTTTGAGGGAACCGTTTTGGAGACCCCCCAGCGAGAGAATTGATCAGGAGCCGGTGTGGCCCCTTCAGCGATAGAGAAAATGATAGTGAGACCACAAAGTACAGTGGATTCCGAACTGCGGAGATCCGGGGACGGTCTGAGGCCCCATCAACGATAAAGAAAGCAATACTGGATCCGCGAATTGAGGCGGATTCTGAACCGGAGAAACTTTACGTGAGGGAGTTTGTTAGCTAAAGACTTGGGATATACAGCTATACTTAAGTCCGCGGAGTAAGGCGGATTTTGGAAAGGTGGAAATTGCGAAGGAGCAACTCACGGCGGATTTGGAGCCAAAGGGAAATCACCCAGACTCGGTGTGGAATTACCGAGAATGAACCCTTTACATATCCTATGTATAGGACTTTCTCTAGAGTGTGAATTTATTCATTATTTTTTTGTGAGAGATTTTAAGACATTGAAAGGAAAGACTCTAAATCTGGGGGACCCTTTTGCTAATTAATTGTGATAGAATATTTTTTGATGATTTTCTTTCTGAGAAATAAAGAGTTTATTCAAGAGCTGTGTGAAGTCATTAAAATATCATATCTTGGCATTTTTTCGCCTAAATTTAATACGTATATTTTTTTTTTATTATTTTTTAAAATCAGAAGATTATTTATTAATTTTTTATCCTATATTTATCCCAGTTTAGAATTTTAAAAAAATTCTCATATATACATATAAATATACATATTTTATAGCACATATAATCAAGTCTAAAAGAAAATATCTTGAAAAATTTTTGAATCAAAATAGATTAAATTTATTTATGAGTTTTTTTCCTCTAAAATGGATATAAAAAGTATACCACTTTGATAAAATTGATGTGCTGCATAATATCATATGCGTGTCCAATTCCTAGAAGGAAAAGAACAGCAAGGATACAACCCTGTTTATTATATACTATGAAAAGGTCTTCACTTGTCACTCTGAAGTTTTCCTGAAGCTCTGAGCAATGCTTTAAAATCATGGAATATTTGATGCATGCCTATATATATTGTTGCAATATTCACCAATATTTTGATTTAAAAAAATTTTTTTTAAGCATTTTGATTACTTATTTTTTTAAGTTGAGGGAATGAAAAAAAATGTTTATGCAACCAACAACAACCCCAAACATTTTAACTTTTTACAATGACTTGCAGAATAACATGAAATGTGACTTTTCACATAACTAATATTTAAAAACAATAACTTTAGAATTTCTCACAAAATTTTCAATTTATACAATATTTAATCCTGCTGTTTAAAATATCAGTTACTCTAAGAAATGTCGTAGGACTATAGTTTTCGTATCAATGATGAAAGGATGCCTCAGAAAAAAAAATTTGAAACTAAAATCTAGAAAATAAAAATGGTAACAATTAATTATTAGATTTAACATACAGGTAAAATTCGAATGATATAGCTCAACCACAACGTAACAAAAAATCATAGGTAATTTTGAACTCTGAATACATGAATATAAAATAAATCTCGTGACGAAACTCCACGGAAATCTTCTCATTTACATCATAATTATTTAAATTAATGATGCTGTAGGATCGCTCTAAATTTTGGTGTTAAATTACCTCATTAGTTGCTAATTAGTAGCATTTTAATTAAAGCAACGTGTTATTAAAATATACTTTTTTATAATTACTTGTATAAAATTGTTTCCTAAGTATGAAATATGCAAAAAAAAATTATATCCAAAAAAGAGGGGAAAATTACTTTAATTATTCCCCTATAGAACACTGAAACAAACTTTCCATTTAGTGCTTTTAATTATATACATCGAATTAAGTCGAATTTTATATAAGTTGAAGTAAAAATCCACATACAGCAAAATAATAATAATACGCATTTATGAAGTGTAGTGATTTTTTTTATTTTATTTATTTTTATTTTATTGATTTATTTATTTATTTTGCTCATGATGGATTGATCTAAATAGAGTATAGAAAATGTTTCATAAGTTTTTATATTATCAAGAAGTATTGGTCGTTCTTACTGATAAACTTATAATGCGCTCTAAGTAACTTTTAAGATATCCGACTACGTTCGGAACCGTGATTTTAAAAAAGCGCATAAATGGATAATTTTCATGATATTTAGTGTCACTTAGATTAGAACACATGTGTAAAATTGTTTTAAGGACATTTTGATAAAAAGAATCCTTTAAATACAATATTTCGGCAAAAAACTAACTTAGAATAACCTTTTTTCAAAATGCTCTCCTTTTGTGAAAAATGCTTCTATTATAATAATATTTTGCCTGTATATAGCTCAGAACTCTGTACAGAGGCTCAACTATGATTTTTGAAACATTCGCATTATTTTCAGAGTTACAACCCATTGAAATAATTATCGACGTTTTTTTCTTAAAATTTCTCCCCTCTGTTGTCGTAAAACACGGATAAACCTACTTCTAAATTATATATTTCAAAAATTCTAGTTGAGCTTCTGTAGAGAGCTCTAAGCTATATAAAGGAAAAATATTATTATAACTGAAGCATTTTTCACAAAAGGAGAATATTTTGAAAATGGGTCATTCTATGTTCATTTTTGTCAACATATTGTACTTAAATAATTTTTTATTGTAATACTATTCTTAAAACAATTTTATATACATTTTCTAATCTAAGTGACACTAAATATCATGAAAATTATCCATTTATGAGCTTTTTTAAAATCATGGTTCCGAACGTAGTCTGATACCTTAAACAGTTTCAAAGGTCAAGAAAAAAAGACTCTTATACAAGAAGGAATAAAAATTGAATGTCGATGCTCTATTCCACTAACTTAGAAACTTTCAACTTCATAAGTATAATAAAATGAAAATAAAACCACTTGAAGTTAAACAGAGTAATAATTTTATGGAAATGGAAGGAAATCGTAAGCTGCAATTGCAACCTTGCGAAGTTAGAAAATTATTTTGCCTAAGTTCCTTAGTTAAAGAATCAACTCTCTCTCTCGCTCTATATATATACAGAACTTTTTCGTAGAAATTAATTAGTTTAAATTATCTTAATTGATTTCTATTGGTGGTATTGAACTCTTGAAACATAAGAGAAATACAAAAGTTAAATGGCGTGACCTCATAACTTTAAACCATTGTTGTAACGGTAACCCAGTCCCCGTAGCCATAACAAATCCCAAACACTTGATAGAAATGATATGGCTGATTAATCTAATAGCTCAATTAATTGGAATTATCTTTTCATACAATTAAATAATCTAATAATCCTCTAATGAAGGTACTCTAAATATTTAACGTCGTTGATCGTTAAATATTTAACGCTTAGATCTAACTATTAACATTTTAAAAAAGCACTGGATATTAACTTGATTGTGATAAGCTTTCAATGACCCTTCAGTCACTTGTAGATTTGGATGCACAGATTCAAGAGACATTTTATAAAACCAACCTCTTTATTTGACTTTCAAATTACTATAAAAAAATGGTTTAAATGAAGGGAGCGGTAACTAACCTAAGTATTAATAATAAAAGTACTTAACTCTGGTCTTAATTCTGCAGCACTGACGATCTTTCTCAGTTGAGACCTCAGCTCTCCATACCGAAACTCTTTTGGTTTTTATTATAACGCTAACTTCAGTCTCAGCCTGATGACCATCAACTACCTCTCTCTCTCTTCGTTTCACTTTTAAAAGCAATTTACATTTGCGTAGTCACGGTTTCCCCTCGGAAAGCGATTTTACAATCATACTACAGTTAAAAAGGATTTCTCTAGATGTGAGATTAGAGAGAGACTCAGATAGAGCCTATTACATGCTCTTTAGTTATTGACTATCTGTCACATCTTTTCCTTTATATACTGCAAACACTGTGTCTAGTTACTTCAATTAGCTTTACATACTTAATCTTATTTGCATATCTCACTACTTTCGTAAGAAAAAAAGTTAAAACTTGCAAATTTTTTTTAAAAATAAAACAATCAGGTAACCTTTTGAAATAGTGCGCTAAATGGTCTAATGACGAAGGTGATATTTAAACTAGTACTTCACTTCTAGGTATTGCATGATTTTTTAAATAAATTTATAACTAGACACTATTTTACCCTTATTAATGACACAATTCTAGAATAATAGTGAGGTACTAAAAACCATGTTATTGTTAGCAATTTTTGATAGTTGTAAGGTGTGTGACATTTTTTTTTCTTCTTAATATTTAAAATTAATTAAACTACTTTCAAATACTTTCCGCAACAACAGCCATACTTAAATTTTTTTTTCCATTTCTCTCAGTAAAAAATAATATTTTATTTTGAATTATATTGAGCTGGAATTAATTTCATGGTGCTCTTCACATCTTCATACAAATTCAATGTCTCTCTTTTATCATCAACTGTGTACCTCAATATTTGATAGATAATTTAATGAATTCATTTCCTTCACATCGAAAGGTGTATCAAAACCGTGAACATAGCATGCGTGTGCATGTGAGAGAGATAAAAAAAAAGAAAGCTTGCTTGTATGAGATAAAAAAAAATATAGCTTAAAAACACAAAAAAATACGCTTTTATCGTAAATTGAACTAAAAATTTTTAAAAACGTAATTCTTAATATAATAATTAAACAGGATAGTTAATGTCATTGGGGTAAAAGCGAGGGATGCTCGATATCAATTGTTATAATTTTTTACAAGTTCTATTCCAAAATTCTGAGTTAGTGTAAAAATGTAGTACAAAGCACATACTCCACGCTTTTACCACAATGACATTAATTGTCTCGTTAGTCATTTTATTTTTATACTAAGAATATTTTTTACTTTTTAGTTCAATTAACCATAAAAGCGTGCTTTTTAGTTTTTTTAAACTATAATTTATTTTTTTCATTTTTTTAGTTCGATCTACAATAAAATCATATAGAGTTTAGCAGTTAGGACATAATTTTTTTTTCCACATGCACGAGTCTTTTTTTTTTCCTTTGGTATCCATTTTCAGAAAAAACTAGACAATTGTTTATATTACGGTAAGAAATTGCTGACGCACGTTTTCGCTTTTAGGGTTCTAACTTTATCTTTTAGTCGCCAAATCTGGAAATGCGATCTGGAATTAGTCCCCAAATCTCGAAATGGTATATGGAATTATTCGCTAAATCTGGAAATGGTACAATGAATTAGTCGCCAAATCTGGAAGTCGTTATTCATGATAATCCTGATCAGGATAATGGAACAAAATTATGAAATTATTGTATTATCATCGATCTTTGACAGGCGTACAAAATTTTGAATTAATCTGACCTTTTAAAGTGGGTAAAAATCAAGTTCAAAGATTCCGTTACATACAAGTGAAGCTTATAAAAGCGTGTTAAAAGGAGAAAAAGAACAAATCGCTTTGCTTATATATTTCGATTTCTAATTTGCTTGACTTCATTTTGGTATCTTTCAAACATATATTTTTTGCTCTTTCTAATAATGAACATTCCTTTCTGCAGGCATTTGCATTATCATTTAAGAATCAAAGAAACGTTAAAATAAATTGATTTTTTTCAAAACATGTTTCTTTTTATATTTAATAATTTTAGAAAGATTTTCCAATTATAGCATGAGTGTTTACATTGCCTTCCTTACAGTCGTTGCTAAAAAATATTTCATACCAAGTTTTTCATTTAGTTGTTAATACATTTCATTTATCTACAAAAACAGGAAATGCCATTTACTTTTTTCGAAAACTTTGTTCTCATTTGGATATCTTATAACGTCAGACTTTAATTTCGAGGTATTTGCTTTTTATTTCTGTGCTTTCAAGTTTCCTATCTAAAACATCTTTAGATTTCTATTTCATTAAAAAATGTATTTTACTTTATACATTGAAACAAAACTCTCCCTATATATTTTTCTAATATAATTTTTCAACGATAACACAAACTATCAGCAGTTTTACCAGAAAGAATTTTAAAACATCTGAATCAACTTTAAAATTGATTTCCAAGAATTGAAACCATTTTTGCAATGTATTCTATTTTTTTAAAAAAAATATATGAATTTAAAACTTTATGCTAGTTGAAAAATTGTGAACACATATTTTTAAGGACTTTCAGTAAAAAAACTTTTTTTCCTCCCAAACTTTAAAAATCTTGCTGTCTTAACCGTTAACTAAATTAGTCAGAGAAATTTTAAAGTAGTTATACTTTCTATTTGCAGTGATAGACTTTGTCCTTTGCAGATCTTTTATTTTATATTTTACTAAAAATTTAAATTATTATTTGATTAAATTAATAGTTTACTATGTTTTTATGGCATTTAATTTATTAATTACAATTTGTAAAGGAACCATTGATGAATACATCTAAAAAATTTTATTGTACGTATCTGAGCACTTTTTATATTAGAAAGAACAATAAACAAGGAAAAATTATTATATTCAAAAAATAAATCAAATTTGTATCCAAATACAACGTAAGAACTAATTATTAATCATTTAATTTACATAAAAGGGAAGAGAAACAGTTGTATATACTATCACTATCGTAATAAAATATATTCTTTACAACTATAAAGGGCTGAATTAAAGTGTTTCCTTTTGAACATTAAATTCTTGCTAATATCTGCTACTTTTGTATAAGCCAAATAATAATTTAATTTATAATGGGGAGGGGCACCCCCTGTCCACCTATTGTACAAATTATACTCCCTTATATTATAATGGCATTTCAATGGAAACTTGGGGAAATATTGCCGATACCACCAAGTTGGAATCATGGTACCATCATTTTTGGCGACCAAATTTGATGACTTGGTGACCATGCTGGGGATTATTTTTGGTGACTTGGGAATCATATGGATGCTTCTGTAAATTCCTGGAGAAATCTATAACATCACGATCTATGACGAAAGCGGATTTTTTGAGAAAGCTCTGATAAGTAGGAGGAGGGTCCCTAGGCTAATCGTTCTTAGCACTTCAGTTAAATTCAACTTTTTACGATCCGTTTAAACTAACTATTTTTTTCCAGCATCTCGAAAAACTTTTTTTAAAATAGAGAGAGATAAAAATAGACAATTCTCTGTAATTGTACTGATTTAATTCAACATTTTTAATGATCATTATTAGGTATCAAACTAATGATATATTTTATTAAATAATGTCAACTCGGATTTTATACATATAGAAATAATCCAGTTTTGTTTTATTTTTTTTCGATGATACTTTTTTTCCGTCATGAATTTTCTGAGTTAAAACACATTTTCTCACAAGAGAAAACATTTTCCCTCTTCTCTAATCTTCACTTAAATAAGATATATATTTTTTGAAGTCATGAATTTTTTTTCTGACGACCATTGATCCTTTTTCTAACGATGTTCATCCTTCCTCCAAAGATAGATTGGGATTTCCTTTTAAAAACTCTCATTTAAAAACTTCGATATTGGGGAATTTACTTTTGAATGGAAATTTCCCATGATCCTCTTTTTAACACACATTTCATCCTTAGATTTCAGAATAAATTATGAAAGGTCTTTTATCACTGGTTTTCTAGAATTCCTTCCAACTGTATACCAGTTAATGACAAAGCTAACTTTTCAAAAAAATTTCTACATGGTGTAGCATTTAAAATACTTCTTATTTATTCTTAGCTATGGAAAAGTTCTTACTATAATAAAAATGTAGAATTACAGCAATTTTAAAGATTACAGTTATTTCTATTCTTTATTTTGATTTAAAATAGAAAATGAAAGTTAAGTACTTCGCAAAATCTTCCCATTTTTATTGTATTCATACTCTTTTTACTCCTTTTCCTTATCTATTTGAGTATTGTACAGCATATATAATTTAAATTTTTTAACACTTAAACTGAAAAATTCTAAAAATACAATCGGAAAACTAATAATACAAATAATAGTTTTCTAGTGTCCTTACTTTTCCTCTATCTTTTTCAATTTAATCATGGAGTTTGTTTGTTTTGTATTAACTTTCATAATTTTTCCATATTCAAGTTATTCTAAAGAAATTAAAACATTATGCATTACTTTCTAGAATAGTATAAGTATGAAACATTAATAGTTGTTTAATTGGTTGAAAAAATACTTTTCTACGAAATTTAAAAAATATTCCGAGATTTGATATTTAAAAAGTAATTGGATAGTTTTCTAACCAATAAAAATATAGTTACAATCTCTTTATAAATGAATTGGAGTCAAATTTATTCATTTTATTTCCCGGTATCTATATTCATGCTACTTTATTTCCTTATTTGTTTGTAACATTTGAATTTAAATCTGAATTTGAAATGGTATTTTTATCAATATAAATAGATTTTTATATAATTGAAAGTTTTATATAATATATTATAATATAATATATTTATATAATAGAAATTTCCATAGAGTAAAAATTTAAATAAAATGTTTCATACACACCTCTTTTAATCCGTTTCTTTTCTTAAAACATTATATATATATAAGAAAACTACTACTTAAAACATCTTTCTTTTTTTTACTTAAAACAATGTTCTACTTAAAAAATTTAGAGAAAGAGCATAATGTATCTTGCATATACATTATGTGTTATGCAAACGCTCTTAATAATTTCTTCATTTTTAATAAAATTATTTTTTTAAAAAAAATTAACCGACTTAATTTTTTTTTCAAACTTGTAACCAAATGTGTTTATACATAGTAATTCTGAAACGTTGAATTCTTTGAACATATAGGAGATTTTGTTCGAGAAATAAAAAGAGCAAGTTCAACAAGAACGGTTCTTTAAAAGGAACAGTTCATTTAAAAGAACAGAAATTTCTATCCCTGCTCATTTTTTGACAAAAAATTCTTTCAGTTTTCAAATGCTCGTTGGTAGGTTGGATAGAGTACACAACCCTGCTGGTCTCTAATCTAATACTGATATTTAAATGATAGCTTTGCAATTTGCCCAGTAGTTACAAATTTACTTAAAATCGAAAATTTAATGTCTTTGTAAATGCATAAATTTGTATGTTAAATTAATTTAAACAAATATATAAAATTTAAGTTAAAAATTAAAAAACAACTATAAAAAACTGCTAAGAATGGATCAGAAGAGAGAGCAAGAGCCTAGAAAATCCGGGTGTCAGAGTTAAAAATTTTGGAACATTTTTTGGAAATGAGCTTGCAGTGAGATGAAGTAATCTGATTTAAATCAGTCGATGAGAGGAGTTGCAGAAAATTAAAATCAGATGTGAAAAATATTGAAAATACATACTTTTGAATTAAATATTAAATAAGAAATTAATAATTTAAAATAAAAATAGTTGGTTTATATGAAAGTTGAATTAATTAAGATATTTCTAGATCTATTGAAATTTATATAAGAGGTACATTTCCCAATACCACAGATTGTTGAAATCCATAAATTATCAATTTATTCGAAGAAGTTAATAGCTATCTTATGTGTAATTTGTCTGTTAGTATTTTACTCACTACACTGAGGCTTGTGTTCCTGAGGAAGTTTTCATCTGATTAAACTTGGCAGGTAATAATTTTGTTTTTTTCGTTGCTAGTATTAAATAGGATTATTTCAAAAACACCTATAATTATAGAATAAGTTAAATAATCATTTAGTGTTAAATTGTGTTAACTTATAATAACATTTGTTCTTAGAATGGGGAAATGTTTGCTTGTGAAAAATATACCAAATATCTCTAAATAGTTATGGAATTTTAATTCTTTAAGTGAAATTAATTTAAAACATTCACTTTAATGTACATATAGTTACATACTTTTTCGAAACGTATCTCGTTGATCACATCGCTTATGTACTTTTAAAATAGAGAGATGTATATGGAAATAAAAATGTATATGGTAACCTTTGATGTTTGTTCTCTACTTTTAAAGTTTACAAAAGTAATTAAGACTTTTTGAACCTGGCAGCACTCTTAATAGACATGAAGTGATTATTGAGTGAACTAACATTAATAATAAGAGATGTTTGAAAATGCTAAAATGCGACTTTTCACTAAAAATTGTTAAACATGTTTTGCAACACTAGAAAGACATATAACTGTGTGTGTGTGTGTTCTCCTAGCAATATTATTTATTTTTCAACTCTTCTTTTCAGTTTTAGAGCGCCATCTACCGTCAGATATAACTACTATTATCCTTTTTTTAAATGAATTTCTGTAATTATTTGAAATATACTGTTCGAGAAATTGATATCAACAGGAAAATTAAATTAAAAATTTCCTATTCTTTCCTTTCTGTATTTAATATGAATTCCAAATTTAGAATCTAAGGCAGTTGAAATAATTTTTTGTATATGGAAGTTTCCAATGCTCAATTTTAAATAAGAATGTCTGAACAACATTTAAAATCAGAAATTTTTCCAAAATTGGCAAATTATATTTTAAAATTGATGAACAATTTTACTTTTTAGATTTAATATTTTGATTTTTTTTAAGTATGGATTTCTTTACAAAACTCCTCGCTAGATGGCAGCACGACCTAGTCATAATTTTCGATTTGAATTCACAGCATACGAAGGTAAAGAAAAGAATTTTTATTAAAAAGAACGAAATTAAATAAAAACTAATCTGATAAGTTTATTTTATTATTCCTACTGTGTTGTTTATTTTTCTTATTCTTATAAATCAAATGAGAATAAAAAAAAACAGTTAGTAAACTGTTAAATTGTAGCTTATATTTTCGAATTAAATTAAAAAATTTATGTGCTTCTTGAGCTGATAACTTCTTTAGGTAAATACGAAGCAGAAAAACGAAAGATTCCCCAAAAAATGTTACTAGTTAATTACAGGGTAGGAATTCGAATTCTGAAACATTTCGTAACATCATTTTTGAGAGAATGCTTCTTTGTATCACTCCAACAAAAGAGCTAATTTTTCCATGTGAAAATTCCCAGGACATTTCATGCTTTATACTTTTCATAATTATTTATTTTACTTTATTATTAATAACTTGAACTGACAGGTTCTCAATCAAGATTTGAGCTTTTCATCGTTTAAATAAACTAGGAGGCGAAGGCTGTTTTCCCTGACTTTTAAAGAATAGGACCCGAATTAGGAGTATGTTTTTAGATATCTAAGTGCTCCACATCTGGCATCGCTATCCTCTAGCTCAGGAGTACTCAACCTTTTTTTCTAGTGGGCCGCATACATATGTCAGCTATTTCACTCGGGCAGCATAAATATGTTAGTTATTTCACGCGGGCCGCAACAGGAGGAGGAATGGGGAAAGGGGGAGGGGGAGAAATGTTTTAAGAGCAAGATAACATCGGAAATTTAAAATGTGGAAAATTGATCAAAATATCATAACTCCTGTTTTATTTTTTTAATTATTATTTTTTATTTGGGCACTAATGCTAGATTAGAAACATTAAAGAAGCACTCTTTCACAATTTTTGCATTAGTAAACGGTTTCATATGATTACCAATAATATAACAAACTTCGTAGGATATGTCTTTGCTACCGCTGTGATATTAAAACTGACAAAACACTTTGTTGCTGTTGCAAAGATTATTCAAGAAAGCCTATTTATCACCTCTTGAAAGAGATCTTCGAGGAAAAGTGTCATTGAATGATTCCTGTTTATTGGTATTTTTTAAATGCAGAACTTTCGTCATAAATCAAACAATTAGTGATCCTTGTTTTTCGCTACAAAATAGTCAACCTCCCAATCGTCTTCAAACGATACATTTTCTTGGAATATTTTTCGCTTGCAAGGTATGAAAATAGTTAAAAATTAATTTCACCCATAAAATTGTCGCTACTCCACTGTTGTCTGTTGTCACTTACCGTAACCGTTCCGAATAGGAAAAAAAACATCTATTCGTACCCGTAGGACACCGACAGCAAAAAGCAAAATTGATATATTTGATTTCTTGCGGCAGAATTTCCCACCAAATTTTCATTACAATGTTCTTAAATAAGTAAATTTCTCTGAGCAATGGGCATGACCGGGCCATTTGAAAAGGCTCGGTGGGCCACATGCGGCCCGCGGGCTCAGGTTGAGTATCGCTGCTCTAGCTGGAACCACTTACTTCATCATACTACTTACTCATTTTATCCGAGGTGTATTTTTTCTAGCATAAAATGTGCTTCGTATTTTTTCTCCTATTACATGATAGTAAATGAGCTATTCCTTTGTATGATAAAAGGAAAATTAATTATTTGTAGAGTATTTTGAAATTTTAAATTGCATATTTCCGTGCAAAATTGAGATATTTTTCTTGGTGAAATTGGGCTCTGAGTACATTTGGCGAAGACAGCCTTAAAAGAGAGGGACGAGATTTCTGGTGACAACTGGGACGAAAAAAACTTTTGTCTTATTAACGAACAAACAAGTGATACTACGATATAGACCAGTTTAAACGTGTATTCTTTTAATAAAATTTTAACTTTTAAAAAACAATTTTGTGCATAAAGAAGAAAAAAATAGCATAAAAATTACGACATTCTTCCCCTAAGAAACGTTTCCAAATCGCATGCTATTCTATTTCTTTAGAGCTGAAGCTGACACATTATGATTATATTAAAGTAAATAATAATGGATTAAAAAAATAACAGTCGAAAGATTATTTTTAGCTTCCAAGACTGAATTACATTAGGAAATTGTATATGAATAATATATAATTAATTACGAATAATATTTATTTGCTACATGTCAAATAAATATGTGTGCTTAAAAGACTCTACTTCGTTATTCTCTCCTTTTTGAAAATGAAAAATACATGCGTAACTCAGAGCACTTTATACATCCGGGATGGGCGTTTCGATCGCGATCGACCGGTGGACCGCCAAGGCATTTAGGGGTGACCGCTTTCACTAAGACCTAATAATCATTCCATCATACGAAGGTCTAGAAAAACCGTATTCATTCGAATCTATTAAGCCGCCATCGATTCTAAGTAGTGATCCAAATTCTCAACAAGATTTTGTGGAAATTGAAAAATAGTCTAAAATGGTTTATCGATATCCAATTTTACGAAATTATAATAAATTTAAAAGGAAAACTATTAAGAAGTGAATAATAAGCTATTTTATCAGTATTATAAACTTTTAAATATATGCATGTAGCTGTAATTGCTCTAAATACTCCATCCAACAATTTTTTCTCCCTTCGCAACCGATTTTCAGTTGCAATATTGGGGGGAAATGCGGCTTAGATTCGAGTACATACGGTATTTTAAAAAATAAGGAAGAAAAAAAAATCGAATTATAAGAAAAAATTTCGTTGAATATAAAATGGACTTCGCTATTTGAAGATTATTTTACGACGAAAATCGTAAAATGTTCTTGGTTCCAGGAAAAAGTTCACTAAATAGAGAAATTCGTAAAACAAAGATTCGTAAAATGGAGGTCCGACTGTCTTGTACACTTTCTTTTAGCTCGCTACACCTACGTCACTACGCAGTAGCGCACACAGGAATTTTTCAAGGGGGAAGGGGGGTCCAGGGTCGAAAGTCCACCATTCTTGTATCATGCTCCTTTTGATTTTGTAGATTTTCAGGACCGAAGAACAGTAAAAAACTAATTATTGAATAAATAATTAGCATTAATTAATAAAATTAATCATTAATATCAAATATTGAGTTAAATTGAACGTACTATATACTTAGAATTATAATCAATCGGGAAAAAAATCAAACGGCTTTGGGAGGGGAGATCTAGACCCCTAGGACACCACCCTTGTGTGCGCCACTACCACTAGGTGGAGCGCAACACCTTGAAAAAATTAGAAGTAGCCCGTACCCTGGAAAAGTCTGCCCCCCCCCTGCTATAGAGCATTCCTGGGATGCTCTGGGGAGGGAGTTGCAACTCGCAACCCACCTACGTGAACCATCCAAGCACTGAAAACCAAGTTGCCGAACGAGTGGTTTAATGCACGTAGGAATTCATAAATTTCCTTATTTTTCTGTATAAAATCACGGTGCCAGACCTGTATACAGAAGAACGTCGTTTATCTGAATCACTAATCGACACTGTTCGGTTACGCTGATTGTCTTCGAAACTGAAAACCGGAATGTAACTTATACAGCATATGAAACCGGACACTATACGAAATTGAAAAATCATCACATGCGGGAAACGTGCTTGAAAAAAAAGCAAAATAGGTGCAAAATGTCACGATTTTATCTTTATTGTGAAAATAATCACTTTTTCGCTGTACCATTGTACACCTTCGTTTAGTCGCAGCAAGGTTTCCGATTCTCTTGAGCAGCAGTAGTTGAGTAGGACAGCACTCTGATTGTTGTTCGTACCACTCTATAGCTGTCTCTAACACAGAAAACGCGTCAGCATTTAATGGACCCTTGCTACTTTCGTTTTGTTGTTGTCCTGGTCTTCATCCGTTTCATCATCAACAGGGTTGAATTCTTCTTGCACGGAAGTCACAATCTCGTCATCATTTAGCATTTGAAATCCACAGTCTTCTGCATCGCATGCCATCCCGGTTTCTATATTTTCTTCATTGCATTCTTGAAATTCTGGGATTGATTGAACTCGGTCGGTAAACTACCTCCCTGTGGTCTCCATTGAAGTCTTTTTCGCCTTCTAAATCTGCATTGCACTTTTCGACAACATATTCATATACAGTGCATGTAGTTAGCGAAAAAGAAAAAAAACTGGTTCGAATATTTGACGCTCCGGATAATAAACGTTCGGATAAACGACGTTCTACTGCATCTGTAAGAGGGGACCCTACCTCCTGCTAATCTATTTTGTTTGTTCTATTCTGCAACTACTGTTTCATACCTTCCAACTTCGATGATTGTTATGCCCGATCATGTATGTTTATTTTGACTGCTGAATGAGTATTTTTTGCATTATATCAGCCCTATATACACACTAAATTTATTAACATACGCCCAACAGTTCTAGAGATAATCGATCAGATCTAAGAATTCTCTTAATTTTAAGCACCAGTCTAAATAGAAAAAGAAAACTTGTTTCACTTTGAAAGCTGTCAATATAAGTTGATTAAATCCCATAAATTAAAATATATTGAATAACCTCAAAAATATAAATTGTTTGAAACAGAATTTTTAATTCTAATTTTAAGAGTTGTGAGCTATAATTTTACACTTTTACTTTATCTCTATCTACCGATATTGAAATTGTTGATGAAAGCTTACAAATAAATTATATGAAATCCAATATGATTCTTGGTTGAAGCAAAAATCTATGGAAGTTGGAATTCTAAATTTTTATACATACTAGAGTATTTATCAGTAGATCTATTTCCTAAAATGTATCGTTTGTTATGCGAATATTGGCAATGTTCGGAAGCACTTAT
This sequence comes from Trichonephila inaurata madagascariensis, assembly GCA_019973955.1. Classification (NCBI taxonomy): domain Eukaryota; kingdom Metazoa; phylum Arthropoda; class Arachnida; order Araneae; family Nephilidae; genus Trichonephila; species Trichonephila inaurata. The sequence goes on from BMAV01001804.1 coordinate 51,305, forward strand.
TTATGCGAGCCATTATTTTCTTTGATGAAAAATTGCGAGAATTCAGAAAGATTAAGATTAACTCCAATCAACATTTATCGTCAATTTTTAAAAAGTACATCAGCTCAGTATTTTCAATCAAATCTTGATGGCTTGCTTTGTGAAAAAATTTATGCCAAATATTTTCTAAAAACTAATGTTAAATTACACTTCTTAAAAATGAATTCTTCAAAAATCCTAGTTCAGACTCTCTGGGGGGAGAAGTCTTTACTTTATATAAACGCGAAATATTATTATTTTAGAAGCATTTTTCATAAAAAAGAGAACATTTTGAAAAAAGATTATTCTAAGTTAATTGTCTAATAAGTTAATAGTCTAATAGTAAGTTAATTGCCAAAATATTGTCTTTAAATAATTTTTTTTGTCAAAATGTCCTTAAAACAATTTCATGCATGTATTCTAATCTAAGTGGCATTAAATATCATGAAAATTATCCATTTATGCGCTTTTTTAAAATCACGGTTCCGAACGTAGTCGGATACCTTAAACTCATTGCGAAAAGTCGCTCGGAGGTAAAATAAGCCAACAATGGTAAAATAATTATGCGTTTTAAGGTTTTGAATTAATATCTTTTAACTAATTGCAATATCGGAATATAAATGGTCAAAGCGGATTCCTCGGATCATTCCGATCTTTTGGTACCTTCGGCGAGTTTCTGCTTCGTGCGGTTCGTGAGATGATTGATCCATGTAGATAGTCAGATACGAGTGTTTATCTCTACGAATTTTAATAGTGTAGATATACCTCGCGCGGGCGCGCGATTTACTCCACTAACTTACGTGAACCGTGATTTAAGCAATTTTCAACTCTCGATGATCTATTCGTCGCATGTTTGAGAAAAAAAAATGTTGAAATTGACAATGTGATCGAAGAAGTTGTCGATCTTGCTAGCTAAATAAATTTAGAAGGTGATAATGATGACGTTCACAAGAACTGCTGGATTCCCACGGTTAGTAGAAGGCAATAGATAAGCTCGTACAAATGCATGAGCAGACCAAGACATTGAAGAACTTAGTCTTGAATAACTGTTGGGAATATGACAGAAGGCCTCGGTTTAGTTGAAAAAGGGTAACAAATATTAGAAAATATGGACTCCAACGAAGAGCGTATTTTTTCAACAAAACAAGGAATAAAAAGAAATTTTATAAGTATACTACTAGGAAATTTTGTGGGAGAAATAAAACCCTTAAAGTGTCCACATTAAAATAACTTCGGCTTGCGATTTGGTATCTAAGATGTTATAAAACATTTTTTTTCTATTATTTTCTTTCACCTCCGGGCTAAATAAAAATAATTTATACGTATTTATGTGCGAAATCATATGTACGACTTACCCAGTTATCACTCAGCCCCACCCATTGCCTAAGTTCGGAGTATCACTGTACTAATAGCACCATTGAAGTTCTAGAATAATTTTAATTCAATATACAATTAGTAGAAACTCGTCGCAATTATCGTTTATTTCTAATAAGGCCATTAAAAATTTGCGTACAGTTATTCTAAGACTTTATATGCAAAATAAGGCGCTTCCTTGAAAAATAGTAAAATAATGGAATCGCTTTCAGTAAAAATATGAATTGTAAAGTTGTTTGTGAGGCACCTGCCCGTGAGTGTCCCTGTTCTCCATCATCTATTCGACCTGTTTCCGTCGGGAAGGACGAAAAATCACGCACAAATCGTTCATCTTAATAGCTCTTTATTAAGATCTTAACTTAATCACAATACACAATAATAATAATAATCAAAGTAAGCAGATCTGGAATGAGAAGACACAACTCGTATTACCAAATAATCGCGTAATTGACCACTGTATCTAACTTTACAGATTAATTCTATAACCTCACTAATACACACACTTTCCTTATAGCTTAATCAAAGTCGCTTACCTCTATACCCTAGGTAAACAGCTACTTTCTTTGTCCTAACTGACGTGGCTTTTATCTGGCTGTAATCCTTGCGGTTTCGTATCCACCTTTAACTTGGATATACAGGTACGGGTGGATTAATTCTCGGACTTGGTATTCTTCTAAACGCTATCTTAATCACTTCCGCGCTTAAACATCGACCTCACATAGCCACACTGAGCACGCTAAACTTCTATTATGTATATGATTCCTAATTTGCATAATCACGATCTTCTTCTCGAGTTGGTTGGAAGAATTCTTTGGGGCCAGAATGTCTCCAAAGAACCCCAAGAGGACTGTTAAAAAAAACGCGATGAAAGCCCCGTCACATGTTGAGCATTACAAATAAGCAATAAATGATTAATTGGTTTTTCTTCAGCATTGAAAAGTCGGAAATAAATTCTTTAAACACAACAATAGTTAAATTTTTCTCTATCAATTGTTAATTTTGTGAGCAAAGTTTCTTATCAAAATAAAGGAAGTAATTCCTTTTTTTATATATCGTTATAAATGATATATACCAAAGGAAAAAATTAAGTTGTATCTCTCTGAAGTACTCACGTACAAAGAGAGGTTATTAAACGACTTCCCGCATCTTTTTCCTTCCCTCAGACAGCATGAACAATACAAATATCTATGAATGAAAACTATCATGTGGAGAAATTTTATATTGGAGTAATAAAATGAATGAATTTAATTTTTTTATCAGTTTTACTCCAAAATAATTCAATTGATTTTCTTCTTTCTAATGGGGCTGTGGATTGGTAATTGCTATTGTAAACCTAGCACATTTTCCTCAAGCTGGAATAATTTTTTGTGTGGCACAATGTTGGTAAATATCAATGGGTACAATGTAATTTTGATGCCCACTTTCCTCCCCAAAGAGAGGCATCTGAGCTCTGACAATGCGAATCTGCATTAGGAATTTAATTTTGTCGACCAAACAGGCACTATAGGGATCTTTAACATGCGGCATAATGATACGATCAGGGACATCTTAAGATTTCTTGAGGCCCTGGGCCCTTACACAAATGTAGGCTCTGGGTCCTTACACAAATGCAGGTCCCGCCTATGGCCCTTAAAAGTATACAGTTCATAGCATACGTTGTTAAATACTCGTACAAATAGTAACCTGAAACAAATAAATGTGCATGATGTTGCGCCCTCTAGCACCTGTGGGTGAACCAAGCTGTTGTAAACAAAGGAAAGGAACGGTCGAAATAACTGAAATGACATGTAACGAATCAAGCGAGTTGAATGTGTTATGTAGCGGTTTTTGTAGAAAATAGTTCTTAAATTAGAAATTATAATTGTAAATAAACGTTAGCTATCTACCAAAAGAAGCCTCTTTGCAGTCGAGTCCATGAGAACCTCTCATTTAATTTAGTAACGATCACATGGATCTAAAAAGAACACCACACATAACTTACAATCGTACAAACAGGTTCGACCGACTGCCGCATTTGACTAAAGGAGTAATGATGGTGTATGGTGGTAGGCCTAGACCTGTACGTGGATGATGGTCATCACATGTATATGTTACATGATATCGTCCGAAACTCCCAGCTTTCCGGAGAATACAAACAGAAATGAGCGTTGAAATTATTCGAATTACGATCTTATTGAGGCTGAGTCGAGAAAGAGACGAAGCCCCCATTGTGTTGCGGAAGCCTTGGGCCTGGGCCCAGTTGGTCCATTAGACGTCCCTGGATACGATATGGACGCTGTCGATTTTTTTGCATCATGAAGATCCACCGACTTGGCCCGGGGTTGAACCCGCAAACTTGGGCGTACACGGCCAACGCCAAACCAACTATGCCACTCAGTCGGCGTAATTCAATTGTAATATAATAAAGAATTGGATATAGTTTTCTGTAGAGTAAAGTCTTTGTAGTGGTCTATTTATGTCGCACTACAGAGAAACACGGTGGTTATTGTCTTGAACCTCGGTCAAGTAACAAAGACAAACCTGAGCTGGAACCACCCTCTCCAAACTACCATACTACTTTTATGGGAGGACTTTGCGCCACGACAACTTTAACGTCCTACAACCCCTCTACATTGCATATCTTCAGAGGCTCTAAGGTTCAAACTCGACACGCCTCCCTCTGTGAGTTCGTTATCATGACCACTATATGGGGGGAACTGTGCAACATACTATACTTCTTCATAAGCACTACTGCCGATTTCCTGCCAAGTTTGTTTCAATCAGTTTAAACCATCTTGATATGCTTATTGCTATTGTTTTCCATCTATTTACGCCGATGTTTCGCAAGCACTTTTCAATATTGTCTAGCCCTGTGGCGTAATGTACTTCCCCGTATCCCCGGTATTGCGGGGTTCAAAGCTTGAATAACGTAAAGTACGTATTTGGGCTTGGGGCCCAAAACTTGAGTTGAAAACTTGACCTTATATTCTCCGTTAAGCTCACTGGTCTAGCCTCTAAGGTCTCTTACAAGGTTACAAGGTCTGCCTCTTCTCTTGCCTTCTGATTTCAAAAACATCGTTTGCTTAATTGGGTTGCAGTTATCATACCTGAATATGTGGTCAAGCCATCTTAGTTGTGAAGCCTTAATTACTTTAAATAAATTTGGTTCTCTGTATTTCCTTTGTAATTCAAAAATGTAAAGTTTTCTCCAGATCCTATTTTTCTTTAAACATACCATACAGTCATAGTCAATAGATTTGTTTAGAATAGCCTTCTAGAACATTTGTTATCATATATAATCACGCCATATACTAAATGACAAAGAACGTTTTCATATTTAATTTTACACAAAAATTTTAATTTATTTTTAATAAAATAAAATGATGTTTTAACTTTTGTTTAAAAATGTGACATTTTTACTAGCCTTTGAAAATATTACACTGCCAATTTGTTTTAGATTTTTTTTTTTTTTTTTTTATATAAAAATACTCTTTTTATAAAATTTCTCCAGATCTCATTCCGCGAAAAACAACAAACAAAATAAGACCTATGAAAGGAATTTCACAAAACAAACTAGGAAACATTGATATGAAGTATATTTATATCGGTTCCGATAAATTCCTGCGAACGCTTTTATATACAGCGAAATATAATGATATATTCTTGTCTTCGTAGCCATCATTACAAAAGAAAGAAATGTTTATATCCATAATAATACATTTTCCATAATATGAACAGTTTAAAGTTTTATTTTATGTATTTATTTCAAACATTTATATAAAAATGTTCTAAAAAGACAGAATTGTTTTGAGAAAACTTCAAAAAAACATTTAAATAACAAGCTCTCATCAGTTGTCTTGGAAGTATTAAATATGCTAGCTACTGTTAAAAAAAAACATTATTCTAATTTATTTTTTAAATATTCTTTTGTTTCTTTTGCTATTTCCTCGAAATCATTTTGAAACTTTTTATAATCACCTCGTTTATACCTGTTATGATCATGTTAGTATAAAGAAAAATCATTATTCAGTGATATTCAGTTCAACAATGAAAATTATACACTGATTATTCATGATGGTCGTTTGTAGAAAAAGAAAGAAAAAAAAAGATGAAAACAACATTAAAGTACTCTACAATCTTTTTTTACAGTTATATATATGTACTGGAAATATAATTCTGCTTCTTTTTTTTTCTTGCAAGTGAGTGCAAATGAGAACAATGACGTCATGCGTATCGTTTACCGGTTTTATTATCGTTTCTTTTTCGTTCGTAGAATTATCGTCTGCATTTTCTCGTTCAAGCGCATCCAACATCACTGTACTTTATTTTGAGAAAGAAAGGAACATCATCTATTGTAGTGCTTTATCAAAACACAGCATTTCTCACACTAATGGACGTAAAAGGAAAAATTTATCATTTCGTCTGATATAAGATGGTTAATTATTGTTAACGATATTGACATATCTTTTAATGTTGAACAGAGGGTTTTTCTCTCCAAATTCAGTTTTCCGTAAATATTGTTTTTACAAAAGATAATACTTGCCATTTTTCAAAAAAAATTTATTATCTACTAATTTTTGAATAAAGAGAATTATCCTCTTCACATCTACGTATGTTATAATGGGGATTGCATAAAATTTAAGGTTCTCTACACTAGTTATTCTACGGAAACGGATTGTATTGGTTTGCTATACAGTCGAATCTGTTTTTGTGCGGGTTTTTTTAATGCGATTTTATTTTTGTGCGACCTCATAAAAAAAAGTTTCTGCAGTATTTCGACGAATTGGCTGGTTATACGTAAGAATTCATGAAATTTTCGAGCTTTTTTTTTGCTGTTATTTTAATGCGGTTCTTATCAACCGCACAAAATCAGGTTCAATTGTATAGTATACCTGCATATTGTATTCGGAACTTAATGTATAATTTGGAAATATTTATATGAAAAATTTCCTTTTTACTCAACTTTTTTGATATTTGTTTGAATTTTTCATCAAGAGGTTGAATTAATAATTTAATGTAAAAAAATGCACATTGCGCAGTATTAAAAAAAAGGTGCTTTGAAAGTAAATTTTAAATTATGTTTTTTAAGTATTTTTTTTTTTTTTTTGCTTGCTATTTCTGGATTTATAATTCATATCTTTCTTTCTTATTATTTTAATTTGTCATTGTATCTGTATTTTCTGTTGCAAAAATCATAAGACTCGTTCCTAATTAGCAAGTAATTGAAATATTTTATTCAAAATCAAAAAAAACTCCCTTCAATACGTAAAGTTTACTACAAAAATAGTAACTTACACGTAAGAAAACCATTTTGAAAAAAAAAATATTACAAACAAAAAAAATACCATAAATATCTGCTTCAAAAATATAAAACCACATATGGGAAAAGAAACTTTTAGCAAATTTAGCAAGATGTTATTCCGCCATTTTTCTGGATAATTTCACACTTTAAAATCGAGTTCATCCAATTTTTAAGGAAAAATTCCGGAATATGTTTCCTATTTCTCCTTACTGGTTTCTTTCAGTTGATTTACAGAATTGTATTGTTTGTTGTTTTCTTATACTTGACAAGACATGTAACTCCACAGTTTTCTCTGTGGTCAGGACCGATCTTCTCTACCGAACAAGATATAACATCAAAAGGGGCATAACGTACCCCTCAGCAACCCTCACATCGCAGGGGGCCCAAAACCTGTGATCTTATGGCTTTGCAGTCCTTTGTAAACCAAACCTGACTTTTAAGGGGTGGGCCTTAATAGTCTGCTTTACGCCACTGAACACCAATCTTTTCCAACTTAAGCCAGTCGTTTGTTGAATTAAGTGAGTTTGGTGTTTTATGGCGCAAGAGCCAGTTTTGGCTATACTGCGCCAAACATTCATAGGTCTTTGGTCTGGACGGGAAAAGAAGAAAAGGAGAAATTGGATGACAAGATGGACGGTCGAAAATAGAGAAGGATCACTGGGGTACCCTGAGTCATGACACCCGTGTTTACCAAAGATAGTAAACCCCTTGGGAAAAGGAAAAGATCACTAGGGTACCTCGGGATTGGGACACCCGTACTCACCTAAAGAAGGTGAGCCCCCTGAGGGGTGTTTGTTTAATTGCATGTTATACTGAGATCATGATCTTGCTGGAACTTCCATGAAGTCCCACCTAAAGGTTGATCGAAAAATGTTATATAGACTTCCTTATAACATTCATGCAAGTGCATTAATTTTTATAGACCACATTTCCCGGAATCCAGGAATGTTTTAAGACATGGATCAACTGGGCTAGGACAAGACTCTGCTGTTATGTCATGTCCATCGTCTGTGTATAGACCAGGGATGATGAACCACTGGCACGCATGCCATTCATGGCACGCGACACAAAATTTTGGGCACACCAGCGAACAAAATGGTTAGCATTTATTTCAAAATAACAAAGTTTACTATAAAATAATACGGACAAACACGAATGATCGGTCGGGGTGCGGCGGAAGCACACTCGTTTTTTATTGTCTTTCCTTAGTTACGTCGTGGACTACAATTGCTTATGATACGAAGTTTACTACGCATAGCATAATCAATTTCATTGCCTCGACTGTATTTTAAAGTTTATTTGAGTTATATTTACGATTTTTAACTATTATTTCACATGGCTAGTTCAGCAAAGGAATAAGGGCAAGATAGTAAATTCTTAAAGAAATTTCAAATTTCGGTGAATCAGAAAATATGGCATGATTAGCAAAAGGCGACAAAGGCGGTGTGTGTTTTTATGTTCTGGAATAGTGGTATGTACAGAACATCGTCTTGTAAACGGCATTTTGAAAGAAATAACAGTATATTTGTCCAAAGTGAACCACAGCTAAAATAATTATTATTCGCTTCAAAATCTACGATTGGCAGATGACTCCAGTCGGCATGCGTCTATAAACATAACTACAATCCAAATATAAGTTATTTAAATGCATGTCTGCAGCAAGAACTCACACTAATGTTGCTTTAGTTTTGAATAACATGCATTAGAACATTTACAACTATGCAGTGCAAACCGGTATTTTTTCATCAGTAAAGTAAAGGGTTTTCTGTTCTTAGTATTTCAGTACTGGTAATGCAATAATCACAAGTCAAAATTATTTGACGGCATCTATACCTTGATAAACACTTTCTTAGAAAAATGGCGCGTTGATCCGCCAGGTTTCGTCACTTTACCGACGGGCTAAACCTACGACTATGCACCATCATTACTCATTATGTTGAAAGGAAGCAGTTGATCAATTTCACTATTAAAGCTGTGTACACATATTCAGCACCCTTTATAGTAAAAATTCATTTACATTCATTCCCAGTTTTTCACCTAGTTTACCATTTTACTAGCCTGTATATTACTAAACTAGCTTTCTACCTGGATTTCTAGTAATAGAGCTCGTAAATAAAAACGGACCATCTAAGTCATTTTTTTTCTCTTTCAAATATAATTTGCTTTTTATACAATTCCACAATATATTATTCATTCTCATGCAGATTTCTTCAAAGCATGAACCAGCCATGTCTGGCCATACGAATTCATAACTTCTTTTTATGTTCTGATATTTTCTGAGTTCTCGACAATTCTTTTTACTGAAAAAAAATTGTGCATAGCAATTTTGGGAGGTATACAATTTTTCTTATTTCTAGCTAAGATTTTTCGTTTTGAGTTGCAGAAACAAACTTTATATACTTCTATTTCTGACAGTTCATTTCCGCTTGCCATTTTATACTATTCATCAAAAGCCTGAATTACCAGTTTTTGATTGTACATAGCTTTTGCTTTAACCTTTCCAGATGGGTTCGTGTCCTACTTAGTACAGTTACCGATACCGGATTTCCAAACAAAATCGTAGCTGTCCCATTCGGCACTTCTTCAAAAGTAGTTTTATATTTTGTAATTACAAAAGATTCCGAAAACTAATTTGCCATAAATATATATTCGAACTAATTTACTGTTCATGTGCGCTTTCTTTGAAATTTAAATGCTTTGTTTCAGTTGGAGTACCCAGATGATGTAAAACATAATACACTACATAAATTGATTCTAATATTCAACTTTTTCTCGATATTCCTACTAAATTGATCAATGTTGATGCTAACTAAAGTGTATACGTAGAACTTCATTATTTCTGTTGCTTAAATTTATTTTTAAAAGTATTTTCTCAATAAATTAAATTCCTGTAAGATTGAATGAGGATTTTTTCCTTGGTAACCGGGGAAGGTCACAGAAGAATAAAAATTGCACTCAAAATCAAGATTTCAAAATACAGCTAGCTAAAGGTTATTCTTTGAAGAATCAAAAATTTATTGGGAAAAATGCTAGATATATTTTGGATTTTCCTAATTTTACACTATTCGAAGTCAAAATTACTTCTCTCTCTTTGAAGCCGAAAGAATTGCTCTTTTAAAAAAACGATTTATGAGCTTCCACCTGCCTCATAAATCATCATGATTAAGATCTTTTTCACGAAGATTTAGTTTGGAATAAAAAACAAACTTTGACATCAGTCCAAATTTCTAGAACAAAGTGAAATGATTAGTGTTTGAGAACTAAACTCAGTAACTGATTTCAATATGGCCGATTTTTAAGACAGGTAAATTTGTCCAAATTTCGAATGAATTTTTCAAAGCAATAAATTTCGGCGAAGATGATGGTCCATAAAATTTCGTACAATTAAAACCTGTTTCGAACAATTGTTTTTATTTTACAGTAAATGCTGTGAAAAGTCTATAATTGTCTCGAAATTCTTCAAAATGCAAAAGAATATATACTACTGTTTTAGCACAATAGCCACTTTACTCCAAGTTATTCATCAATGGAAAGAAAAATATTTTGTTACTGGTTTCGAGTCTGATTGAGACTTTCGCAAGAACTCAGTGACTTCCGCCATATATGCACATGAATCTATATCATTAAAATACTAAAATAAGAATATAACAAATATTATGTTATACACACGAGAATATTTATTAATTTCATAATGATTAAGAATGCATCAAACAATACTTTCAATGAATATTTTACAGAAATAAAATTGGCAGGTAATAGTCATATACAATAGTCATATTATTGCATACAACATATACAACTACAACTCAGTCTATTATTGCGCCCATAGCTTCTTATACAACTACAATGATCATATTATTTGCAGTAGTAATTTAAAATCACATTGGCCCATTAGCTGTTTTACTAAACCGTCAGGTAAAAACCTATTTTACAAAACTGTGCCTATTTAATAATGTAAATTAAAGAACTAGAGAAATAAATTCATGGTTTTAAACCATTTGGCAAAAGAATATTTTACACTTAATATCGGTTGGGAAAAAAACAGTTTTAACTTTTAATGTTATTTGGATGTTATTTCGTAGCAGAATTTCTAAGCGATTTTTTTATTTACTTATTTTTTTTAATGTTTAGTTCTTGTTAGAAAAAGATTCCCTAACGACACAGCTTCATACATTTATTTTGCTCAATTTTCCATATTCAATTTTCTTTTTTAATTTGACTTCAGTTACTAGCAGAAGCGAAGTGTGTGTGTGTTTCGTAGTAGTACATTTTTGTCTTGGCTATATAAAATAATAAATAGATTTTCATTCTATATCAATATTAATAGTACGTTAAAAAAATACGAAAAAATATTTTGAGTTATTATATAAACTTAAATTACATTTGAATATAAAATTACCAGAGATGAGGAAGTAGCAATGAACTAAATATTGGAATATTTATAAATGAACATGTTCCAAAAATACCGAGGTATGTCAAAATGCAGCCTACCATACCATCCGTGCCCGTCGCGTTTATTTCTCACAGCAGAGCTACGAAACATGAAAAGAGCAAAAACAAATTTTCTGTTCAGCTGGAAATCGTTTGGAGAAGTTTTGAAAAAATAGTTTTATGAATTCCTGGAAGATCCTTGAGAAAAGTCGTTTGGAATATGAATATATATAACAGATGTGTTTGTCTCCCTTGATTTCAGCTTACTCGAAAATAAAAAAAAATAATAATAAATATTCTCAAAGCTAAGTTCCGGAAAAATAATTCTGTATAATCTTAAAAGCTTTAAAAGTTAGCTTTTGCTGGAATATAGGGGTTTACTTCTGGTCCGCAAGATCCTGGAGCCCATTTCGCGCAATAGTTCGCACTTATTTGTGAAACATATAAAACATTACTTTCGATATCAGTACGGGCAGAGCTTTAATTTGCTGGGTACCGAATTGGTTGTGTAATAGGCGAAATAAGCCGCGCCATGGTATGAATTCAATCATATTTTATACTGATTAAAAAATATATTTACTAAGTTGATAAATATTTTGGAATGGTGCCGTTACTTTGCATGACTGATTGGTATTTTACAATAATCACAGAAGAAACTAGAAAATTGAGATATAATCTATCTCATCGCTATCTTTTTCGCTACCAGACAGGAAATACAGAAACGACTAGGAATCACAAGGAATGTAGAGTAGCAAATGCCGTAGTTGCAAGATATGGTGCAAAGAAATAAGCAAAATAAAAATACGACCAATGCTGACCGAAGCGTTTCTGAAGGTTTCAGATGTTCAGCGCATGCATTTCTTCTGGGGCTACATAAAGTGTTTATTATAGACGCCGTTCGCTTCGATTCGAGGAGCACTCATACGGTGGTGACGCCTCAAGAGTACTCGGGAACGTAAATCCATTAAGCGCCACTGTCAGGCTAAACGAACAGCTTCTCGAGATTTGTGTTGTTCATTTACCAAATACCATTTTCACTCTTGATAATGTGAATGGAGTCACCGGGGATTCATCGCTAACCTAACAGGACTGGGATATAACCCACTAATGTCGTTGGCCGTAACCTTGAAACCTCATACGATAACGGTATGATTTGGCTCGGTTTCCACCCAATTTTGAGGGAGGAAACACCTTGGGGAGAGGTCAGAAACTACTCCCACCTCTCATACCCTGCCGCCAACCTCACTGAGAGGACTTGTGACTCGTGCCGGCTTCCGGTGCAGAGTACTCCCATGCCGCGAAGGCACTATACATTTTCAAACATCCATGTCTTCTCCGGGATACGAACCGAAGGACCTACGGCGCAGCAATCAGCGTCGCTAACCACTGTACCGGATAGGCGACTACTTCTGTTTGTAATTTCATGCACCTGTTGGGGTGTACCAGTAACCAAAAATTATTCTTTTTTAAAGAAATCGAAAAGAATCACACGAAATTTTGATTTTATCATGCATATATATTGATAATCGCTTATAAATATCAATAAAGCAATGTTTGACAATATTTTTAAAAATGGAACTTTGTCTAAAAGTGCTCGAATATCTTAAAATTTATAGATTTACATCATAGAAATAATGCTATTACATCGAGGACTAACCATTTTAATATCATTTACTACACAACTAATTCTAATAAACTTTCAGTTACATTTAAAAAGGTTAATTCGTTCCGTGAATGATTAAATGTAATGTTTTTGTTGTATTTTAAATACCGCAATAAAGCTCTTTCGCTGTACCATTATTAGCAATCAGAATAAACATATCTGATTTTGAAATATCATAATTTTTTAGTTTTTAGTACATAACTTAAATATTTTTATCTTTAAAAAAATGAAGGTTAAATCTATATGTAGAAAGAGACGGATGAAAGAAATACTACTATCCAATTTTTCCATTCATAAATACACATTTTACAAATTTCGTTCTGAGTGAGTGAATATTAACGTCGCACTGTTCAGCTACACACGAGGCTTTTGGCGACGGACCTCATAATTTTGAACCACGATCAAGTGACGTTTTCGTTCTGAGAATTGTTATGCTGAAACATCTCTCTCATTTATTAAAAAGCCTTAAAACATAGTTTGATTTTACTAATTTCATATAATATTATTCTTAATGTCTCCAAGAAATTTTTAAAATTTCTAAAATGGGTAATTTCAAAGCTAAGCTGTGAATGGGATGGAAATAATGTGTTTTGTGAGGGACTTTTGATTAAACTACAACAGTGGTCTTCAAACTGTTTCAACTCACGGAACCCCTAGATTTTGATGGTGTTTTCGTGGAACCCCATTCCATATATATACTTAGCAGAATATATGTCAAAATAATATTTAAAGTAGATTAACATGTTACAGATACTTTAAGTAAAGGCAATTAAAAAAGTATTGAATTTATTATTAAAAAATTCTAATCCAATTTTTCAATATAATTTACTCATTAATAATACTAATTTGAGATTCAAGCGTCACCTACTCATGCATTACATTTACTAACTGGGATATGTGCTTGTTTTTTTCACACAAATTGTTGTTCCAGGTCAGGGATGGGGAACCATTGGCACGTGTGCCATTTATGGCACGCGGCAGAATATTTTAGGTACGCCACCGAACAAAACAATCAACCACGATTGATTCTTCTATCAAGGAATTTTCAGTGAGATTTTCTCAGTTTAAAGAATTATCTGTTTAATCTCAGTTTAAAGAATTAAGCTTAGGTGTCGTTCACGTCACTTGACCACGGTTCAAAATTAGGTGGTCCGTCGCCAAAAGCCCTCGTATAGCTGAACAGTGCGACGTTAATATTCACTCACCCGCTTAAGATTTTGAAAACGTCCTTAACTCAAATTGCGTACTTTTTGATTTACCGGGGTTTTCAACTAGAAGCGCGATATTACAATATAAAAATTTAAGAAGTACAGTAAGACCCCGCTTAACGCGGGGTATACGTTCCATCAAAGTAGAGCGTAATATGAAACAGCGTTAAACGAGGTTATCTCATCATATAAATAATGGGGTTAGGGGAAGATGGGTAGAAAATTAGTCAGGTATTTTACCATTAAATTCATTAATTATGTGTTTTATAACAATAAAACAAAATGTATTTCTTACAAATGTAGAAACTTAATAAATGAATATACATATAAAAATAAATTATATATATAAATTCTAAGTCAGTATGCTTACATTTCAGGTCATACAGTATCTTCTGTATTTCCAATTTTCTGCCTTTTTATCAAGAAGTCTTTTAATGCAATTTGCGTTTTCCTTTTGCGCTCTGTAAGAAGTTGTTGGTAAGTGGAGGCATATCCATAACGCCCGTCTTGCCTTTGAACTCCTGTCAAAATTTACTCCTGCTTTTTCTGGCTGCTTTATTTTCGTGTATTTCATTATCACCCAAATAAAAACTAAAAATCATAATATTTGTCGCTATAGCAATCGTTATATTATATAATTTTATACTTACAATAGCGTTAACAAATGTTTGAAAAGATAAAAATATGTTCGTATAACACCACTGGAAAGAAGAAACACAGATAAACTGCTTCGGATATCGGGAAGCATACCGTAATTTGGGGAATCCCACAATTCAAATAAAAGAGCCTAAACCGAAACAGCGTTAAGCAGGATCTTACTGTATTGCAAAATAAAGTTATTATATATAAATAAAATTTTCAGTTTTAATTTAAAAATGATGAGATTTAGATATTTGTAATTATATAAACTTCATACAGAACGTGAATCCATTTTGCATACATATTTATAAGTTTCTTTTCGATTTTTGTATTGGGACTCATGGAAGCCCCTGGGTACGCCTTGTGTGAATCCCAGGGTTCCATAAAACACAGTTTGAAGACCACTGAGTAACAGCAACCAATCACTGAAATAAAAAAGTAAAACAAGAAATCCTAGCAATAATTCATAAAAATACACAACAGCATGTTTAAGGGAAAGGAATAAAAACTTCACTGCGATTGAGTTTTTATTTTATTTTTCTTTCCCTCTTGCTTCTCAACATTCCATATCCCAAATCCCACCCCATTGTTAGCTTATTTATCTTCTTCCCTTTTTTTTTTTTCTTGACTTTGAGTGAGATTTTCTATTGTGCGAAACAAATCTTTTTTTTTCTCTCCCTTCATGTATTTGTTTTCTCACGTTCTTCAAAATCCCGAAATCACAATCGTCCCCGATTTGTTTATGGAAGTTCTTTTTCACAGGGCGCCAAAAATATCGAAGCCAAGCAGAACGGTATTTGTTTTGAATAAATCTCCAACAGTTTACTCGAACGAGTTTCTCAAAAACGCTCAAATAAGCTTCTCGCCTATAAAACCAATAGCAGCTGTTGGGCAATGTCAACAGAACACAGAAACCACGTGAATGCGAGAAAAGGCTTTTACGTCAGGAGTGCGATATCCAAACAAGGAGGGGTGCTATATTTGGCTATTTATCGCCTTTGAATTAAATTTCTTAATTGTGCTTCAATCTTTGTAGTGATAAAAACGACGTAAGAATGTGTGAGGGGGGAGGGGCTAAAGTAATAGTCGTTTTTTTAATTGCATATTTTTTTTATTTCAATGGTATAGATTTCGGAATATTCTATTCCACAAAAATCAGAGTTTTTCTTGTTTCATTCTTCCAGAAATCAGTAAAATGCTAAAATGATTGACCAAAGAAGACTGAATAAAATAATAGATTAATAAAGAAGCGTTCAAATTATGAGTGAATGAATAAAAAATGAAGATTTAGTTTTTTACCCTTTTAACACATTAAAATTTTCAATCCCCTTAGTTTTGACATACTATGGTAAAATCTTGAAAGTCATTTATAAATCCCAATTAAAAAAAATCTTTAAATAATAAAAGTTTATTTCATTTTTATAACAAAAGATTCTAAAAAGGAAATTCAATAAATAATGCTACTCAGTAAGTAAAATTAACTAAAACTCCAAAATAGGATTTACAAAAATTAAAAAATATTTTCATTTGATTACTATGCAACATTTTTTTTAAATCCATGAATACTTCTTTAAAACATTCATTAACTACATTTAAGAATTTATTTTTGATCAGAAGGCAATGTTTATAAAATTGAATCATAAATTAACAAAAAAATTTTTTTGAACAAATCATATTTCAAATTCTGAGAATTCTATCTTTTATATTAAAATATGATGCTATTTTATATCATGTATCTTTAAGTGGTACTTAAAAAACCCCTTTGTATTGTTATTTGGTGGGGGAAAAAATACTTAAAACGTGTTTCACGTCTTTATTTTTTAGATATATTATTTATTTTTCATTTACATATTTATAATAATGAATAATCTTTTCTTATTTCTGTTTATGCCTATTTACTAAATAGTACAAGTGCAAACGATATTTTTTTACTCATTGTCTTAGAGAATATTTCTTTTAATTCTGTTTATTTTTTTAAAAAACTCTATTACGAAAAACAGTATTTTTTTTAAAAAAAATTGTTGCTTCTGAATTATACTAATTCAGAAAGATAATTTAGAATCAGCACTGCTATAATTCTTAAGATCATGAAATGTTAAATGGACTTTTTTATTTAATACCATATATCATATGATAATAAACTCCAGGACGATTGTATGACAAAGATGATTAATAAACTTTGATAACAAAAATAATCTTATGGTATTAACAAAATGTGACTTGCCATGTTCTGAAATATGCATCAAAAAGTTTCGAACACATTAGTTTTAAAAAGTACTAGTTAGCTATCCCAAAATATTACCACGTTTTAATACTGTTTTAGAATTATATTCAGATAGTAATTTGCTGTCTCAAATTGGAAAGAAAACATGGACTCACTTTAGTTTATAAAAAATGTTTTCTACTAATGGCTTGTGTTATTAAAAACGTTATCAAAGCAAAAAAAATGTGATTGTTGTAAAGTTGTTTATATTATTTGATATTAAAAAAAAAGCTATCTGCCGAGGACAATATCTTCAACTCGCTAATTACCCACGTGATTTTAGAAAATTTTGTACTAAAACCATAGTAATAAACTATTCAATTACTGTAATTTTCCAAAATATACTGTCTAAACTTGAAAAGAGTTTATTTGAAGACTTTCGCGTATGGCACTGCCTTTAACGATAAATCTAAAGATAAATTTAAAGTTTCTGGAAATCTTTTATTTAAAATAAAGTTTATATCAGTTCCATATTTTTTATCAATTTTTATCAATACTTCACGTATGAATATAACTAAACCATTTTAAAATAATGTTATAGAAGATATTTATCATTATATACAGGGTGCCCGGGCTAAAAGTATCCAAAAGTACTGACTTATTATTACGGAACTACACATCAGAATGTAACAAACTGTTCATCCGTGGATTGGAAAACTCCGAGAATTTTTGGGTCTTGTCCGATCGGCCGTGCGTGAGTGCATTATTCGGCAATCACAGACGTTAAACTTATTACACTGACTTCATTAGTAAAGATGTGGATGTCACAGTAAAAGATGCAGTGCGTACTTAGGCTAACGAAATTTAAATCAGTCACGCTTGTACAACGACGTGTTCGAACAGAATGGAATGTCGTCACTGGCTTGCCTAATAGACTTATCAGGACTCCTACGAAATGAATGACGCACACGATCAACAGTGTCTTCTATCACGAAAACTTAAGGACACTAGATACTTTGAGGTACCGAAGTTCCCGTCTTTTTAAAGTTCTTTCCCATTGATGGATAGATTTTGATGTCGGAGGGTCGACATTCCATTCTGTTCTAACACGTCTCTGTACATGCGTGACCAATTTAAATTCCGTACCGAAGTACGCACTATACCGGTTACTTTGGCGTCAACATCTTTACTAATGAAATCAGTGTAATAAGTTCATCGTCTGCGATTGCCGAATGCTCGCACGTGCGGCCAATCGGGAAAGACCCAAAAAATCTCGGAGAGCTTTCCAATCCATGGATGAACAGTTTATTACATTCTGATGGGTAGCTCTGTAATAATAAGCCATTACTTGGATACTTTAAGCCCGGACACCCTGTATATATATTATTACTATATAAGCTGAATTTAATATAAAATTTCTCTCTAAAACTGATTGTGATCGGTAACTTAAAATCTTGAAAATATAATACTTAATGCGTTGCTATAGAAACCAAGTATATGGGGAGACCTCGTGATTCTCAAGTTAAAAACATTTCTGATCACAGATAATGTTTTCATTAATTTTCCTAACATTCTTACATTATAACTTCTCAGATGAAATACTATTTTTTCGTGAGTTTTAACAATCGCGTGTTCAAATTGTCAATTCAAACGAATACAATATAGAATACTTTTAATACAATGGTCAAATATCTCTTTTCAGATGACAAATCTGTTAAAATACACGCTAGCTATGGTATATTTTAGTTCTACGACGATTTTATTCAGGCAAAATATTTTCAGAAACGTTAAAAATGCTAATAGTTTTGGTAAGCATTAAAATAGTTTGATGATATACAGTCAGAGCTCTATATAACGAAGTCGCTAAATCCAGAAAAAAGTTCGTTACTTGGAAAATTCGTTACATAAAGGTTTATTCTTTATAGACCACATAAAACAAAATTAAAATTCCTAAGCACTATATATTAATAAAAAATAATTATTTACACCATTTTGTAAATTAATATGTATTTATTTTATATATCTTACCTATGAAAAAAAAAGAAAGAAAAACTAGAAGAAAAGTTTCTTATAACGCCTTTATCCACTTCCTGAAAAACTAAATTTTTTTTCTTTGATGCCCAAGCACCTACGTTTTGACATTTTCGACCTACAAAAAGAGAAGTTACCAGTACGATTTAATTCAACAAAAATGAACGGAGACTAGCTCTAAGGACAAGAGATTCCCCCTGAAGGTAAAAGGGGGATACAAAGATTTTTTTAAAAGAACCAAGGGGGGTTTTAGTTTGCACTTTTTGGGATGAAATCCCCAAAATTCTATTGTTTCTGGGGGTTGGGAAACCTGAAAAAACCCAGAAAAAAATTTAAATGCCCATCATAAAAATAAAGCAAAAAAGAGATTATTACTTAAAATTTTCCCAGAAATACTTAAAAAAAAAGAGAAAAAAATTGAATTACAAAAAAAAAAGTTCGTTATTTTCAAAATGTACCTCGTTATTGGGAGGTTATTTTACAAAAAAAATAGTGAAATATTCTTGGTTGCAGGAAAAAGTTCGCTATATAGAAAAATTCGTAATATAGAGGTTCGATGTTATTTTAAAAATCATAAGAAATTGCCAAATATGCCAGCCTATGCCTTATATTATATTTCAGTTTAATCAACAGATATAATGATCAACACCAACCGCAGCCTTTTTTTCTGCTGGGCCGCATACATATGTCAGCTATATCACGCGGGGCACAACATGAGGATAAATGGGCGAAGGGGGAGTGAGAAATGCTTTAAAACCAAGATAACATTGGAAATTTCAAATCCGGAAAATTGATCAAAATATTATAACTCCTGTTTTGCTTTTTTTAAGTATTATTTTTTATATTTTTAATTTTGTTACAGACGCTAAATCAGAAGCATTTAAGAAAAACCCTTCACAATTTCTGCATCAGTAAACGGTTTTATATAATTACCAATAATATAACAAACTTCATAGATTATCTTTGTTACCCCTGTGATTTTAAAACAAAACCCTGAACTCAGGGGTTTAACAACCTAGGGGGTAAAACCCCCACGCCCCAAACCCTCAGTATACGGGGACATTAAGGCCTGAGGTGTTTGAGCAGATGTTCAGGGGGGTTGGTCAGTCTGAGGGAACCCCCAATGTTGGGAATTCTCGCAAAGCTCGGTACTTTTTTTATCAAACCCACGGGAAGGGGATGAAAGGGCCGTGTTAATTTTTTCCCCTCCCCGGTTTTAAAACCCCGGACCTGTGTTTAAACCCCAACCACTCAGCCACTGGGATTCACCGCTGTGATATTACCACTGAAAAAAACACTTTGTTGCTGAGAAAAAGATTTTTTTAAAAAAAACCTTTTTTATCCCCCTTTTGAAAAAACCAAAAGGGAAAAAGTGTCATTGAATGATTCCTGTTGTTTTGGTATTTTAAATAAAGTTTTTCGTACAAATAAAAACATTTACTGATCCATGTTTGTTTTCCAGTTAGTCAACCTCCCAATAATTTTAGAAACGATATATTTTTTTCCGAATTTTTTTCCTTTGCAAGAAAATTGAAAGTTAGTTAAAAAAAATTTCCCAAATTTTTTAAAAAGGGAAAAGCTACCCCCACTGTTTTTTTGTTATCACAAAACCGTAGCCGTTCCAAATAAAAAAGGTTTAATTCGAAAATTGTAGGACCCCCAAACAAAAAGCAAAATTGATATATTTGTTTTCTTGACAAAGAATTTCCCCCCCAACCCTATTTATTGGGGCTATTTTTAAATACAGCACTTTCGTGACAAATCAAACAATTACTGATCCATGTTTGTTTTCCACTAAAAAAGTAGTCAACCCCCCAAAACATCTTGTTAACTTTATATTTTCTTCGAATTTTTTCGCTTGCAAGATAAAAAGGGAAAAACCCCAAAAATTAGTTCCCCCATAAAATTGTCGCTACCCCAATTGTTTTTGAAACCGCAACTTTGCCAAATAGAAAAGAATATCAATTTTTTGCGTTTTAATATGATTGTTTTGAAAAAAGAGCCCCCCCACCAAATTTTAATACTATGTTCAAAAAATAAGTAAATTTTCCCAGAGAAATTTTGCCTGCAAAAAAGGCCCTTTAAAAAGGCTCGGTGGGCCGGGGGTTGGGGATTTATCGCTGATCAATTTTGATTGTTAAAAAGTATAATTACACCGTGCGTTGTTGTTGGGAAACAAAAAATCATAAATTTATAATGGATAATGGACGTCCATAAATTCCTTGTTCTTTCAGTTAATATATATCTTGTGATTTAATGTAAAATGTGTAAAATTCTAAACTTAACTTAATTATTAAGTTTACTGTGTCAATTAAATTTACCAAATAAAAAAATAACACTCAATCTCGCTCAAAATAAATTATTTTCGGAAAAATAAGAAAAAAATATATTTCCTACGAATTAGTTCTAGAATAATAAAATTTTGTAATACTTTCCAGGAATGTTTTTTTTTTCAAAGCTTTGAAACCTCAACAACTTTACAAACTGTTGAAGAATTTCAGAATACTTCAGATCCATAATTTGTTTTGATATAATTAATCCGTTTATTATATTTCTTGGAAATCTTAATTTTCTTATTTTCTGCTTGATCTTACGTCTGTTTTCTTTTAAGACAGGAAATTACGCAAGAAAAATTTAACGAAACAAGCAATGCTTCCTACAATGTTTCCGCACTGGAAAGTCTTCTGTTCCCCCCGATAAGAAATTGTTTGGGAAAATATGTTTAAATGTTAATTTTTATCAACCCTTTAAAAAACTTTTTTAAAAGAATACGAGAAATTAATAAATCTGAAATATGTAGTGAACTAAATTCATGATGGTCGCTTGATAAATATAATCACTTCTCTCAATTGAATTTAAACCGATATAAAACGGTTTTTTTTCTTCTACTTTTAAAAAAATTAAGTTTCCATTTAAAACGGATAAAAAATGTTAAAGATTTCTTGGGAAAAAGGTTTTTAAAAAAAAATTTTAAAAACTTTTTTGTGGTAGCAAATAAAAGGGGGCCAAAATCCTCCTTTTATAAGGGCCCCCGTCCTACCTTGAAATGGTCCTCCCTTTCCCTCCTTTTCAATATTTTAAAAAATTTATCTGTTAAACTCTGTATTCCCAAAAAAGAAACCAAAAAAAGTTTTCCAAAAATGTCGAAGAATAGTCTAAAAAAAGTATCCGGGAAAAAAACGTTTTTTAATGGTGTTTTTTTCTTTAAAACCCAAATAAAATTGGGAAAAATATAGAAACTTTTTGATTTTTAACAAAAGAAATGGCTGTTTAAAAAACGTTGACAAAAGTGTTTGAAGGTTTGGGAAAACCAAGTATACTTAAATTTAAGGGGTTTAAAAAAATTGGGGAAAAACAACATGCTGAAATGGGTAAAAAGATTTTTTTGAAATTTTAACCCTTTCCAAAAAAGGGGCCATTCTATATGAAAATTTAGTTATTATTTTTTAATTTCTTTGGGGTGCCCTTTTAAAAAAACCCCAAAAACCCAATTGAAAAAAGGGTTTTTAATTTTTAATTTTTTTGGAAAGTGAGAAATCAAAAATTGGCCAATTTATATTTTTTTCCGCGGGGCTTAAAAGTAAAAATGAAAAGGGTATTTTGGTTTTAAATTTCCGGGGATTTTATTAGAAAAAAAACCCTATTTACAAAAAATTTTAACCCCTAAATAAAAAATAATAATTAAAGGGGTGTAAGGATAATTGGTAGTTTGAATTAATTGGGCCCTATATTTAGGTTTTAAAATTTTCCCTTTTTTTCTCCTTTTTTCATGGGAAAAAGGGGTCACCTTTTTTAAATCAAGTGCCCTTTTTTTCCAATGGATTTTATTGTTTAAAAAAAATACTTTGGAAAAAAATCTGAAAAAAAAAAAGGGGCAACAGTGAAGCGCATGGGAAATGAAATTTGGGAAACACATATTTTATTTGTTGGGGGGCAATGACGTCACCAAAAATTTGGAACCGATTGGTTTTTGGGGTCCCCACCATTTATATCATGCCCAAATTTTGGGGCCGCCCCAACATATTCCTTTTTATTTTGTTGTTTTAGGGAAAAAAAACAAATAAAAAAATTTAAAAAAAAATAAATTTTTTAAAAATAAAAAATGAAAACAAATACTTAATTAAAAAACCAACATAATATATTACATGGGGTTATAATAAAACGAAAAAAACAAAAAAGGGTTTTTGAGGGAGGGGTTTTTGGGCCCGGGGACACCCCCCCATTTATGGGCTGGGGGACCAAATTGGGTTTAAAAATTGGTTTACCGACGTGGGGAAAAATTTTGCTCATTTTAAAAAAACAAAAAATTTTTTAAAAAAATAACAAAAGAAATTAATCATTAACTTTTTAAATTATAATCATACTTTAATCATTAACTATTTAATTATCATTATTCATTTTAAAAATTCCCATTTAAAATTTCATTATTCTTTTATTAACTATTTAATTTTTTTAATCCCTTTTTTAAACATTAAACCCTTTTTAAATTTTCAATTTTTAATTTTACTGTAATCAAAAAAAACTATTTAAATTTTCAATTTTAAAAATTTAAATTTTTTAAAATATCCAAAATGAAAAAAAAATTTTAAATTTTTAAAACCAATTAATTATAAAAAGTTTTAAAATTAAATTTTTTAAAAATATTTTTATTATTTTAAAAAAAATTTAAATTTTAAATTATTTTAAATACCAAATTTTCAAAATTTTTTAAACATGGTTTTAAATTTTTAACTATTTAAAATTTTCATTTAAAACATAATTAATTTTTTTTAATATTTAATTTTCTTAAATTGGATTTAATTGTTAATTTTTAAATTTTCAATTTTTAAACATTTTAAATTTTAAAATATTTAAAATTTCATTTTTAAAAATTTATTTTTAATTTTAAAAATATTTTTTAAATTTCATTTAAAAAATTTAATTATTAACTATTTAATTATCATTATAATCATAATTTTTATTTAAAAAAATTTCTTTTCTTTATTCAAATTTAAATTTTTAAAACATAATTTGGGTTTTAAAAATTTAAAAAATTTTAAATTTTTAGAATTTAAAAACCGGGTTTTTGGGGGTTCTTTTTAAAAAAATTTTAAAATTTTCATCATTTTCAAGGGCAAAAAGCAAAAAAAAATTTAAATTTTTAAAAATTTAACTTGTGTTAATAGGTGGAAAAAATTTCAGGTTCCCACAACGTCAAAAATTTTATTTTTTTACTAAAACAACTTTTTTTGGGGGAATAAATAAAAACCCTAACTTATTCAATAACTAATTATTACATAAAACTCTTTCACAAATGATAAATTTAATTTGAACCATATTATTAATGATTCAAATAAACGAAAGAAAATATAATCGATAAAAAAAGAACTAAAAACTATTCAAGGTGATATTTTAAAACAAAGAAAAAAAAATGTTCTTTCCCCTTTGGAAATTTGACCTTTTCAAGGGGAAAAGCTCTTAATACTTTTAAAATTATTTTTCAAAGTACGTGATTGGTTATTTTGTTAAAGATTCTCATTAATTTTCAAAAGCAAAAGATTCTAGTTTATCAACGACTATTTTATTTATTAATTTTTGAGCTAGTTAGAAAGCTATTATCACGAAGAATGATATGTGATATGGTAATTTATAACTGAAAAATGGCCAATGTAATTCGTGTATTTTGCATAGTATTTGTGTTAGATTTTTTTAATTGATGTATTAATGATTGGGATTAATAAAATCATTTTGTTACGAGTTTTATTAAATATTATTAAAAAAATTTATTTTACGGTTTATTATAATCATTATCATATATATATATATAAATAGATGTTTGCAACCCCCAAATTTTTTAAACCCTTTAACCGTACTATGAAAAATTGGCATGTATATGTATTTTTTGGGGAAGTTTTTGTGCTATCCCTTTTTTGGGCCTCCAACAGGGGGAGCACCTTTTTAAATTTTTCCCCTTTTCAATCCAAGTTTTAAAAAGGGTCACCAAAAAAAGATCCAACGGCTTATCGTCAACATTTTCTCATGTTTTCATTGAATCACCATTATAAAAAACAAAGGGAAAGGCGTTGCTTGCGAATAAATTGATTTTTAAAGTAAAAAAATATACGGAAAATAAAATTTCGTTTAAACATAAAAATTAAAAATTTTTACACAATTATAAGCATTCATTCACAAAAATTTTTAACAATATGTTCTTTTTAATGAAAAAAAATATTAGGGAAAAAACCCAAAAAAACTTTTTTACAAGGGTCCGAGGGGGTTATAAATAAAATAAAAAAAAAAATTTTTCAGGTATCAAAAACTTACAGACTTAAAAATTTAAAAAAATAAAATTTTTGTTTAATTTAAAATTCGAAAAAACTTTTTTTTTTGTTTTTTTTGTTTAATTTTTTTTCCCCAAATCAAATCAACTCAATTTAAAACCCTTTTTTCCTTAAAAACTATATTGTTTAATTTTTTAATTCACCCGTGCGAAGAATGGGCTTTCCAGCTAAATTAATATATTTTTTAAAAAGCTTTTCTTTTCAGTTTAATTGCAGTAAAAACCCATCTTAAAGCTGTTTCGTTTAGCGCCTCTGTTTCCCGAAGCAGTTTATCTTTGCCCCCTTTCCAGCAGTATTATCGGAAGTTTTTTATGGGTTTTAATTATTTGTTGACGTTATTTTAAAAATTTTAATATAACGATTGCTATGATTTACCAAAAAATCACATTTTTAGTTTTTTTCTTTATGGGTGATAGTAAAAAAAAACGAAAATAAAAAATGAAAAAAAACATTTTCAATTTGAAATTTAAAAACAAGTTATTAGGGTTTGATACTTTGGGGAACGTCAATCTCCATTTAGGTTTCATTGAATTTTGGGAACTTCAACAACAAAAAGGGCCCTTCTTAAGAAAAAAAAAAAAAAATACTGTCATCGGAAACTGCAACTAAACAAGCTCTGCCTAAATTACCTTCTAAAATAATACAATAGAAGAAGGGGAAAAAAAAGATTTCTATATGGATTGATGACGAAATTAAACCCTATGCCATTAAGCAATCTATTCTTCTAAAAAAAGAAAATTTGGAAAAAACAGAAGAAATGAAGATCTGAAATGTAAACATACTAACGAATTTTATTTATTTTTATATGATATTCGTTTATTATGTTTCTATATTTGTAAGAAATAAATTTTTGTTTTATTGTTATAAAAAACATAATTAATAAATTTAATGGTAAAATACCTGACCTATTTTCTATCCAACTTTCCCTAACCCCATTATTTACATGATGAGATAACCACGTTTTTAACGCTGTTTCATATTACGCTTTACTTTGATGGAACGTATAACCCGCGTTAAGCGGGGTCATACTGTAATTATTTACTTAAAATAATTTTCTTCTAAAATTAATTAATTACCTTATTAAAATTGTTTCCAACTAAATATCATCAATTCATATAACCGTTGTCATCAGTAAAATCGTTTTCTTTATTTTTACTAATTATTTACTTTAATACAATCATTTTCAGCTATTTTCTGTAGAACTTGTTAAGATAATGTGACCATTTTTTTACAATGAAAGGGACGACGAAAAATTTAAGAAAAAAATACAACTTAAATATATGAAACGTTTTATTAATTCAAACCAAAATGCGCTAATTAAGCTTACATTCTTTTTAATTATTATCTTAAACGAGTATTTTTCCATTGAATGTTTTTTTTTGTCAACGTATCATTTTTGATACATCAGAAAGTTCGGGCAAAAAATATCCTTCATACTGAATTTTACGGTAAGCTCTGTAAGTAAAATATTAACATTCAATTTTTATTTCTCATTAGTCACTTCACAAAAATCATTACTAACTGAAAAAAACTCTTTCAACTGCTGCATTAGTTCCAGGACAACACAACGTAAATTCAACAAGAATAATTACATTTTCATACGGAATGTGTTCATTTTTGAAATGGTTTAATTAATTTCACTCATTTTTAATCAATTTCTCAGTATGTTGATTTTCCAATTGTTCTAATTTATGAGAATTTTAATATACTTTAAGTCTTCTTTCAACTTCAAATAGACAATTGTCATTGATTTTAATATTAAGGTATTTCTTTCGATAAAAACTCAACGTAATTTTCTATATCTGCCCAATTTACATGTGACAAAGTCAAAAAATACCATTAAAAACTGTTATTACCTATGATACTTGTTTCAGACCATTCATTCCACATTTTGGAAACATGTTTGGTTTATCTCTGAAAATAGAGATTAACAGATCCGTTTTAAAATATTGAAAAGGAGGACAAAAAGGAGGACGTTTGGTCACCTTATTTAAGAGCAAACGATAATAAATTTACCATCTTTAAGTTTGGATTTACACCTCCCACAAAAACACCTCCACCTTCATGCTTCACTATTCCAACAAAATTCTTGGGATTAAGTTTCAGAAAATTCAACATTAACAGCAAATTGGTTGGAATGACAGAAAATAAAATTTTTGTTCTGACGGGCGTGTAGTAGTTTGGAGAAGTAGAGATGAGTTAGAATAAAAACACCTCCACCTGCATGATTCAGCATGGAGCTTGAGATATGTGTGTGTGTGATAGGGGGGAGGGGGTATGTCAATTTCAGGATTACGTAATTTGGTATCTTTTGATGTTATTGTAATTAATTGTGACCATTAACTCTATTTAAATATTTTAAAGAACAATTTGAAATTATCCGGCCAAAATTTGGATATTGAAGGTAACCACATTTTTTAACAAATGACGCCAAGCGCTTTACTCTCAATGTACGCGACTAGGGTCTCTATAACGGTCCCCAGATTCTGAAAACACTTCCTAAATCTCCTGATTTAAGCTCAGTAAAACATATTTGGCGCGAATTTGAATTTAAAAAAAGAAAACATGACATAAAAAAACAAAGAGTTTAGTAGAAACAATTATCACAGAAGAATGGAGGAATATCGAAGCAGAAATTACAAAAAACCGATAAAATCTATATCAAGACGTTTAAAAGTTACTGTGGACACTAAAATATATTCTACTATTGTACTATATTAAGAAAGAAGCCCACTATTTAAAAGATTTTGTCGTGTAATTTTTGAGTAGTTTTTTAATTATTAATGTTTCAAAATAATAGTTACACTCTATTTTAAAAATTGACTATGTTATTTGAATAAGAACACGTTGCTGATATTATAAAAAAAATTGCATTTCTAATTCCGAATTTTTATTAGTCGAAACCATTAAATTTTATAGAAAATTGTAAGAGTACGAGCACTTGATGCCCACTGTATATAAAGTTATGATATCGCTTTTAACTTTTTATAAATAAAGCCTGCTTCTTTAATTCTTAGTGTGATATCGTATCCATTTCATATTCAATAAAGCTTATTATAACAAATTAAATAGTCTCAAAATCTGCTTAAAGCTAATACTTAAAACAGAACAATTAAAACTGAAGAACATTTAAAACAAAATAGAGATAAATACAGTCGAACCTCTATATTACGAATTTTTCTATGTAGTGAACTTTTTCCTGGAACCAAGAACATTTCACGATTTTCTTCGTAAAATAACCTCCCAATAGCGAAGTGAATTTTCTATATAACGAACTTTTTCTCTTGTGATTCAATTTTTTTCTCCCTGTTTTAAAATTATTTCTGGAAATTTCAAGTTATTCTCTCTTTTAACATTTTTTATGGTAGTCATAAATCTTTAACTGGTTTTATTTGGTGCCTAACTCACCGAGAGCAATAGAATTCTGGGCATTTAATCCAAGAAGTGCAACCTTTAACTCCCATTGTCCAGTTCACAGGAAACATCTTCGAAATCACCCTTTACCCTCAGTGGAGTCTCGCGTTCTTGAACTAGTCTCCGTTCATTTGCATTGTTGATCAGTCGTACTGGAACTTAATTTCTCGTAGCTCAAAAATGTGAAAACGTAGGTGCTTGAAAAACAAAGAAAAAATTAAATTCTTCGGGAAGTGGATAAAGGCGTGAAGAAACCTTTTTTGCAGTTTTTCTTTTTTTCTTCCTTTTTTTGATAGGTAAGATATATAAAATAAGTATATAATAATTTACAAACGGTGTGGATAATTTCTTTTTTAAATATGCAGTGTTTATGAATTAAAAACTTGTTTTATGTGGTTTATAAAGAAAATTAAAAGATGAGCCTCTATATAACGAATTTTCTATACAACGAACTTTTTAGTGACTTTGTTACATAGAGGTCTGACTGTATTAACATTTTACGCACACACAAAAAACTCTATCAGAAACACAAACATCTCGATTACTGTCTCTGATATTATTTAGAATTAAATAAATATATTTAAGCATATCTTTGAATGATAAAAATATTAACATAGTCAATTTTGTGTGTAACTCTCTCTTCTTACATGATCATACATATGAAACATTTTTTTCTTTCAGCTAAAAAGTTGGTCGAACTTACTTTTATTTGTTGACAGAACTGAACTTTAGAATTTTAAAATACTTGTTCTATCTCTGTAATAAATAATAGCATACTTCAAAAATGTTTTGCTTTAAATGAATACTTATATTTATAAGTTCAGTTCTTAAAATGCTTGGAAAGCTGGAAGACGATAACCAGACGTTCTTTTTTGTGAACTTTTAAGTTCAACGCATCATTAAATGTTTTCAGAAACCCTAAAAGAAAACCCTTTGTTTAAAGTTTTTATTTGAAGCTTCAATAAGAATGTTATGTTTTTGCTAACGAAAACAAAGTTCGTTGCTTTCAAATAAAAGTCTTGTAGAAATAAATGGCGACGAACTTTCGAGAAAATTTATGGTATTTGGAAAGAAAGTCTCTAAGCATAAATATCAATAAATCAATAACTGATCTTTCTTCGGCAACAGGTTTAAGAACGAAAAAAGGAATAGAAAACTTCTTGGCATCAAGAATAATTCTTTACTGGTTTTCTTTTTTCTTCAAATGTCATCAGCTTTTCAAAATTTTGTTTAAAATTTATCTTTATTTCAGTGGCAACAGTACACGGTTCAAAACTTTAAAAAAATACTTAAGAAAGACTTTGAATTACAAACTGAAGTAGGAATTTTACGGGCGAAAAAAAAATGTAAACACAGCAATAAACTGAAAAAATCCAACATGTCATTACTTGCTGAACTTGAAAAGTCTTCCTAAAATCTTCATACTGATGTAATGTAGAAGATTGAAGAAAAGAATTCCAAAATAAATAAATAAATACATAAATTAATAAAAAGAATATGATCAATAATTACACAAAATATTGATTGTGCACGCCTCTGGACAATGAGAAAGAAGCTAAAACCGCGATTACAATAGCAATTTCAAAATGCTGAAGATTTAAGTAGGTTTAGGACAGGGATAGCGAACCATTGGCACGCGGCACAATATTTTGGGCACGCCACCGATCAAAACGATCAACCGCAATTGATTCTTCAATCAAGGAATTTTCATAGAGATTTTTGCAGTTTCAAGAATTATCAGAAACGCTCAAGTTTATTATGTACCCTGATGTGACATCATTTTATTAACTGAACTTGTCCCAATTCGATTGGATGGAAATTGAAGAATTTGAAATGCAACATATTAATTTTTAGTCTAGTTCAATAAGGATTCAAAAATTTATTGAAACAAAAAGATAAGAAAGATAAGTAAAAATGCCAGTAAAGAAATTTTGGAAGCATTAAATTCGATTCCAGACACATTTAACTGTTTGAAGAAGCAGACTCATGCTATTTTAACCATATTTTCATCGACCTATGCCTACAAGTCATTATTTTCAGAGATGAATAACATTAAAAAGACTCGCTTAGAAACCATTTGGCAGATGACTCGAATTCAACATGCATTCTGCTAAAAGTCACATCTTACCCAATCCTAATATAATTTATTTGTCATCTAATCTGCAACAGCAGAAATCACACTAATGTTACTTTTTTTAATTTGAGTTACACGTTTAACTAAAACATTTACTACTATAAAACACAAAATGTATTTTTCTGTTGTAAATAAAGAATTCTGTGTGTCGTTAGTATTTAGTTTTATTATTTTCCCAATAATCACAAGTCAAAATTATTTGACGGCACGTCTGTACCTCATTAAACATTTCTTTAGAAAAAATGGCACTTTGACTCATAAAGGTTCGCCACCCCTGGTTTAGGGTGATTAAATAAGTATTCAACTTCGTATTTCTTTCAAACATTCTACCATTTTTTCAGCCAATATGTTTAGTATAAATGTACAAACTTTTATTTAGTAGTACAGTAGAGTCTCGAAAACTCGGCACTCGATAACCACTCGGCACTGGATAATTTAGCCACATTCCTGCAGGTCGAAAAACACCTACGTGGATTCCTGTTCCATAACGATACTGAGCAAGACATTATGTGTCTAATACAGAAATTATTGCTGCTGTCACAGTTAATTAAAAATTTCTGAAAAAGGATAAAGATATTAACGTTGAAGATACTGTATAAACTAAAATATCACATAGTGAGAAACTAAAGGTTGCTGAAGCCCCCATTTCAATATTTTGAGGAATAAGGTGCGTTGGTCATGGTCCTGGTTGGTTACAGGTTCTTCGTTATCTTCGTGATATTATTGCAGAGAGCAGTACAGAAGACAACAGGACATTTCTTTGAAAAAAAGTTGTAAGCATTTGCAAAGTCGGTTACTTAATTTTTACTATAGACAGCGCGCTTTATGCCTTCATAAATTATTTTTCTGAAGTGTGTCTGATCAGGTACTATATTACTGTATATTAAGTATTCAATTTTCATGTTCATGTAGAAAATACTCTATGCTTTCATAAAGTATGTACTTTTCTTTTGTTTAAGTTATTCAGGTAGCTTATTTTCTGTTGTATATTCAAGCAAAAAATATATGTTTTCATACAAAAATAATACAATATTTTCTTAGGAAACACTCGTAATTTTTCATTGTTAATCTCATTCTCGATAACCCGGCACTTTTACAAACTCTGCCTCCTTTCGATCTCAGTTCGTCCGAGTTTTGGGGATTCTACTGTATGTAAGGTATCCGACTACGTTCGGAACCGTGATTTTGCAAAAGCGTATAAATGGATAATATTTATGATATTTAGTGTCACTTAGATTAGAAAATGTATATAAAATTGTTTTAAGAATAGTATTACAATAAAAAAATTATTTAAGTACAATATTTCGACAAAAAATGAACATAGAATGACCCATTTTCAAAATATTCTCTTTTTGTGAAAAATGCTTCTATTATAACAATATTTTGCCTGTATATAGCTCAGACCTATCTACAGAGGCTCAACTAGAATTTTTGAAATATGTAACTCAGAAGTGAGATTGTCCATATTTTACGACAACAGAGGGGAGAAATTTTAAGAAAAAAACGTTGATAACTATTTCAATGGATTGTAACTCTGAAAATAATGTGAATATTTCAAAAATCATAGTTGAGCCTCTGTACAGAGGTCTGAACTATATACAGGCAAAATATTATTATAATAGAAGCCTTTTTCACGAAAGGAGAACATTTTGAAAAAAGGTTATTCTAAGTTACTTTATAGCCGAAATATATTGTATTTAAATAACTTTTTTTTGTCAAAATGTCAAAACAGTTTTATACATGTATTCTAATTTAAGTGACACTAAATATCATGAAAATTATCCATTTATAAGCTTTTTTTAAAATCCCGGTTCCCAACGTAGTCGGATACCTTAAACGGCAACAAAAGTGTTCTCCCCTATTCTTTTTTTCAAGAATAAGTTATTTTTTATCATTGTGAACTGTTTGTTAAATATATATATACATTATCTTTGCCACACACACACATATACGTAATTTGAAGACGAGTTTCTGCTTCA
Source organism: Trichonephila inaurata madagascariensis (assembly GCA_019973955.1). Taxonomy (NCBI): domain Eukaryota; kingdom Metazoa; phylum Arthropoda; class Arachnida; order Araneae; family Nephilidae; genus Trichonephila; species Trichonephila inaurata. The sequence goes on from BMAV01001804.1 coordinate 84,000, forward strand.
GAAGCTCTTTTATAAATAATTCATGAAAAATGTGCAAATTAGTATGCTTGATGTTGGCTTCATAAAACTTTTTTTGAAAAAAAGTTGTAAATATAAAGTGAAAGAAAGTTATTTAAAAATTGACAATAATGAAAGAAAATTTATAAAAGATATTTTACGTTTTGACGGCACAAACAAAAAAAAAAGTCGTTATAAACGATAAAGAACAGAAAATACAATGATACAGAAAAAAAACCCCAAAACTTATAACTTTTTATAACATTTATTTTTTTACTGGAGTTAAAAATAATGGTGACAGTTTTGTATTTCTCTCTTACATTTCTATAGAAAAAATCATTACTTTTTTGTGCATTATATTTTTTACAAATATCTACGTATATGGTATGGGTAAATATAAGCAATGTTTTTTCAGCACAAATCATGCAAGTGAATAATCCATTGTACAGAAACATTAATCTTAATTTTTTTTTGCAATCTTTCTATGGGGTATATTCATTGAAAATTTTATAAGTAACATAAAATATCCGTAATTATGAATATCAAAACAAATAAAATTTATATCAAATCAAATGTAATTATTTGACTCATTTTTCATAAATGAAACACAAATTAGATTTGTCCGTTTCTGCTTAACATACGAGAAAAGTACAAATCCAAATCCGCCAGACAAGGAAAGGAAAATATTCTTCATGCAGAACATAAGCTTTTTACTGAGTCCAAATAAATTATTTAAAAGGCTGTTATAATTAGTTTTCTTGCTCAATAAATTTGCACAATAGATTTTGATATCAAAATGCATATTCTTAAGAAATGTAATGTGCAGCATATTTCTAAGAAAAAGGAAATTCCAGATGAATAATCTGGTGTATGAGAAAGAGAAACGGGTAAAAAAAAGTAATTAATCTTCGTCATCAATCAATGACTTACGAAAGAATGTCAACGTAGAGGCCATTTGCTATAGAATCATCAGCAAAATCACAAATATCGCTTTGCTGGTAAAAAGTGAGAGGGAGAATTTACTCTCTGAGAGCAACTACTTTGAAGTCGAATTTCCGATGTCTTTCTTTGAATATTACATGAATTCAAATTCAGTACGCATGAAAATTTCGTTACATTCCAAAATAATTCACCGTTAGCTTTCCATTTTCAAACTCAATTGATAGGAACAGAAACAAAACAAAAAAAAGAAATTGCAGCCATATTAATAGTGTAAAAAATTCATTAAGAAAACTCTTAGAAAATTACATGTAAACTCCTTTCATTGAGAAACCAAAATCAAACTAAGTCAAACTATCACAAAAGTATATATATTACATAAAAACAATAGCGGTCTCATGATCAGGCTTCTTAATTCGATCAAAGGAATAAAGAAGCAAACCTGGAATGCAAACTGGTTCGAAAAAAAAAATTGGTTTCGCAAGAAGTTTTTCAGGCTGGCATACACACACACTTATACAGTGAAAATCGTTTAACGCGAAACTCAGGGACTGAAATATTTTTTCGTGTTAAAAATATTTCGGGTTAAAGTATATTGTAAACAAAAAAATATTCAACAAAATTAAGTTTATTAGAGTACTTTTTATTTATACATATGTGTATACACGCATGTATTTAATAAAAACCATTGAAACAAAAACATTCACGAGAACACAAAATTTTTGAAAGGTAAAACATTTATAGAGAGTTTGGAAAATAATCTGATACTTTTCTTTACATATGTCTATTTAGCAACGAATTGTTCGATGTCGTCCATTTTTTCATTCTTTTCACTATTGGAATGTGCTTTTAAATAGCTGTTCATGATGTTCCTCATTTCGGATGACGTGAGAATGGGAGCTGCATTATTCACTTCATTTTTGTTATTCTTTTTTGAGCTCTTTGAACAAATTCCAAAATGTCTTTGTCCACCATAATTGGTGTTTTACACACTTTATCATCATTTGCTGCAATAAATTAATCTGATGATACAATAGCATAATCCAATAATACTAAAACTTTTTCAAACATTTCATTAAGTGTCTGGTGTTTTCAGTATTTTGTCTATTCCCGGAAGGGAAATTTGTTCGTGTTAAGCGATTTTCGTTTCGTGTTAAGAGAAAAAATGCGTTACAATACATAGTAGTTTGTCAGGACCGTCGTATTATTTCATATTAACCGATATTTCGTCTTAAGTGTTTTCGCGTTAAATGTATTTCACTGTATTTATGATTTTAAACCAGGTTACGCCCGTAATGTTTTCATTTCTACTTTTTTTTCATTCAAACATGTTACCAAAATGGTACATATATAGCACAAAATTTCCATCTATGCTCTTATAACTAAAACATACGTACAATGTGAAAATATGTAATATTTATTAGATTGTATCTATTCTAAAAAATCAGCTTGAAATATGTGTTAAAAATGTTTTTAACCCTTTCAGGACGGGGCTATTTATGATTGTAAATACGCGCATGATCATAATTCTCATAACTACAAAATCAAAAATTACAAAAAAATTAAATAAATTAAGCCGTTCCAGACATTTTGTTAGAAAGGTTACAGTAGTCAAAAGGGAGTTAAAGTGCATTTTTTGCATAAATTTAGGTAAAGATTTACTTTTGCTTAGCCCTTTAAGTAAAAAAAGTATTTTATGCCTCAATTTTCTCAAATTTTTCTTTTAATTTCAAGTTTCCATATCCCTTAGTTCAAGCTTACAGCAAAACTGACATACTGCAACCTTTAAAATTTGCCTCTGCAATTATGTTTTATATCTAGAAGGAAATTTTAGTAATAGTATTTCAACCCTCCGATAGCTAATGACGTGATCGAAATATTTACCTAAAATTAAATGAAAAGAAGTTATCAGAACGCTTGATAGCAATATTTTTTTAAAAAATGGCATTCAAAATGTATTATTCATAAATCTAATTTTTCTTCAAGCTATATCTCTTAATTAGCATAATCACATTCAATTGATAAGTAAGCAAAAACGAAATGTTAATTGAAGGTTAAAAACGCTGACAATATTCGAAAAAATTCGTGAGTTAGGGTTAATAAAAAATTGTTTTGATTGTTCGAAGCGTGTTTTAAACAGCATAAAAAGAAGAGAAAGTAAACTAAAACATAGCTTCTTTTTCTCACAGGTTTCAAGGGTAAGAAGATGAATTTTGATTCATTTCTCAATCGTTTTTCTTCTCTCTTCTTTTTTTTCAAACCATTGATAGATTATCGAGACTTAGACAAAATACTGAACAGTTTTGTGGAGTCTTCAAAATGATTGTTCGCTGACTTACAACAAGCCATCTGTAATGGATTTTTTTTTTTATTTGCTTAGTTTCATTTCTTTTTCTTTTTTAGATTCATCCCAAAAAGAAAAAGTATTTCATGTGCACTGAATCGAGAAATCAAAACACCTTTGTTGGTGGCAGTGGATTTATTAAAATGCTCTCAGAGAATATTACAAACAGAGAATTCGTTGGGAATTGCCAAAACATTTACTTTTATTGTTAGTTTCATTTTTTAAGATAATGTTTTTAAATTAGCGTCTGTATTATTCGCGTAATTAGAATCTCGTTTCAATGTGTTAACTAGAGTTTGAAAGTTTAAATCGCGCCATTTTTCAAATGAAGTACTTAGCGCAGTGGTTTCCAAACTTATTGTTCCCACAGATTCCTTTTTATATAAATATTTAAGCATGAACCCGTAAATGAAATTAACCTATATAAATGCATGCTTTGATGTTAAGAAAATGGTAAATGAAAATGATATTGATAAGCATTGTACAATAAATGTGTTTCACAAATGAATTTTAACAAAAGTATAATTTGGGTTATTAAAAGTTAATAAATTGAGTCCATTATAATTCACTAAGTTAATACCTGTTGCTCACAACTTTTATATCTTCCTTTGACTTAATTATTATTAGTAGTAGTAGTAATTTTTTTTTATAGTTTAGTTTAGAAAATTCAGTTTCATTTTTTTTTTCATATTTGTTTAAGCATTCTCTGAAAATTAGTTTGGATGCTGTCTAAAAAAGTAAATAAATGAACGATAATAAAATAGCACTAAATGAATCCGAATGTGAGCAATCTCACAGTATCATAAACATGTCTAATTTGCACTTTTACCCGATTATCCTATTAAACTCTTTCTTTTTTAGAAAAATAGTAATTAACGTAGTTAGAATGATTACAAAAGATGCCAATTTAAGCAACGTAAATTTAACATCAAACAATTATACATCAATAAATAAATTAAGTAATGAGATAAATTAGAATTACTTGAATTATGTTGAATTAAATCAGACGATAATAATACGGAAGAGAATTTTCAATGTAAACAATATCTGTAACTACTGAATTATTTAAATAGTCAGATAAAATTTAGTTCAAAATAAAAAGAAATTTCAATAAAAGTAAATATATTACAACACAACACTTCAAACTGATATCCAAAACAGATTACAAAAAAATGTATTAGATGTTCAGAGTACGTTTTTACATGCGCAATAAATATATGCGAGTACACAGACTGACCTCGGAATTAAGGATTTACTCATTTATTACGTGCTTTTTCTGTTTTATTTATTTCGGATATTCTTTTAAAGTTTTCTAAAAAATTTTTGTTCACACATTTAGTTAAAATTTTTGACACATTATTTTCATCATTTCGAATTTTTTTTAGAATTTTCAAAATATATTAAATGAGTCAAAAACTTTAAAATAAAATGTATTTCATTTTTTGCCTTCAAGAAATAATCGTGTTCGAGAATCAAGGCAGAAATATTTTCATCTATTTCCTAAACTGAGAAAAATTAATATTTTAATTTAAAGTTCTTCTTTTTTATATATATACAAAGTAAAAAAATATTTAATTAGATTTAACTAAAAAAATTATTTTATTCAAAATCGAACGATATTCTTTAAAATACCGAATACCAAAATAATTCAGTGTAGATAGATCTAAGAGTTTTAAAATCTTGGAGAGAGTGTAAGTGCGGCAATTACTCACATGCTAAAATAGTTGTTTATAACTTATCTAATCTATCAAAATTTCTTGTGCTCTTCATCACGATGAGAAATCTTTCTTCGAATTCATCAAATTATCGTCACTATATTTGAGATGATAGATATTTTATTGATTGCACTTTCTCGCTAACATTTCGAAAGTACTGTAAAAAAATATAGCAGATAATTTACTGTATGTGAGACATTTTTAGCGATTTATTTTCTGATAATTTTAGTTACCTTAATGATATTACTCTCTCTAGTTTCACTCAAATATTTTTCAACATTACTTGCTGTTTAATGTATTATAATTGGAATAACTATTTCCTATTTTTCCGATTGCCGTTTTTTATCAAACAAATGTCTAGATAGATCAGCGATTCTTAAATTTTTTTTTTTTGTTGTTGCGATACACTTTTAACAATTTCAGAATTTGGCGGAACACACATTAACAATAAAATAAGTTTAAAAGAATTTTTCTGATCCATAATACACTACGTAAAATTATTCATGATAGTAATTTTCAGTGTTAAATAATACGTACGATAGAGACAACAAAATGTTTATTGAGTAATTAATTACAAAATAATGATTAGAATGCATTTGATGCGAAATTTGAGCTTGGCGATTTTTTAAAATTTCATTTATATTGGATCTTAAAAATGATAAGGCCACTCTCATTTTGTCATCTACATTCAAAAGTCTCAATCTTTTTTTCATTTTTATATGTTAATGCTGAAAATCCGAATTCACGGTAATAAGAGTAGACAATTGTAACAATGTTTTTTTGGATTTTTTTGGCTACTATGAGATAATCACCTCTAATTTTAATCCAAAATGAATTAATTGACTCTTCTGAATGCTTTGAAATTAAATCTCGATAATTACAGAGCTAAATTAGTTCTCTTCATTCAAAGTTAAATCATACACATATATATCCGAACTTAAAGGATTACGATCCCAATCGAATTTTTTATATCCATCTATCCATGAAATGACAAGTTAAAAAAACCACGAATACCCGTAGTTTATTTCTATAAAAAGGCCGAATGATTCGGTTCCGGATTTTACTTTTTTCCCCTCAGAGTATAATTAATAAGATGACCAATCTTCCTCCTTTGGTAGGCTCTGTCCTTCCTCAAGAAGTGTCCCAACTGTCCTCCTTTTCAATATCTTACAACTAATCTGTTTATCTCTGAAAAAATTTAAAAATTAAAACACTGATAAATTACAACAATGGGGACATACATACAACATAGTGAAATTGATAAAAGATGGTTGGAAATTTTTAACCATTTTAAAAATGAACACATTCCATATGAAAATTTAATTGAATTTACGTCCGGAATTGAATTTTTGTCCCGGAGATTGAATGTTGAGAATTTTTAGCTGCATCACTTACCGTAAAATTTAATATGAAGAATATTTCTTGCTCCGATATATTTCCAGTGTTTTGTTAGAAAATGATGTATTGACAAAAAATATTCATTCAATGGAAAAAAGTATTCCTTGAATAAAAAGGGATGTAAACATAATTGTGTGTTGTATTTTTGTTTAAATTAATAAAACGTTTCATTTATTTGTGATTTACTTTTTTCTTAAACTCATTGTCCTCCTTTTCATTGTGAAAAAATTGGCCACCTTTTAATTAATAATTTAACAAAAATTTGGCGGCATTCTTCAAGAATTTGGTGGCACTCAAAAGTGCCGCGGCACAGTGCTTGAGAATCACTGGTCTAGTATATTTAAGAATTTTTGTTTTTTGTATTTAACTACTTTTTAGAAATAATTATACTTTGAAAGTATTCTTTCGGAACAATTGGTCAAAATCCGCTGGATTTTTTTTGCTCCGGCTTGTTAGCATACCCAATAGTAATCGTTTGCTTACCCATGGTGAAATGCGAACCAAAATTTGGGAAGTATTACTCTATTTGATTGAGCAATGAGCTAATTGTTAAACAAATCGTACTTTTTAGGTACTGGTACACTTCTTTTTTACTTAAAATAATTTAAAGTGGGCGATATTTCGCCTTATACGTACAACCATACTTGTCATTTTGTTTATTTACTTAAGTTTCATGTCTCTTTATTATCAATTGAATGGGCACACTTTTGCAGTGTGTATACTTCGATTATCTTAATCATCATTAGTTTTTAATATTCAAAAAAATCAATGTGTTCTTTCAAAAAAGTACAAAACATGTGTTTATTTTGGCTCTAAATATATTTAAGTTCTCTATCTCTGTGTGATTTAGTTGAAACGGATTCAAATTCGGGAAAAAGCTTTCAAACAAAAAAATTATTCAGCATTAATACCATAGTTTGATTTTGTTGGTCTGCAAAAAGTAGAATATCTTAATGTGCTTCTAATTTCATTTTAAATCAAATCCGTTTTCAAGAAGCAAATATATTCCACATCTAATTCCAACTGTCTAACTGCCTGACTGAAGTTCAAGATCACTAGGTCCATTGCAAATAATTCTCGTGCTGCTTTGTTATGCGACATTGATAAATAATCAGTCAATTGGGTCGTATATAGCTGATTGTATCATTCATTTATATGTTAAGGTATCCGACTACGTTCGGAACCGTGATTTTAAAAAAAGCGCATAAATAGATAATTTTCATGATATTTAGTGTCACTTAGATTAGAATACATGTATAAATGTGTTTTAAAGACATTTTGACAAATTTTTTTTATTTAAATACAATATTTCGGCAAAAAACTAACTTAGAATAACTTTTTTTTCAAAATGTTCTCCTTTTGTGAAAAATGTTTCTGTTATAATAATATTTTGCTTGTATATAGCTCAGACCTCTGTACAGAGGCTCAACTATGATTTTTGAAAAATTCATATTATTTTCAGAGTTACAACCCATTGAAATAATTATCGGCGTTTTTTTCTTAAAATTTCTCCCCTCTGTTGTCATAAAACACACATTCAACCCACTTCTAAGTTATATATTTCAAAAATTCTAGTTGAGCCTCTCTATAGAGGTCTGAGCTATATACAGGCAAAATATTATTATAATAGAAGCATTTTTCACAAAAGGAGAATATTTCGAAAATGGGTCATTCTATGTTCATTTTTTGTCAAAATATTGTGCTTAAATAATTTTTTATTGTAATACTACTTTTAAAACAATTTTATATACATTTTCTAATCTAAGTGACACTAAATATCATAAATATTATCCATTTATACGCTTTTGCAAAATCACGGTTCCGAACGTAGTCAGATACCTTAAAACAGGGGTGGCCAACCCTTTCGGGAAGAGTGCCACTATTTGAGAAAAAATAATTAAACCTTCCACTTCCAACTTTTCCAACAAACAAATGTGGAAAAGTAAAAAAAAAAAAATGTCACTTAAAGCTTATTATGGGAATTTTTCGCAAATAACATATTTTTTAATGCAAGTCTATGTTCCATCAATTAGGTTAGGTATAAAATAAAAATGAGTAACTTGAATTATTTAATACAAAATAATTACTAAACATTCAATGTTTACTTAATGAGGCTTTTGAATAACTACTTTTTACCAAGTCATATATATTAGGATTAATATATATGATAATATATATTAATATATATAATTTTTCAAGGGGGTCGAAAGTTCACCAATCTTGTATCATGCTCCTTTTGATTTTGTCGATTTTCGGGAACAAAACACAGTAAAAAACTAATTATTGAATAAATAATTAGCATTAATTGATAAAATTATTCATTAATAACAAATACTTAATTAAATTTTACGTACTATATACTTAGAATTATAATCAATCGGAAAAAAAATCAAGGGCTTTGTGGGGGGAGGTCCGGACCCCCAGGACCCCCCTTGTGTGCGCCACTGGCTCCTACAGATGCCTACAAAATTAGGTTGTTATAGGTGCACATCAGATAGTTTTCAGTGATATTTTTTTAGTATGTTCATAGCAGAAAACACTTATTCATAAACATATTTTGATCCAAATTTTGAGGGTTTTTCACTGAGACAACCCCACTTCAATAAAATTGTAAAAAATGGTAATTTAATAACTTTTAAAAAAATTTAAAATGTTTCAGTTAGTCTTCACGTGTCACTGTTACAACTCCACTGTGCCACGCGTGCAGCGGGTTATCCACCCCTGTGTTAAAAGATGATGGACATTTTGTAGACAAATTCGAATAACGAATGTACTTATACAACACTCTAGAACAGCGGTTCTTCAATTTTCGATCGCAGCCCCTTTTATGTATCTGGGTGACATAACGGTCCCCCAAGATATTAAGCACTCCTTCCCGAATTAATATTCTTGGTCAAAATTCAAGTTCTAATAGATTCTTCAATGAGAACTATTTAGTGATCTACAGTGGCGTAACGGAGAGTATTACTCCCCCCACCTGCTAACTCAACTTTTGTGCCTCAAGACCAAATACGTACTTAGCGTCAGTCAAGCTTTGGGCCCTCAGAGTCCCTGCCCCTCCCGCAATAAACGGGTGTACGTTACGCCACTGGCAATCTAGTCTAGTAGGGCACATCTTTCAATTTTTCCACGAGGCCTTTCAGTGAGCGAGTGAATGAGTGAATATTAACGTCGCACTGTTCAGCTACGCGAGGGCTTTTGGCGACGGACCTCGTAATTTTGAACCATGATCAAGTGACGTGGACGACACCTGAGCTGGTATCCCCCTCTCCTAACTACCACACAACACCAACGGGAGGACGTTTCAGCTCTCGACAGATTTAGCGTGCATCGCTGTCCCACACGGCGGGACTTTGGTGGTACTGGGCTCGAACTCGTGACAAGGCCAGCCACGATCCGATACCTATACCACTCGGCTACCGCCGCTGACCAGGCCTTTCAGAGTCTATAGAAGAGGGAAATGTCAATGTTACATGAGAGTCTCCGCGGACCCCTAGAGAAGCACTGCCGACTCTCGGGGGTCAGCGGACCACAGTTTAAAAACCGCTGCTCATGAAAATTAATCAGTAAATGAAACAAAAATCTTTTTTTTTTCTTCTTTCAATCAAATTCATTCCGACAAATTCAAGAAAATTTTTACAAAATGAAACTATCTTTCTAGAATCAAGTTTCAACTTCCGAACGTGAGCGATTTTATTTATACTATGGATGTAGAACAGGAGTAGAAGAAAAGAAAAAAACGCGGTGGAGTAGCTTGGCGCAGTTCCGGGCGCCCGGCTTGGCGAGGGAATGAGTTCGCGTGTCTCCCATTGGGATATTTGGCAAAAAGGAATGGTGCAACCCTTCAGAAAAAAGAATGACTTCTCGGCCGCGGCAGCAGATGTGGAAGCGGTGCACAAATTGACTCGGGAAATCAGTGATGAGGATGAGTTGAAGAACGTGGTCTCATCTTTGGTTGAGTGCAATGAGGGAGAGAGACCGGTTTCATTTACGGTATGGTCATCGGATTCTGGCCGAACTCATCATCGTCATTTGGGCATCGTACTTAGTGGACGGGGATGTAAGTTTACTTTTCTTTTTCTTAAAAACAATCCAGTTTGAGCGTTGTCTTAAGTGACAATAAAGAGTAAATTTGCGGGGTTTTTTTCCTCATTCGAATTCTATTGTGTTCGAATATTTCGATTCGAATTCTTGCATGAGAAGCACGCTTAATTTCTAAAAACTAATTGACTGAAGAAATATTTAATTATTAATTTGTGGAGCATTTCTTGAGTGTGAACTCAGCTGTGCATGAGTGCAGAAACTTTTCAAAAATTTTATTCCAAAGAGAAATACCTATAAAATAATAATAATAATTTCCTTTAAAACTTGAGCAGTTTATTTACTTCACTTGTAGTGATAGGTGTTGAATATTAATATTTCTTAACTGAGATAAAATATGGTTAAAACACCTTTCTTAGAAAAAACTGATACGTATCGTTGAAGTTAAATAAATATTCAAAGTATTTTTAAATTTTCTTTCCTTTTTTCATATACTTATTAATTTCCTTATTTATATTACCAGTTCTTATTTAAATTAGAAATTAATAACAAATAATTCTAAAATGTACGTAAAATTTATTTCGTGTTAAGATAAAAGTGGAATAAGCAATTTGTTCATTTAGCTGTATGATAGCTTATTACAAGTTTTATAGATAAAAAAAAAATGAATCTGTCACCAATTTTAATGTTTAAGTCCATACAATAACTTGTACTACTAAATAAATATTTGAAACTAGGATGATAATTTAACTAAAATTTATCCTTTTGATTTTTTTAAGCATAATAATTAAATAAGAATGTGAGACGAACTAGAGAGAGAGAGAGAAAGAGAGAGATATTTTGAAACAACAAGCTCACCGAAATACAAAAAAATTACGGAATAAAATTGTAATGTTGAGAAATAATAATTTTTTCCTAGTGACTTCAGCCAATAAAAGAACAGAAACAACTTTTATCAATGTAGCTTGGGTTCTAGTGAAAAGTAAAACATTAATTTTGAGTACAAATGAATTAGACACTAAGTAAATATATCTTGAAAACGTATCTTGGTAAAACGTTTCATAGTATCCAGTTATTGATCGATTAATAAAATGGAATACAATTTTAAATTAAACGATAATCGCAACTTATTTTGAGGTTTTACAGTTGAAATTAATATAAATTACAAAGTATGCAAGTTAGGAATGTATATAATAATTATCCTTTGACACAAAAATGTTCTTTATACTAGTTGCCGCTATACGAATGATTGATTTTCCTAATTTCTTCTTTTCATATTTTCAAGTCTTCGTATTTAAATCCATTCATTTTGTAAAATTTATCCAATTTAAGTACGAACATTTGTAGTCTACTCGAATAAAATTAGTATTCAAAAAACGTATAATGATGGAATTTTTTTAATGCTTTAAAATATCGAAGTTATGTGAATTTAACTATTTACACAACAATAAAACGGAAGAGAGAAAATTGCGATGGTTCATTTTTGAACTGCGGTAAGGGCTTCGAAGTTTATGAATGAAAATAGTAAGCAACGTGTAAATTTAACTACTTCCGCGTTATAAAAGATGGAATTTCATTTGCTTTCCGACTCTTTCGCAGTAAAATTAGGATATGAATTCTTCTCAAAATTTGATTCGATGCAATGCCAGACCTTTGGAATCTAATAAAAAATTTTAATGCCCTTAAAACCGCTAAATCCATACATCAATCAAAATTAAATCTCGTTTGGAACAAAGGAATAAATTCATGTTTTAAAGTCGTCTGCAGATATCTCTTTAAAACATCATTAAAAGAACAAAATAAAAAATAAAGATTTCGTCAGCAAATCATAAATCAAAAATTCTATTACATATTCGAGCAATATTTTTCTGTCCTGTAAGAAAGTTTCGACTCTTTGTATCATTTTATGTTATAGAGCTCTTCCTTACATTTTTGTAATACTTAATATAATGCCTAATTTACAATCAAAAAATTCACAATTGTATCATACTTGATAAGAAAAATGCCTTTTTTTAGAACTCGTCTGTTTTTGATTAGCATTTATGTTGAAGTCAAGTTCTTGTAGTAGGATTAAAAAGAGATAACTTTATATACACTTGCCTTCGAAAGTCTGCGTTTAGGCGATCATCTTTCATATTCATACAAAGATAGCTAATTAAATGAAGTCTTTCTGAATCAATACTATTTTTTATTGATCTCTCTAACGACGTAAATTCAAATAGTATAATCAACAATCTCACCTGTGTGTGAATATTACATAAAATACAAATATTTATAACTTGAGAATGACACAAATTGTGTGCATCAAAAGTCTGCGTACACTGAAAAAAACCTTTGTAATAATGGATTGTAACTAAAAGTTAATACTTTTTGAGCTATTCCGTTCTCCTTCTATAACTCTCTCAACATATTTGGCAAGGATTTAATTAGCTTAGTTGTTTCGTCTGTGGATATTTTGTTCCATTCTTCTACTCTGACAGATTTGAGCATTTTCTTGGATGTATTACGTTCTCCCTGATTATTCACTCGAGTAAATTCCACAAATGCTGTACTGTGCTTAGGTCTGGGTACAAGGTTGACTTTCAGAATTGGTTTGGGACCTATCAGAACAGCCATGGCTTCACAATGACTTCATAATGTGAACCATTTGCTTGGTACCTTTGAGCCGCTGAAAGTGAAAATAATTACTCACCGCAAATTTCTCGGCATATGCCCTGATATTTTACCTCAATAAGTTCAAGTAACCAATTTTGAAAATTGTGGATTCAATAAATTCCAGATTACCATCCGAAAGGCTTGAAATGCACCCCCCAAACATTATGCCTCCTCATCCTCCATGTTTGATAGTCGAAATTCTCTTTCTTAAGATCTGTACAGGAATTTTTGCAGGCATATTTTTGTGCTTTTTGGTACTAAGTTACAAAAATTACTTATTGAATATATTACATTTTTCTAAGACATATTTGTCCTATTTAGGTGTTTTTTGGTTAAGGTCATTCTCTTAGCTCTGTTCATTCGAAAAATGAATGACTTCTTGAGTGCAACTCCGGACATAATAGTCATCCTTTTTCAGTTTTCTTCGAATTGTAATTAAAGTCATACTTTTTTGCAATATTTCAGCAACACTTTAAACTACCTGTGAAGCTTATAGTCTTGGATTTATTTTTATAGAGCGTATTACAAAGCAAGTTTCTCGATGTGATACTTCAGACGGGCGGCCGGATTTTGGCTTCGACGATAACATTTTAGTTCATTTGTAGTTTATGAACACTTTTTGAATCAATGAATGTCTCCTATTAACAACTTCAACAGTTGCTTTAAAAATTTACCCCCTTTTTTGAAGTTCTATGATGATTTTTCTTTCAATAATACAGCGACCTCTATTCTGTTGCCTGTCATTTAACCATAAATGCTTTCAAATCTCAAATCCTAAATAAATCGTAAAAAAAAAGGTTGCAATTACTTATAAACACGATTTAGTGCAATTATTTTACAATAAAAAGTCTTTAAAAGCTCTATTTTGTAAGTGTATGCAGACTTTTGGCGCGGATGTTGGTGATTATTTGGTGGTCATTCTTGTTTTTTCTCATTAAGGTGAATTTTGTTGCTGTTGTTTGAATAAGGAAATTTTGAAGAATTTCTAACAGGTATTTTGATTTTATAAAGCGAGATTTTAATAGTAATTATAGCATAAACACGTAAGATGATTGCCTGTACGCAGACTTTCGGAGGCAAGTGTATAAACATAAAAGAGGGGAAAATGTAATCAAGGTAAAACCGTTTTGGGGGGATGAATCTTTATTAGAAATTTGTATATTTAAGGTAAAAAAAACTTATCAACAGAAACATTAAACCTGATTACAAGAATCTAAACCTTGATTTTGTGATTTAAATCTCTTGTGTATTTTGTATATCATTTTATAATTGAAGCATTTTCAATAGCAAAATCTTCAGGACATAAACATCGAAAATAGTAAAATAGCCTTAATTATAAAAAATTATAGTAATTATTTTTAACAACAACTTTCAAAAGTAGAGATATCGAGCAATATTTCTGAGAAAATAAATAAAGAATTAAGAATAAGAATGTTCAAAAAATAAAAGCATTTCTCTTTTCTTATATTATTCAGTTAGCTGTTGCATCTTTTTTTCGGTGAGATTTATTATTCAAAGAATTTGTTTTCAATCATAACGCTTTATTTTATCTGATTATTGATGTTTAAAATAGCCCTGTTTGGAATATTTAATTATCTTTTAAAAATGAAAAAATATTTAAAATATTCTAGTTCAAGAATTTTTAAGTGAAATGAAGTCATTTGTCCTTTATTATTTAATTTTAAGATATGAAAACTGGACTACTTATAATCTAAACATTGATTTACTTTTCGAAGAGTAAATAACAGAAAGAGAGTTTTAAGAGAAAAATATTTTTATCCCATACATTTTTATTTGTTCTTCAATTTGTTGGATTAAAGTTACAGTTAACGAACCATTCATAACATTTTACATAATGTAAGTGAAACTACGAAATATGATTATTATATTTTAAATGACATTTCTATGGAACAATGCATTTCTGAAAAGAATAGAACACTTACAAAATAAAATGTCAAAATAACATTAATAACTAAATTAATGAAAACATTCATTAAAAGCTTAACAATTTCTCACTCGAATCTATGATTATTATTATGAAAATGTTTTCAAACGATAATAAAATAACATTTTGCGGAACATAAAAATTCAATTTATTATCTTGAACCATACAGACGATATTCATTCTCAATGCGGTTTTTCAAATCTCTAGTACTTGAAGTAGAAAAATCTACGAAGTGAAGGGAACATTCGAGAGATAAGAATATTTCAATGTTATTCTAATGGAGATTTAATATTTATTTCGACTTTGAACTTCGAATTTCTAAAGACCGGTAAAGGTATAAAGATATTCCTGTTTTTTCTTCAGAAGAATATCACGTGTTGACTTGTAAATTTAAATCTTCGTATAGAAGTTTAATTTTTTAGCGTGGTCGTTTTCATTATATATCTAGCTTTATCGAATCTTAACACATGTTTTTAAATTTTTTTAATTTTGGTAAAACCATTTGATATAATAATTAAAACTCTAAATAACGTATTCATAATTTTTGTGGGGAGAAAATTTAAATTTCACTTTCTTTTAAAAAATGCCATTTATTTTAGAAGAATCTCATACTCTGTTTGATAAGATACAAATTTAAATTACTGAAATTAAAAATTATTTTTAAAGGGTAAAAAAAATGCTATTTTTGGAAAAGATAATTCTATTTTATATTACAATAAATATTACGCATTGGAATACAAGTCAGGTTATAATACTGTTTGTTTTTTGCTTTTTTTAATTCATTTCACACACACACACACACTCTATGTGTATATATGGAAATCCTATTATTCTTAAGATGTTTCTCAAATCATTTTTTTAAATTTCTCAAAAATGTGTTCTTTTTATTTAAAAAAAAACACAAATGTTAACATTTCTTTATGGTTCGAAAGTGTTTCGTAACGCTTTTATTTGTTCAATTTATTCAGAGAACTAATTCAGAGATTTATTAATAAGTATATATTAACATTTACAAAAAAAGAAATCCACCCAAATAAAGACCTTACGAACGAGCAATTTTTATTTTCAATGCATTTTGTTTTCAGAAATTTCTCCGGTAAAAGATATAATGTAAGAGATTTTTCATACTCAACTTTTGAAGAATTATTAAAAGATATTGATCATTCATATGCTTATACCAATGGATTTGTGGATAAATTATTAATGAGCTCAAATACTGACAGTTAACCAACTTTTTATAATAAGTACCTATAGTCTTTTACAAGTCGGCAATTGAAATATCAGTTTAGAGCTAGAGAGTTAGCATTCCTGTGAATGAAAACATGTGAAACTGGATAAGCAACTTCACGAAGAGTATTTTTTGTAAAGTAGAAATGAAATACTTTACCAATATGTAAAATAATTACTTGAGCTTTGCTTATTTAAACGGAAAAACTATAACAAAATTTCTCTACTTTCTATTTAACTTATATTTTATTGAATGCACAGGTCAATAAATCAATGTTAATGATATCTAAATTTCCTTCTTTATTAAAGAACTTAATATGAAATATGAGATAAATGTGTGAAATAAACCAATTATGTTATCGTGTACTCGTGAGACTGTTCTGAATTAAAATGAGAGGCTTTTCTAGTAAAGTATTTAAGAGCGATTTTATGAATGCAGTCAAGAGCAAATATGGGTGATGTTAATTTCACTTTTTCTGATAGTAAAAATACACTCAATCGTCGTTGTAACTAATGCAGATCTGACTTGAAATTTGTCAAACCTCTAACTTCACTAACTACATAGTTACAATTTTCATTCGCTTTAATTTTTTTAAGTTAATTACTACACTGTTTAGCTCAACTTAAGAGAGGAACTTAGTTTTATCTTTAAAACTGAAAAATTGTGAATATTTTTGTAAAATACAAATATTTAAGTTTTTAATTCATTTTATGTGAGTATATGGCTATATAATTTAGTTAAAAATAACGCTAGAATTCATGTGCTGATCATGATTGCATTTTAGTAATGAAGAAGTATGCTGATTGTTGCATAATTATAGCCGTGTTGTTGTTACTAATGCCACCTGTCTGACGTTGTCAGATCGATGCCCGTGAAATTCATTCCAACAAAGGGCTAGATCAGGTGTGGCCACTATCTGAGAAAAAAAAATTATGCGTGCCACACTTTCAACTTTTCCAACAAAAATAAATAGCATATTTTTCGGCAAATCTAAGTAAAGTAGGAAAAAATAATTCTAATACTACTCTGCTACTTATCTTTGCACATGTGTTTCTACTACTTTTTTTTTAAAGTATTACGCTGTAGTATTGGCTATGTTGTTACAAACAATTAAAGAACTAAAATATTCTTGGTCGAAATACATGTTCCAATAGAGTTCTTTCATTGGAGGCAATTTAATGATCTAGTCTAGATGGCATGTCTTTCAATTTTTTTCTCGTGGCCCTTCAGAGTTTGTAAAAGAGAGAAATATTAACACCAAATAAGAGACCTACGCGGATCCCCTAGAAAGGCTTTGGGGACCCACAGGGATCCTCGGACCACAGTTTAAGAACCGCTGCTCTAATGTATAACTCCTATAATATTCGAGATATACATATACACAATCCCCATTCAGACTTATCACATAAAAGTATCCAGATTTATCGCCAATAAACAAGTCTAAATAAACATTTCATAGTCTTCACCAACATTTATCGTCAAAATACTTGGTAACTAATTAGAGCTCTTGGCGATATCTTTTCTTATTTGTTCTGCAATCCAACATTTATTTTATAGAAATTGGCTGCTTATTAATATATAAATCATGATAATTTATTTTCTTTATTCTGCATACGTCTTCCCTATATACGTATGTATTATTTCAATAGTCCGGAGTTTATAAAAGTTATCTTAAAGCGCTACTCAGAATGTTACTCAATTCATATTCTATTATTATTTCGCTCTTTATCTTATCTTCCTACTCTAGTATCACTGCATGTCACTGAAGTGCTCAAATGGCTTCTATCAGTTATCCTTCTGGGTCAAATATTCCTACATAATATCGCATTAGTTCCTCAATATTCCTACTCCATATTCACTCTTATCATCACCTTTATATCTAAGGAACTCTAGACAATCTAAAATTCAAAAGTGTCTAACAAAAAGATAGGATTTTTATTTTTGTCAATTTTTGCGGTTGTTTGTAGAGGTACTGAAATTGAATAATAAAAATTCGAGTGCAATTGAAAAGGAAATATAGTTACATATTTTTAATGTACAAACTGTTTTTATTTTCTTCCATACTTTAAAAATTATAATGCTGTTTGTTATTCCTTTCCTTTATTATTTCGTATTTAGCTGACCGTGACAGACTAGGGGTCACTGGCGTAACGGAGAACTCTAGCCCCCCTGCAAAGATAGGTTTGGGGCCCCAGGCCATACTTTGCACAAGTCAAACTTTAGGCTTTCTGGAATCCTGCCCCCTTTCACCGCGATGCGGGGGTGTACGTTACGCCACTGCTAATGGTTATGGTAACGAACTCGTGGCCGAAATGTCATGGATTTGAATCCTGGTGCCACTAAAGGCCCGTCGTGTAGAAGGAACGGATACACGTTTAATCTGTTGAAGCTCAATGTCCTTCCTTTGGTGTGGTAGTTAGGAGAGGGGGTGACGTCTTAGATGTTGTCCTCGTCACTTAATCGAGGTTCAAAATTACGAAGTCGGTCGGCAATAGCCCTCGTGTTGATTTACATTGCGAACTCTCACTCACTCGTTCTTACTTATTTTCATTGCTATTCCGGATATTAAATTGATCTAAATTTTTTACGGGAGCTTATAAATATAGGATGCTTTCTTTTTGTTTCAGGACGTTTTTTACACTTATATACTCACGTACAAAATTTGAAATAATTTAACGTGTGTTCCTAATTGCTATAGAAAAAAATAAAAAATAACAAAGGGAAGGAATAATAAACAGCTACAAACTAAATCGTTTTTACGCATACGTGCACATGTCTAGAATACTTTATATATTTGAGTTATAGTTCATTTAAAGAAAGTTTTAGTTATGGTTCATTCAGAAAATAGTTTTGTAATTAATTCGTACGCAGTTTTTATATCAAATTCAATTAAATAATTATTTTCAATTAATCAAATAATATTTATAGCTTAAATCAGCCTAAAATTAAATAGCACTCCGTAATAAAAATCCTGGTTGTCATACTGAATAGAGGACAATAGTCCGATAAATATCCCACTAATGTTTTGGATGCCACCTAACACATCTTCACTGGTCATCAGGGCTCCATTCAAGGCGAGATTCGTCGCTAAAAACAATCCTACTTCAGTCCATGAGTTTCCTGATCGAATGCGCCAGAGATGCATCAGGTAGTGAGCAGCAGTGAGGGGTAGTAAGCGAATAGCCTCCGTGACCTCAGCCCCTGTGCTCTGAGTTGTTTTACGATGATCATTGCAGCTACTGGTGTCCTGGTTACGTATCGGATTGTCGATAAGAACGCATCAGGGGCTATGGGACGATCATTTCGTCTTTGCGCTCTGCTGTCACTCTTGTTTGACCATTACTTTCTTGACGCTCTGACTGCCCAGGGACGTCATGAGATTTTTGAGTCCCTGGGGCCCTATGCAAAAGTAGGCCCTACCTGTGATCTTTAAAAATAAATGTGCATGGCCCACAGTCTCACAAACCTAGGCACAAACTGGCTCGACCGATGACCGCGTTTCGACTAAATGAGTTTAGTGATTGTTTATGGCATTAGATCTAAGTCTAGACATGGATAATGGTCGTCATATAATAATAATCTTGCCATTTAGGTCAGTTGATACGCGCTTTGAAATTCCCTGTTTTTCTAAAAATATGATGGAAATAATATTTGACCATTAATATTATCCTAATCATGGTCTTAGTAAGACTAATTCCATAACGAAACGAAGCCCCCACAAGGTTGGGCCCCAGTTGGCCCGTGCCTTAAAACGTCCCTGTGTATACCTACCATTCACCAAACACCGTCGAAGGGTAACATCTCTCCGACCCAAAATGTCAAGTGATTCTGAGATTTGACTACCTACTTCTCTTAGTCCATGTTCATACTGTTCACGAAACCGTCGGCAAGATATTGATACAGTCCATGTGGCTCGACGGAGTTACACTTGCTTGGAAAAGTTATGTCTTCGCAATGGAATGTCTTCTGATTGGTATGCTGTTCGCTGTAGCGCTCTGGAGTTCCAGTTAGTCGTTGACGGTCAAAAGCTCATCATTTACATATTCTATTACATTTTTAATTGCATTATTTGTTAATTTACAAAGTATCGGCTACTTTTCATACGTTGATAGCATAAAAATGGTAAATGTATAACTGATATTACTCTGTGCATGATTTTCTTAAATTTATTAAAGCTGCCATTTTATGAGTAAGAATGGTGAAGTTCGCAGTGATGGAACATTTTAATTTAATTTTTTTCCCAAGACATGTGCACTATAAATTATTAAAATAAAAATAATCGAATCACAAAATAAATTTATAAAAGTTTAACAAGATACTCATATATAAAATAGAGTATAAATAAGATACAATTTGCGTTGTGAAGTTTGAGTTATTCAAAATCTGTGTAGTGTAAAACGGTGTAAAAAGGGATGAAAACTCAGTTGTGTTAAATTTTTATGTATATATGTGTATTTATTAATATTTTTAGAGTTACATTTTTATAATCTAAATATTAAATTAATGGATGTTTCATTTATAATAAATCAAATAAAATCAGGAACGCACATACATATTGCTTCAAAAAAGGATAAAAACTTTAAAATACTAGAACTGATGATAATTAATCTTGCTATTGTTTATAAAAAATGCAATTGCTTGTGGCTAGATAAATTGAATCGTTGTCCTCGCTTAAATAATTAATCATATTCGAATGACGTTTTTAAAGATGAATTGCTTTCCGAAATATTTTGCAGTAATTATTTTATTTAGTCATTTATATAAAGTTATTTATTTATTGCTTTTTTATAGTTTGATAGTTCTTATTTTGTTAGTAGTTTTTGGTACCCATTTAAAGCACTTTTTGTTGAAATTTTAGAGTTCGCCTTGAATTAAAGTTTAAAAAAGATATTTTCCGGACTTGTAACGTTTAAAACCTTCAAAATATTTAATATTATCTATAATTCATGAATTTCATTCTTAGCATTTCGTTGAATAATCAATGGTCCTAAATTACACTTTACTGAATCAACTCTGTAAAAATACGTGTGGCTAGTAAATAACGAGACTGACGCTGCTACAGAAAGGTAAGCATGCGCCTAACACCAGTGACCCACAGCTATTGAGCGTGAAGCCTTCTCTTTTGAATGCAGTGCCTCTTGTTTGTGTAAATAAATTCATACAGCCTTAATCTCGTTCGCGTTAGAGGTCTTATTTTTTATTATTTGCCGGAAAAATGATAAGTTTAACAATAGAGCAACGAACTATTATGAAATTTCGCATAAAATTTTGAAAAGCCACTTTTGAAACAACTTATAATCTAAAGAAAGAAGTATATGGTAATGAAGGTTAATTAAGTGCACGTGTTTTTGAGTGGTTTAAGGGTTTCCAAAATGTGGCCGAAAAGACGTTGAAGAGTATTTATGCTCTGATTGCCCCTCCGCGTCAAACACGGTTGACAGTATCGAAAAAATCGGTAATCTGGTTCAATCTGACAATTGTTTAAATATTCAAACAAATTGTTGAGACTGTAGAGACGAAGAATCCGCACGAATAATTTTACATAATAAATTAGGTACGCAAAAAGTGTACCCCAAAATGATGCTTAGAATTCTCACGTTTAAACAACAATAAGCTAACAAAAATGTCTGCTCTGAGACATTTTGCAACTTTGCCTGACTTATTGAAACGGATAATAAGATGTGACGAATCGTTTTTACTTATTATCCCAGAACGAAGCGCCAATCCATGCACTAGAAGAGCCCATCTTCACCGAGAGCCAGAAATGCTCTAATGAGCAAATCAAAATTCGAAGCAATGATGATTGTTTTTACCGATATTCATGGGAATGTGTACCTTCACTGGTTTCCCAAAGCTTAAACTATTAATTAACATTGTTACTTCTAAGTTCTTGTGGGAATCTGTGAAAGAACAAGAAATATATAAACGTCCCGAATTATGGAAAACACATCATGGATTCTCCACCAAAACAGTGAGCCGGCACATTCTGTATTGCCTGTCAAGAAGTTTCTTGCCAAGTGTAGCATCCTAGTGATAGACCATCCATTTTATTCGCCAGATCTTGGGCCCTGCGACTTATTTCTGTATCCTAAGGTGAACTTTGCATTTAAAAAAAACTAGATTTAAGTCTGTGGTGAAGCTGTGAAAGAGAAAGCGGCACGCGTCCTATAGGAGCTGACACAAGACTTCAGCACTGTTTCAAACAACTGGAGATTCGCATGGGGCCGTTGTAGGGATAGAGGAGAGGTGTTTTGAAGGTGATAATAAGTAAATAAATATATGTATGAAATAAAAAAATGTTTTACAACATCAGTCTCGTTATTTAATAGCCACAGCTTGTAAATAAATAAATGAGGCTATAGATCTTGAACTCTGTTTTTTCAAAATCGTGTACTTGAAAGAGTTTGGCAGGCATTTAATTTAAAACACTCACTCAAACATCACAAGATATCTGGGATTACAAGACTAACAGACTTAAAATTTGTCACACGTGTTTTTTATTAAGTAGAGATTCGCTAAGAACGGATTTTGTGAAAATCGATTGCTAAGAAGGCTAGCAGAGGCGTTTAAGATTAAAAATTCTCATTAATTATTAGAGAGCAACAGATTTAAAATTTGGTAAACATGTTTCGTTTGTTGATCCACTAAAAACGTGTTTTTTAAATAAAATCCCGAGGGTCGGTTACGGAGACCCCATAGATAAAAATTCCCATTTTTGAACTGCTACATCTGTGGACTCGAAAGTTGGCAAGTATCCTCTAAAAATAGGTTGTGGGGAATTCGAATTTGAGGGTGGAGGCTACGGGGACGTGAAAGATAAATGTTTTTCAGTTTTAGAAAATCAAGTCCTGTGAAGCGAGGGCTGTAAGAATTTGTTTCAATACAATCGGAAGCATCATGTCAGGATTTAGATATCAATAACTTTAAAAAAAATGTATTGTCTTACAACATCATGAAATACTCAACACAATGGGCGAGTGACGGCTAGTTATATATTTGTGAATAACATAAATTAAAGGTAAAAAGCCGTACAGTCGTTAAAATTCAATAACAAAAGCAGTTCTACGGTTCCTGTCTTTTAAGCTTAGCTGACCTCGTTAAAATACTACAAACATATATTTACGTTTTAGATTAACACACTAGTTAATTTACTCAAAATGCTACATTTTTTTCATCCTCATTTATTCCGAATTCAGAAACAATGAAAATAAAAAGAACTACTAGTATTTCCTGTCTTTTAAAAGAATAAATTACAGAAACGAGCGTATATTCCAATTATAGTTATATCACTCAAAATTCAATTTTCAGCTAACGAATTTTTTAAAAAAAGAATTAGCTTTACCAAGTCAAATAAAACGAAAAGGTTTTAAATGAGCGTGCCATTATTCATTTAAATTGGGAAAAAATTGGTTTTTTTTAAAAACATTCCAAGAACACGTTTATATTGTTTGAGAAACTTTTATAATAGGATGTTGTTATCAAAAAGCAAAATATGAAAATCATTATTTCAGTTTTATGTTTATAATTATATTTAATGAGTTATATAGAAATTTTTCTAAAGTTTTTTCCCTCAAATTTTTTTTAAAACCACTAACTCGTCCTTTAGATGTTTTAACCGCATCTTGTTCCATTTTACGATAACCCCAAACACTTGCATTATTAAACACTTTGCTTATCTTTCAGCGAGCAATTTCACTGAGATATAAAACGTATATATAACTTACCACAAGCTTTTCTACAATATATCGCCAACATCACTTTAGTTCAATTTAAGAGCCATTATATGCAAGCTACTTGTTACTTACTGAAATTGAATTGAGTGCTCAAAAACGGTTATTACCATTTTTAATCAACGTTCGTGCGTACTAGAAATTGCGTTGGCGCGTTTATGCAATTGTTACGGAGTGCTACATAAATTAAATTCATGATTGTACAGAAATCACGCTTAGTTATAATGCAGAGATGCATGTAGTATGTTGTTAATTATTTTTTTGTTGTGTCTTACAACATATTTTAAAAGGAGCGTTTATATAATGTATTTTTGACTTGTTTTATTTTATTTTTGTTTGTACTCCAGTTATCAGAATGAAGGTTAAACGAAAGAGAATATAAGTTTGATTTTTGCTGAGAAAAATATTATTAATCTTTTTTTTTGTCATGTTCTCAAATTTTAGGTATTAAAAAATCGATAAATTATTTTCTAACTATCTCAAAACTGTCCTCTATTTATTAGGCATTAAACTTCTTAATTTATGTGTGAAAGGTCTTAAAATCTAAGTTAAAAAAAGGCAAATTTATTTTTATCATATAAAGCCGTAAAATTCCAAACCTCTTTTTGAATTTGTAAAAATAAAATTCAAGCGGAAAGTGGAAAACGCGATAATGAAACCAAATTAAAATTCTTAGAAATTAATTATATTAAACTGGAGGTATGTTAAGCAGTGAAAACAATTTACCGATGAAAATCAATTTTTTTTTTGGGGGGGGGATGTATCCTACAGCAATGGCGCACAATAGGAGAGGGGTCCTGGGGTCCGGACCCCCAAGGCCTTGATTTTTTCCCGATTGATTATAACTCTAAGTATATAGTACGTAAAATTTAATTAAGTATTTGTTATTAATGATTAATTTTATTAATTAATGCTAGTTATTTATTCAATTAGTTTTTTACTGTGTTTTGTTCCCGAAAATCGACAAAATCCAAAGGAGCATGATGCAAGAATGGGAACTTTCGACACCGGACCCCCTTGAAAATTTCTGTGTGCGCTACTGTCCTACAGGAAATAGTGCAAGTGTTGAGTGTTGATTTTTTTTGGCAAGAGCCAAGTTCGGCTATACTGCGCCACACATTCGTTAATATATCTGTGATCTAGATTGGAAAAGAAAGAAAGGATAGATTAAACGACAAGAACGAGGGTCGAATATAGAGAAAGATCACTAGGGTACCCCGGGTTCGAGGTAATAGTGCAAGAGTGATATATAAAAAAGCTATTCTATGAAAACAAATGTGTGTGTGCACGTGCGTGCTTGTATATGTGGCATACTTTTTCAGTGTCAAAACAGCCCTGGCAGGTCTTCTCCAGGCATATCTGCTTTTGGCAACTATTTTTCCAAATTTTGCACTTTGAAAAATTAAAATCTTTTTTCGATATATTCATTCCATCTTAGCGGGGGTATTCCTCTAGGTATATTTCCCATGGGCTTTGCTAGAAATATTTTCTTGTAGCAACGATCATCATTCATTCTTGCCAGAAGACCATTTAAGACTCCGTAATTTGATGAATTTTACAATAGGTTGTTTGTAAATTTTATAAAGTTCTAAATTTGATCTTCCTCTCCATAATCCATTCACTTGGACCCCCAAGAACGCAACGTAACATCTTTCACCCGAAAATTCCCAAATCTTCCCCATCATGTAAAGTTAATGCCCAAATCTCTGATGCATCAGTCAGGACAGATCTTAAATTAAAAGACTTTAGTAAAAAACAATTTAGTTCTTAATTTGAGAGAGCCTGATTTTAAGTAACTCTTCAGGGCATAAAAACATCAATTCCCGACAGTGATTCTTTTATAGATAACTGGGATCAAAACTCATTTTTATTATTTATCTATGTTCCCCTATAAGTAACACTATTACTCTTTCAAATTTATAATTGAAAATTTCTATGTGACTTGCTGTAAGTCAGACTTTAAGCAAGTGTGTGACATACTGAATTAAATAAATAAACAAGAAATATGAAAGGAACGTAGTGAATAGAATATTCATTTGAAGGTTAAAATTGTCTTGGAGCCTTGTTCTTAAACATGGGGGAGGGGGTGTATTTCGAACTGATATTGAATCGAAGCTCTCGTTTGGAACTATAAACACGAATTTTATGACAACAAAATAATCCACAATGTAATAAGTTAACAAGAGGAATCAGTGGCGCACACAAGGAGGGGGGCAGACATCCCCCCATAGCCCTTGATTTTTTTTCCCGATTGATTATAATCCTATGTAAACAGTACGTAAAATTTAATTAAATATTTGTTATTAATAGTTATTTATTAATAATAATTATTTTATTTATTTAATATCAATAATTATTTTATTTATTTAATATGAATTAATGTCAATTATTTATTCAATAATTAATTTTTACTGTTTTTTGTTCCCGAAAATCGACAAAATCGAAAGAATATGTTGGGTGGCGTATTGGAGAAGATCAGTGACGTTACGAAGAATATTAGAGCCTCCTACAAACTCAGGTTTTGGGCCTCAAAGCCTAATACGTACTTAGCGTCAGTCAAGCTTTGGGCCTTCAGCAAAGCGGGGATATACGTTACACCACTGAGTATGATATGAGAACGGTGAACTTTCGACCCTGGACCCCCCTTCCTTGAAAAATTACTGTATGTGCCACAGAAAGGAATCATTAATGAATGTAAGAAAAGGAAAATTATTGCAAAAAAAAAAAATAGCGTTAATCGCAGGATGATTCTTTCAAATTTTTTCTTCCAAATAATAATTTCTTCCTAATAAATAAAATAATAATATTCTAATAAATAAATATTACAATTTTTTTCCAATTTAATTCTTCCAAATAATATATATATTATTTTTGAAAAATAATATTCAAAATTTTTAATAAAATAACATTTTAATTTTTAAGAAAACAGAAATTTTAAAAAATAGGTACAATGTGATTATTTCAATGTTTTATTTGTTAACTGTTTCCTTTTTATGGTTTTTAAATCAGTTAAGTTCCTGAGAGGAACTTAAGTGATTAGGCTTCGAGTCTAAGTGAAGTAATCTTTTAACCCAACCTTCGTTTACATGAGAATTTTACATAACTCTCCTTGCTATTCATATATATAATATAAAAGCAATTTTTTAATAATTTTTGCCACTTGAAACTTATACAAGATAAATAGTTACCTTTAAATTCTGTGCAAAAACAAGCGAATTTTTCATTGCTTTTAAGTTTTCCTTTACGTAATCTTTAGCCATTTTGACTCAAATTTTATGCACCCTTTGATCTTTACAAAAATCCCAATATGCCTCTAAAATGTGATTCTCTATAACGGGTGTTAAATTCTATGTTTTGATACGAATACCTCTTCCTAATCAGGTAGGATTCTTTAATCTAATCTTAAAATCTGTCCTCGTCTTTAGTTTCCTTTTTTTTTTTCCTGACATCTTTGATTTTTTTTCCAGAATCGCGGACAAATCACATGAAATACACGTTGGAATTTTTTCATTCAAAATTGTACAAATGTTATGAGATTTACGTTAAAAAGAAATTAAAAACCTCGGAATTGCTCCCTTTGAAAAATTTTTCCAGTACATGCGTCTCATTGTATTATATTAAATAATGCAACATTATAACATTCTGTAATAAAATTATTGTCCGGAAATATTATCGTTTACTTGAAAAAGAATTATTAGCAGGATTATAACTTTCAATAGTTGAAGGATGTCATCCAATTTATCTTTTTCACACACACACTCAGATTTTTGTCATCAAATTCATCACTTTAGTTTGCAGGATTGTTTCTTAAGTATTTTGTGTGAATTTGCCTTTAAAAAAACAACCTATCTATGGATTTTTTTCCCAATTTTTTTATTTAAACTGCTTTAAGAATATATTTCAGAGGAAAAACCCGTTCCATTTAAAATTATTGTAAATCATATGTGTAGAAGTCAGTGGAGCACACAAAGGGGGTGGGGTCCCCTGGTCCGGACACGCCCCAAAGCCCTTGATTTTTTTTTCCGATTGATTATAATCCTATGTATATAGTACGTAAAATTTAATAAAGTATTTGTTATTAATAATTATTTTTATTAGTTAATGCTAATTATTTATTCAATAATAAATTTTTTACTGTGTTTTGCTCCCGAAAATCGACAAAATCAAAAGGCGCATTATACGAGAATGGTGAACTTTCGACCCTGGACTTCCCCCTTGAAAAATTCCTGCGTGCGCTACTGGTACACAAGTAAAGTAATTTTTTTTAAATACGAACTTAACAAATAAAACTGCTGGCACTTTTAAATCGGTATTAGTTTACATAATTTACTCCCAAATCATTATGCTTACACATGACAACTCAAACCTGAATATCGAAATTAGAGGATTTTCCATCAATGATAAATTCTCCCGTTTTATCAATGTATAGATTTCTAAGATACATTCAATTGATATTTGTTTATCCAGACTCTTCAGCATCAAGTTTACTTTCATTGTAATTTCAATTTATTATTAGAAAAATAATTATTGTTTAATATTTAATTATATTAAATATATGTTAAGATTATATTCTAAATATAATAAAATTAAAATGACATTTTTGTTTTTAAAAAAATAATTTTTTTTATCATTGGTTCTATAGAAATATTCAAACTGCCGTACTGTTGTCGTAATATGTGCTCACCACGAATTTATAACAGACGTCAAGATTTTATGATTCGAATACGAAATTCGAGAACCATTTATTTCACAGCATAACTTTTATTACCCTTCGCAGACACAGGAAACTGAAGGATTCCCCCTTCCCCAAATAAGTCAAATACGAATCCATCCCAGAGGTCTGCTCATTAGACAGAACCAACATCCGCTACGCAAAACCGTTATGCCATCATGACGCTGTACTTGGCCTGTGTCAACATCCAGAAACGATTCCTTTCCAGGGTCGTCCAGGGGGGCATCGCGTCAACCCCGAAGAGCGGGGTGTCGTTTGACATTGAACGATAGTGAGTTGCTATCTCCTTGCCCTTCCGACCCTCCTCAAGATAAGTTGCACCGCGAGACGATGATAAGGTAGCCTTATCTTTATTTGCAGTCAACGAGGATTGAGAAATGGCAGCTACCGCACACGGAAGCCACAGTGTGTGTGGATTTATGAACCTTTTCGAGGTATTTTTCTCTCGGGTTGCTGCTTTGGCATCGGGAATAGGAAAGTAAATCTATCGTTTTCTTTTTTCACTAAAAGATTTTGATCTCAATGCGAGATGGATAAGCGGGTGGGGTAGGATTTATTTGGAAGTCTGAGGGGTGTCGTGTCTGTTTGGATTCTTTTCGCAATGTTTGTCTTTTCGAAAGTTTGATATTTGAGGGAAAGGTGTTTAGACAAGTCTCTTCTCTGGAAGGATTTCAGAATTTAGGAAGAGTGAGTGAATATTAATGCATCGCACGAGGGCTTTTTGGCGACGGACCTCGAAATTTTGAACTATGGTCAAGTGAACGAAGACGACACCTGAGCTGGCACCCCCTTCTCCTAACTACCACACCACACCAACGGGAGGACGTTTGAGCTCTCGACAGATTTAGCGTGCATCTCTCCCCTACACGGCGGGTCTTTAGTGGAACTGCGCTCTAACTCATGACACGCCAGCCACTATCCGATGCCTTGACTACTAGGCTAGCGCAGCCCACAGAATTCAGGTAGAATAAATATGCTGTGTATTTTTTCTAATGTTATACTATTCCCTTGAGGCGAAAGAAAGACCATCATTTATTCATTGAAAAAAAAATTGGGAAAATTTATAAGTGTCCTTAACAAAATATATTTTTCTTACACGGTGTTTTTACTCACCGTAGTCTTATTGCGTTACGTAAAAAGGCAGGTAATTTTTTCTCTGTGATTCATGTAGTCTTCTTTATATATATATATATATATATATATATATATATATTAAAATAAGAAAAGAAGAAATTACACACATACAATACTACGGCAGTCTAACAAAGAACTTGTTTTCAAGAAAATTACTAGCATTTACGGAAGAAAACTTGTACATGAAAATCTACTTCAAGTATCTACTATCTTTATTGTTATCTTAATAATTCTAAACGAAACACCGTAAGAGTTGATTAATTTCAGCTAATATTATTTATAAGTATTGTAAAATGCAATGTTGTTTTTATTGAACTACTTTAATAATTAATAATTTTCCCCTTCTGGTTTTCTTGCTGACAAATTTGAATTACGTGGTAGGGTATAGAATATAAAATACAAAATGCTTTTTTCTTGTTTTGATGTGGAAAAGATATGTATTACTCCTAATTAAGTGAAAAATGTACTTTTTAAACAAAAATTTGAATGAAAGAATGCTCTATAAAGGCAAATTTTTAAAAATTTAATGTCTGTTGTGTGTGTCATTGCTTATGCTCACATGATCGAGACCCACGAAATTCATAGTGTAAGGGGTTAGTTGTATGCCTGCCGTTAGCCGTAGCTTTGAGCACCATACAGGTGGCAGTATGTTTTGGCTCGGTTCCGCTTCAATTTTAAGGGAGAACATCCTATGGATGGTCAGGGACTTTCCACTTTGCTTCCCCTTCCACCTACCTCACGAGAGCACTTGCGGTTCGACGAATATTTAAAGAACCCCATGTGGTGAATGCACTATACATTTACCATGCCTTTTCTGGAATTCTTAACTCAGGCCTTGCGGTACAGCAGTCAGCGTCACTATACCAGATGGGCGGCATTTAATATTTTATTCCACATAATTCGGGATATAACGTGCACTTTTAACACAAAAAATAAGATCGAAATTTAAAGGTGTGCGTTATACGCCGGGTACAAAAATGAGAGCTTTAAAAATAAAAGACAGGCATGAAAAAAAAAATTACTTTTCTACATATAACGAAATACTGTTTATTTAAAAGAAATGACATTCCTTATGAACTTAAAGGGTTGTTGTTCTTAGAAATATAGTATTTTCCCTAAAGCTCGGGATGATACCGCGAATAAATGATTTCAAAACAATAATACTGCATACGTACATTTCAGCAGTGACGTAACAGAGAACATTTCGGGCCCCCTGCAAAGTCAGGGTTCGTGTCCCCTGTGTTTGGATTTTACAAAGGGTAGGTTACTTATACGACGGGCTATGGACTTAAAAATTAAAAAGTGCAGTGGTATACGGGTTTCACGCATATTTTAAGGTATTTTATAAGATAAATTCAGCGTTATACGACGAATTTGGGAAACAAAAATTTTTTAAAAAGTGCAGTTGAAAAAATATGGGTGCATTAATACGCCATATTTTAAACGGTATATCATGAACCTCATATTTCATGTGTTTCACATCAAAAATTTAAATTGGCAAGAACTTGTTTTTAAATTCCATTAGAATTGAGATGTCATTATTAAGAAAAATAGAGCTACCAAATTAATCAACAATATTAAACGTTAGCCTGATACTCTTCAGATTGTGTTTGAATGAATTCAACGATTCATACCCTCATACATTCCTTAGTTCCAATTTGGTAGCAAGATCGTATTTTACCATTTTAAACGAATCTCGCAGGGGGATATGACCACTGCAAAATTCTTATCAAGAAACCGAAGAGCACCAATTGAAAAACAAATATTAATGACGATAAGCCAGAGTTAACTCGTTACGATTGCGTTTACAGTGCACATATCAGCACCCGGATTTATTTATCCCCATAAGTCATCACTTTTCTCCAAGCTGTGTGGATGAGTAAGATCGCTATATTTACGCACTTTTATAATCGAATACCAGATGGCGTGAAAAAAATATGACCATGCTCTGGGCATCTATCGTCGCATTGCTAATGAAGCGAAAACCTTGAAGAAGCCTCATCGTAAATCTAATCCATTCCCACGCCTATCTTGAAGAAGCACGTTGGCCTGCAGTGGAAGCCTTGATAGTGCTGGAGAGGAATAGGATTGCCGAGTGTAGTGCAGGGACCTCTTGCATTTGAATCGCGTGATACTTATCTTTTCAAGTTCACGACTTATGCGTGTTTAATTCATTGGCTTCTGTGCAAAAATAGATTCATTGCACTTCTCAATAACGAAGTGGAAGACGGTGTTTGAATTTTAATGTACAATGCCTCGAAATTCGGAATTTTAAATTTGAATACAGTGTATTAGTTCTGTCCCATAAAAGTTTTCTGAAAAGCATACCATTTGGCTCATAAATATTCTTTAGAATCTTTTTTTGTATATCAATGTAATTTATAGTAATGGTTGTTAAATCGGCTCAGGTTTTTGTATGAAAATAAAAATTGGTGAAGTTTGAAATGCTATGTAATTATATTGAATTGTACAATGTGTTGAATGTTTATCTTTTCCTGAGAATGTATAAAATGATTTCACGTAACTGAAAACAGTTTTCGGGTGGAAAGTATTTTGATTTGTTGCTATCGTTGATGAGTGGAGGAGGATTTTGGAGGTCTCCATTTTATGTAATTTTATTTTAGTTTTTTTTCCAATGGGGCCTCGTATTGGTATTAGCCATTGCCGACCTTGTTGATTCCCCGGGAGTTAATATCACTTTTTAGTGCGGCACCATATAGGTGGAATACTAATCCCCGAAATGTAATTTTGATGCCCAGTTTCCTCTCAGAAGGAGGCACCTGAGCTCTGATGATGCGAAATGGTACAAGGAATTTAATTTTGTCTAGAGCCCCCAAGTCAAACAGGTACTCTATGGATCTTTAACCTCTTCAGGACGGGGCGTTTTCGTCGCTAAGCCTAACTTAAGAAAAAAAAGCATAAATAATAAAATTTCCGTCCTAACGTCGTAATTTCTGGTACCCCTTTAGATTACTACACAAGTTGTCAGTTACATTAAAACTAGAATGTAGTAACGTTTTTCCTTTAACTTACATGAAATTATATTAAAAAAATATGACTTAACTTGGGAAATAAATTTCGTAAGCACTATTCAATTTTTTCCAAAATGTTCACTGACAAAACACATTAATACACTTTCAAATGAATAAAAAAATTACAACAAAGATTATTTGTAAAAAGAAATAGCAAAATTAAAATGAAGATTGAGTGTGGAAAATCTCGAAGCATGGAGAAACGCTAACTCCTACATTGTATGATTTGCAAGCATAAAATGTTTGTTGCGGGTTTTTTTATTTACACGTGGTTTGTGACTATTCACTTTGGCTTTCTTCACCCTTTTTGTTCATATTAAGGTTAGGAAAATGCCTTCAAAATAATAGAATAATAACCTAAAGTCAAGGTTTTTGAAATAAGAAAAGTGCGCGAAATATACCTGAAAGTAACAAAAACTGTAACAGAACTGAAGCTAAAACCCTAAAACACTCCACACTGTTAAGAAAAAGAAAATAAAAAAGCATTGGGAGAGTTATTAGAAACGCGAATGTGTTATATCAAGTGGAAATTTTACGAGCGACTTGTTGACATTTCGATTATCCCCTCCCCCCGCCACAGCTGATGAGCAAAATACCAAATCCAAAAAGAATATAAGCAAATTAAAGGTCAGGTTACTTAAACTATGTTCAGTTTCAATATAATGGACATACGGTGCCATCTAGTGGTCATTAAAAAACGTTCCAGCTGAAAAGTCATATATGCATCACCCGGCCTACAGAGCGTCTTTCTAAAATGCATATTTGTCGCCGAGGTTGAACCCACAGTCTTAGGTGTACAAGGCCAGCGACAAATCAAATTCGCCTCCCAAACGGCAATCCGCATTTTATTGACGATCACAAACATAAAGGAACAGCATGAACTACAAAGACTCGTAAGAAAAATACGAGGGTTAAAGGCACTGGCGTAGCTATAGTTCTGAGTGGGCCCTGTATCAAAACTCCTCCAGGAGCTCTTGTTTAGGAGTGAGAGCCTTGTTAGTGCGACTGTAGTTACACATGATGGAGCCCCTGTAGCTTGAGGGCCCCGTATTATTGATACAGCGGTAGCTACGCCCCTGGTTAAAGTCGTTCCTTTTTTCGTTCTGGAGATCTCAGCTTTTATATGTTTCGTCAACCGGAAGCTTTTAAAATCATATGATTTCTGGCAAAGGCTTTTGTGATCGGTCAGAATACGCAGATAATGCAAGATCGTTATTATCTTGTTTTTAAGACGTGTTCTTGGCTGCGTTTTAGGCGATAAAGTTGTTATTTCCCGTTAAGCGGGTAAACTATAAATTAATTATTACTTCAACTCTTGGATGGCTCAAGACCCATTATGAGTTAAGTAAAATCCCTCGAGAGAAAATTTATGTGATTGCATGTATCCAAAATTGAAACAAAGAATTGCATTGTGAAAGAAATTGGTTTTTTGAATTCAATGATTTTGACTAAAAATCATTATTTTGCAGAAGTGTTATTTGGAAAGTTTAAAAAAACGGTATTGCATTTGCTATTTTTGTAAAGTAAATCTTTATGAATAAAACCTTAAATGTATAAAGTTATTTGTTGGCTCATTTTTTTCAACGAATAAAAAACAATATCCGTTTTCGGTTAAGAAAGTTAATATGATGCAGCTCTTCAGTTAAAAAACATTTTCTTTCCGAGGGCAATAGAATTCAACAGTGACAAGCACATACTGTATCGTAGTTGAATCTATAAATATGAATTTTTATTCTCGTAAGAAATTCATTTCCAGAAAAAGGATAAACATTATAAGAGTTTTTCAAAAAAGCGATAAACAATAACTTATTTACTAAAGAAGTTGAGATGTAAAACCAAAAAGGACATCGTAAAAGAAATTGAAATAAATTATTTGCTGAAGTTCAACATTGTGTTCACCTGAAGAAAAATTACTACATCGTATTTTAGAAAACACAATCTTTGTAAACATTCTGAGGTAATTCGCCTCCACAAATTTAAAACAAAACTGAAGGCAATATTCTTTTTCCAACTTGAATGCCTTCTGGCACATTTCAAACACAACAGTCCGAACGAACTCTACAACAAAGCTATGGAAAAGAAAAAAGGGAATAATGCAGCAAGGAAAATTTGAAGAAATGGAAACAATAAAAGCTCTCAAACTGCGTAGTTTTTAAGAGACACCAATCGTAATATGGAACACAATGCATACATACAAAGCGGCCATAAGTGACAGATCTTTAAAAAGAAAACATTGCTTTTTCCATTAGCAATTCTAAAGAGGTGATATTACTCACCCAAAAAAGGGGCATAAAGCGACAAGAAGGAATCGCATCGCTGATGAAATGAATGTAAATGTGACGATCCCAATTTGCATAAGCATCAAGGCTCCAAGCGGGAGTCCATCAACTGTTGACAAAGGAACTGGAGGTCTGGAAGCGTTGTTTGTTCGCCTTCATTGCCTACTTTTTTTTTGTTGGGTCTCTATTTCTTAGCTTGTCATTTGCAGCAAATAAGACGAATAGGGCTATTTTTGCGATTTCAATAAAGTCAATGGGGCATGGTGCTATTGGACACGGCTATTTCACGCGTGCTATTCTCTGTAAAGAGTTATAATGACACACCAAAAGGGTAGAAGGTAGGTTTGAGCCGTATTTTATGAGAGGCCTGGTGCATTCTCGGTAAACGATAATAGGGTTTAGTCCCCCATTCTTCACAACGTTTGTAGAAAATGTTTTTTCTGTTATTTTTCCTTCTCTTCTTTTTGAAGTGTCATATGCTTAGGAATGTAAAACGAAATTTAAATGCTGATGTCGGAATGAAGAAATAAAATAAAAGAAACAGTATTAATGGGGAATAAAATTAAATAAATCTTGTCTACATTCATCTTTTGGAAAAACACTTAAATTCGAAGATAAGATTAGTGTGGAGAAAATCTAATTAATTATTCATAATCCAATATTGTTGCATCAGTTGAGAAGTTTCAATCAGGTAACATTAATAATGTCAGTTATTTCCCATAAACCTTAGTGTTATTTGTAGCCCATCCGGGATAGTGGTTAGCATCGCTGACTTCTGCGCCGTAGGGCCTGGGTTCGAATCCCGGAGAAATCATGGATGTTTGTAAAATATACAGTGTCTTTACGCCATGGAGATACTCTAAATAGCCGTCAAGCCGCGAGTCTTCTCGTGCGGTTGCTGGTAGAGGAAGAGAGACGTGAGGCCCCTGATCCCTCTCCATGGTATTTCTCCCTCAAAATTGGGGTTAGAATCTAGCTAAAATCAGGAATCACCTGTATGGTGCTCAAGGCTACGGTTAACGAAAGGCGTATATGTAGCCCCTTGCCATGATGAATTTCGTGGGCTTGGATCAGACGCAGTCGAGATCAGGTGGCATAAGAAACAAAAAAATTTGAATTTCTTTTGTTGTTTTTAGAGAAAGTCGCAACATATTATTCCCTCTATTTCTGTTACAGAGACATTTTCTAGTGCAGAGAAAAGTGCAAAAAAGAGATTTCATATATATGCAATATCAAAATAAAGATATTCATTTATTTGAGGAATCAGAACATAGTGATGAAAATGAAAGCTCTAAAATATAAATAAGGGAGACACCTGACAACACCTCCAGTTGCACATTGCCATATGGCTACAAGTTACTTTTTATCTAAAGCTAATTTGTAAAGAAACATTTCAGTGACGTTTAAGCTTGAAATTTCTTAATGCAAATTTTTTGAGATAAGGTTTGTGTGGGTATAACATACCAAAAACATTCATGAGAGGTGCTGAGAAGCAAGTTCTAAGATAAGTAAGAAATTTATGTTTGAAGTTATTTTTCTATTGGAAGTTGTTGTTGGTTTTATTTCAGTGGAAACAGATACAATTGAACCAAAAAACCGAAACAATTTTTATTCGTCTTTTGTTGTTAAAGACTCATTTTTAAATTTATTTAAGTTGAATCTCGATAAGTATACTCATTATAATATTTTTAAGATCTGAAATATATATAAGTATCTAATGATTTAATCTTATAAATGATGATTTATTGTATTGGATGGAAGAAATGTGCTTGAACATACGGATGTTCTAATTGTGAATGATCACGGATACATTGCCAGTAACATAAATGTATGTTTTCTCAAATGGTTGGCATTTTGGTGCGCCAGCCTTTGCAGACACGGCAAGTCCACCAAGAGTTGTGATAAACGTGCTGTCGCATTTATCGGTGTTTGGGGGTTAGAAGAAAGATCAGCCATAATCAGAACAATTATAATTTATTATTATCTCACTGAACAACTCAGGGTAGGAAATGCACACTTTTATTAAGTACCGGAGCAAGTACACTGCAGAAAGGAAACTAAATATTTGATTATAATTCATTTAACTTACTCTTGGATCGCTTTGTCTATGGTCTAAATTACCGTAATTCGGTTCTCACTTGTTCGCCACCTCTGATCGTTATTATTCAATTCTAACTTATTGTCTAAATCGTCAATTAGCAATCTTTAATCATTTAGCAATTAATCGTCGTGTAACTCTCGACTAGCTCTCAACTACGTTCCACTAATCACTAACTTCGCGTACCTAAAAGTTAATGCTTAAATATTACTCTTCATTTACATAAGCCGTATCTTCTTCAAGAGAAAGTTTTAAGTAGAACAGCATTTAAAAGAAATAGGGTTATCCCAAGAGTATTAGTGCAGGCTCACGGATAGATGCGTTACAGAGTGAGAGCCATTTACTGGGGGCACCATCTAATGGCGGCTTCCTCTACCAAATTTTTGACTCTTCAGTTTATTCAATTCAAGTTCTCGTCGGATGCTGCACATTGCCGTGATTTAAATTTTACCGAGAGTATTAGAGTTAAATTAATACTCATGACATCTTTTGCATACTACATAATCATATGACATGTATGCCTACGACGATTTTCGCATCCGCGGGCACGTTACCTCTAAGTCATTGAGCCAACTAACAATAAATGCCGATAATTACCTCCTTAAATTAATCTGTATGTGCAGGTTTTTTAAAGAAAGTTTTAGATGTAATTTAAATATCTTACAACTTTAAAAGATCCTGCTAAATAAAAAGACCTTACAGTATATATAGACTCTGGTTATTTATCGATAATCCCTGTGAATATAGCATAATTTATTCTAAGTATAAGATATAGATTATTATTTATTCTCAACATGGTTATTCCTCTTAAATACTTATTATTGTGGTATTCTCCGAAATATTCTTTTCTTCACAGTATTTTACTGCTCTCAGTCAAAATGAGATTAGAAAACTTGATTTGGAATGTTTTTCTTGTACCTCGCCATTGTTTATTTATAATGTAGTGCTTTATGAATACATACAATAAACTAGTAATTATGAAAAGTATATAGCGTAAACATGTAGTTTTGAGAAAGGTTAAAAGTTTAATTAGGAACTTCATTCAGCTTTTAGAATATGTATGTGAGAGGGAATTTTTTCCTATGTAAAATGGAATGCAAAGAATTGAATGCAAAAATAATTTTAATGATAAGCTCAAAATTACAAAATTTAATTTACAGCGATGATTGACGTGAATTGTTATACTATTTTCAAATAATTTGGGCTTTACATATTCAAGAATAATATTATGCTCTTATCAACAAACTTGAATGGGGTTTGTAGTTAATTATTTCAAATAACAAACAGAGGGATATGAAACATAAATTAATCTTCGTTAAAAGTAGATAAAATTAGTTTTTATTGAGCATAAATTGCTTGTTTTGCTTGAACACTCACTGAAAAGAAAAGAGATTTCTTCTTATTTCTCACTAATGAGCCCTTTTCTCGATTGCTATTTTTCATAAAATTATTTTTTGACATGTTTTTCCGTTCATTGCACTTTTTTACATCTAATTACAAATAAAAAAATTATGCGACGGATACTTTGAGTTATAGTAGCAAGATTTTTTTCAACATTACAAAAAGGAAAAAAAAGTAAATTTTCTAATTAGAATGTTATGAATGTAAAGCACATTCATTTAAATATCATCATTTGTTTTCTTTGGTCACTTGTCTGGTGAAGTTTTTATTTGAAAAAATAATCAGCGCGCATTAAGTCCATTTTTATTCATAAGGTTATCCCAATTTAAATCCGGAAATCAGATGGTCGTTTAATAAGGACCCCGATGGGAAATTCAAATTAGGATGTACCTTTTTCCGGAATTTAATTACGGATGATTTCTCTCTATGCACGTATGCTTTGATAAATGCATCGATAATGTAAGAATTTTTGAGCAATGAATTTAATATTGCTATCGTAATTATCTGATTACAAACACGCAATTTATAATCGTTACAGGCAAATTAGTTTTTCTAAAAAAGGCGTGGTATTTAGACTATTTAATAAACTATCTTATATATCGTGTATATTGAGAGATAATCATAAATCAAACTGTAAAAGTTGATAAAGATTGCAATGTGTGCGTGTGTTTTAAAAAATATTTTTTGTCTATGGGAGCGCCTATTTTTGTTTCCTTCAATATTATTTACGAAAATATTATTAATTAAAGCTAATGATTTATTCATTGGTTTGATTTATTTATCTAATTCTTTTTCGTTGTTATAGCGAATAGAGTGACTTCGGAGATTTATTTGCGAATTAAAAAATTTTATTAGAGACCATAAAATCCGGAGTATAACGCGCACTTATAACACAAAAAATTTGATCAAAATTTACAGGTGCGCGTTGTACCCCGGTTATAGAAATGAGAGACTTTTAAAAATAAAATAAAAAGATCAGCACAGAAAAGAAATTAGTCTTCTACATATATCGAAATACTGTTGCTTTATAAATAGAAATGACATTCCTTAGGAACTTACAGGGTTGTAGTTCTATAACAGGGGTGGAAATTATGTCGATCGCAAACGACCGGTGGTACGCCGAGACATTTTGCGGTGACCGCCTGAATATTAGCAGTAAATAATTATATACCGAAATATTAAAAATTGGCTGACATTTTACTTTTTTTTAATTATTTGATTAAAAATGCATCATTTGATATTATTATATTTGTGACTATTGTTATTGTGTTTGTGTGTACCTTGCGTTTTGCTTTAAACTTGATCTTAAATTATCAGACTACGTTCGGAACCGTGATTTTAAAAAAGTGCATAAATGGATAATTTTCATGATATTTAGTGCCACTTAGATTAAAATACAGGTATAAAATTGTTTTAAGGACATTTTGACAAAAAATTAATTAAATACACTATTTTGGCAAAAAATTAACTTAGAATAACCTTTTTACAAAATGTTCTCCTTTTATAAAAAAAATGCTTCTAAAATAATAATATTTTGCTTATATAAAGTAAAGACTTCTCCAAAGAGTCTGAACGGGGATTTTTGAAAAATTCACATTGTTTTCAGAGTTACAACCCATTGAAATAATTATCGGCGTTTCTTTCTTAAAATTTGTTGTAAAACATGGATAAACCTACTTCCTAAGTTATATATTTCAAAAATTCTAGTTGAGCCTCAGTGTAGAGGTCTGAGCTATATACAGGCAAAATATTATTATAATAGAAGCATTTTTCACAAAAGGAGAATATTTTTGAAAATGGTTATTCTATGTTCTTTTTTTGTCAAAATATTGTACTTAAATAATTTTTTATTGTAATAATTTTCTTAAAACAATTTTATGCATGTATTCTAATCTGAGTGACACTAACTATCATGAAAATTATCCATTTATGCGGTTTTGCAAAACCACGGTTCCGAACGTAGTTGGATACCTTAAAAGTATAAGATTTTTATAATAGTTATGTATGTAAGTACACACATATTCTGTATTTATTATTAAGCTATAATAAATATCGTAGACCTTTTACTTAGTTCACCACACCTACGCCATTAGGTGGACCGTAACACCTTGAAAAAATTAGAAGTAGCTCGTACCCTGGAAAAGTGTGCCCACCCCTGTTCTAGAAGAATATTATTTTTTCTGAAGCTTAGAATACCTCGAATAAATGACTTCAAAACATAAGAGCATTGCGTACATACATTTCAAGTTCCTTTGTAAAGTAGGGGATGCGCGTTATGTGGTGAATATAACTAAAAATTGTGTGCAGCTTGAAAGCATGGGTGGGCCTTATACGCCGGATTTTAGGGTTTTACATTTGTTAGGTCTCCCTCTTTTAAACTAAAATTTTTATCCTATTTTACTTTTTTGAATCATCGCATCATTTAAAATTTTCTGGGTATATTAATAATATTGCTTGATGTAAAAGTGTGTGAAAAGTTACTTCGCTTCTTTTTTACATATAGCAACATTTTTAAAATTGAATTTTGAAATAAATTACCTTAGTTTATTTTTTGCTTAGTGCACTGAAAAATAATGTGTATCATTAAAAAAAGAAATGTTCGTGCTGAACTAAGTATAGAAATTCTATGCGCATGGAAAAGTTTAAGAAAATTTCGGTTTGTGACAATATCAGAGAATATACATTTGTGACATCAGAGCTTAATATTTGGAACATTGGCTCTCAAACTTTTGATACATATTCCTGAGAAAGATTTTTGGAAATTTGCTAACAATCGTGACAAAAAATAAGAGTTTTTGTACAAATATTTATTAAGGAATTACAGTAAAGTTTATGTAAGTTAGTATTTGAAGTAGACACTAATACTATAATCTCAATAAGAAGTAATATCGAAAATATTTTAGAAATTTTAATTGTGTTTTAGTAGATGTATCTGCAATTAAGGAGTTTTCAGGATTGTATAATTTATGTATTTTTTTCATACAAAAAGGATTTAACATGCCAAAGAAAGGGTATTTATTAATTTTCTGAATTCGGATGCAAAATCTCAAAGTTTTACTTTTAAAAAAAATTAAAGAATTGAGTTTCATTTTCAGATACCTGTAGCCCTGTACTTAATAGTTGCTACTATATAGAGAGATTTTTTTTTTAAATTAAAAATGCTTTACTATAAAAGTAATTGGTTTCATTGGCAGATTCCTGTGGTTCTAAAATTTGATTAATCAACTGTAACTATTGTTCAAT
Organism: Trichonephila inaurata madagascariensis; assembly: GCA_019973955.1. Classification (NCBI taxonomy): domain Eukaryota; kingdom Metazoa; phylum Arthropoda; class Arachnida; order Araneae; family Nephilidae; genus Trichonephila; species Trichonephila inaurata. The sequence goes on from BMAV01001804.1 coordinate 125,911, forward strand.
TAATATCACTGGGTCCACAGTATTTTAACTACAGATGTGTATTCTCATCACATAATTATAAAAATAAACTATAATATAAAAAAATTGCCCAGTTTCTCTGAAAATGGAAATAAATAAGTGATAGTTTAAAAAACTAAAAAAGCACGCTTTTATAGTAGATTGATCTAAAAAAATGAAAAAAATATATATATAGTTTAAAACAACTAAAAAACATTTTTTTTAAAGTTAATCGAACTAAAAAGTAAAAAATAATTCTTAATATAAGAATAAAATTATTAACGAGAAAATTATTAGCATTGTGGTAAAAGTGTGTGTGTGTGTATAGGGGGTGCATCGTACTATATTTTTACATTAACTCTGAATTTAGGAAATTAAAGCAATTGATATTGAGCACCCCACGCTTTTACCACAATGATATCAGTTTTCTCGTTAATCATTTTATTTTTTTATTTAGATTTATTTTTTACTTTTTAGTTCGATTCACTATAAAAACGTGTTTTTTAATTTCTTCAAACTATAATTTTCTTACTTTACGCAAAAATATTTCATATTTTTCAACGAGGTAAGTTTTTTAAGAAATTATTTTTATATTAACTTATGTTTTAAGTAAAATAATTATTTCACATGCATCCTATTCATACATGTTATATTAAAATATTATTACGAATATCATATATATTTCTTTATACTGTTAAAGTGTATGAGAATTAAATTGTTCTATTGGTATATTCATCTTTTATTTCCGTGCATCCATTGCCAATACAAACAAATCCACTTAATATTCAAATATTCCATTATTTGCGATCTGTATGTAAAACTGTAGAAAAGCAATTTATTAAACTCCGTTCGACGCTAAATTATTTAATGTGCGTCCTATTTCAATGCGCTCCACGTCACATTAAAATATTCCATTAAGTGTTATCGGATTAAGAAGAATTGGTCGTAAGAATTAATGTTATATTAAATTTTTCTTCTGTTTTTTTGAGGAAGTAGATACTCCGTTCTGCTGAGCTATATCCGCTCCGAAATCGTAAATCAAAAGCGTCCCACGCGATTGTCATGTCCTGTGCTAATGATTCTCTACCAAACGTTTTAATCTTTGAAACAAATTCGAGTGAATGCTTGGCTTGTAATTGCACCTCAGTATGTAGGAAAAAAATGTATTTTAAGTGCTTCATGTTAGCATTCGTTCTAATTCTCTTTGTGCTCGTAGGTAGCTTAAATTGGTAAGCTGATTTTTCATTTTTTTCCTTTAAAGAAATTAGAAATCATTTTCTTTTCTTGAATAATTAATTAATGTAACGAATTCGGTTTTTAGAAATTACTTTGTTTCGTATAATTATGTATAATCTAGCTTCATTAATACTGATAATTATTAGATAAGAAGTTATCAAGGTTTAATAAAAGGTTTAGAAAAGTGTGTCATTACTTAATACTAGAATTAATTCAAGAAATTAGCTATCGTATTCAAATATATTCACGAAATTTTTGTTACTCTGTTATGTTACTCAAAATTTATGTTATGGAGGTCACTTCACACAAATCAGTGAGAGAATTGGGTTTTTTAAATTTTTATTGGAAGATATAAGATGGAAAATATATTGGATATTGGAAGATCTCTCTCTCTCTCTCTCTTTTTGTTTCTAGTACAGATTAAATTCTTATTTTAATTCAATTAGAAGTATTTTAGTAATCCAACGTATGCTGTATGCATTACTTAAAGGTTTAAGTGTTTATTCTAATTCCAATTTCTAAAGAGTGTAAATTAGAACGCAAAAGAAACATTTTTGAAAATTCTACTTACCGTAAAATCCGGCGTATAACCCCCACTCCCTTATTTGCGAAGAAATCTGAACCGTATGTGTGCAATGTTCTTATGTTTTGAAGTCATTTTTTCAAAATATTATCCCTGTATTTAAAAAAAAAAATAGTATACTTTAGAACTACAACGCTTTAAATTCATAAAGAATATAATTTATTTTAAATAAACGGTATTCTGATATATAAAAGTCTTTTTTTTTGCTCATCTCATTATTTTTAAAGCTATCATTGCCGTACCCGGCGTATAATGCGCACCCGTAAATTTCGATATTATCTTTTATGTTAAAAGTGCGCGTTATACGCCGGATTTTACAGTATCTTATAATTTTGAAACTTTGCACATTATTAATACTATATAAATAAATGTCTTAATGAATGACTGTGTGTGTCAAAGAAAGTTATTTAAAAAATTTACGGGTTGAATTGTATGGGGGAAAAACCCCATGTTTTTTCCCCCTTTACTTTTAAAAAAATCTACTGAAAATTTTAAAAAATGCTTTCATTAAAATAATAATAATAATGAATAATGTAATAAACAAAAAAATGATGATTACCAGAGGGTTTTTTAGTTTTTAAAAAAGGTAGTCCTTTTCAACTTTGCGGAGATGGGAAATATTTTAACTTTAGGGATAAGAAAGGAGGAGATAGGGAAAATGCGAATATTCATGAATTCATTGATTTGAATAAAGGTGTATAATATGTTTTTTATAATTCATTTAACATACCTTAGTATTTTGGGGGGGTGATATCCTCTCTTATATTAAATCCTCTTAAACATTTTCTCAACAAATAACTTATTTTGCACAATCACTTTAGCTAAACTGCTTCACTCCTTACACAACACAGCTCACTCTGAGGCTTTCTTTCTGCTACTCCTCCCTCTTTACTGCAATGTATCTCCATTGTTGGGGATACATCTGAATGACACTGCTGTTGGAACAACTTAATTTATTTCCAGTTACTTAGAGTACCTTTGTAATCATTTAACTTGTAATAAGAAAATCATATATATAGCAATAGTGTCTGATACTTCTGAAATAAACTATAACTGTATGTTACGCATAATATATTTAATAAATCGTCATGCTCACTCTCTCATAATTTTGAGGATAAAAAGCTTGCACAATACAAAAAAAGTTACCTGATACTATTTGGGACGGGTCTGTCCGTGTTCTTTCAAATACTAATCCTCTTGGGAAATATTGGGTCTTTAAAAATTATTATATTATAAACCTTCCCCCGAAGAAGAAGATGGGAGTATGTAAATAAAGACTTGTATATAAAGATTAAACTTTCAAGTTAGAATGAGAGAGAGGTTAGACTGCTAACGGATACCAGTGATAGATTAAACGTGGCGTGAATACTTCGTAGCTAATTAGTGTAATGTTAAAGATTGACGATTTGTCGACTAGTAATTAAATTAGATTAGGTCGCTTGGACTTGGAAGGTATATTGCCTGGACATAAGTGATCCGACTTATTAAGACTTCTCGTATCTCGTCTACCTCGCTATTGCTTTCCGTGTTTAGTATTTGGTGCATCTCTTAACATGGGTTGTAGAGTTTGTGTTGTTGTTCATAACTGAAAATAAATAGAATTGTTTTGAATATGGCTAATGTTCCTTCCCACTCTCCCACACTAATAGACATCGCCGGGCAACCATTACATATCTTAATTTAAAAGTTCATCGGATGTATTTCATGTTTGATATCGGATTAAAGGATCATCATTCAAAGTTGTAATTGCTATGGAGAAAAATGTTATGGTTTTAAACTATGATTTCTCTAAAATTTCAACTGTTTAAAATGGTGAATTGGCATATGTTTTAGTATCAGTTTCATAATTTTTCACAATGCGTATCTTGAAATTCTTTGTATCGCACATTACTTAGACTAGGGATTCCCACGGAATTTTGTAAAGTTTATCTTTTACTTATATTCAGTCATAGTTTGGGTGCCTTGGGGAAAAAATTCTAAAAGGATGCCGTAAGTCAGAGAAGTTTTGGAACAATGAGGTGAAAAATACGAAACTCTTTTAAATGCATAACCAGTACTTCCCATTAAATCCACACGAACGTCGATTTGGCGCATTTTCTGTCTCACAGTTTTTCCAAATTTCACATATTTTCTCCACTACATTTTCATGCAGATGTAAAGGAATTTTTGAATAATGCATTTTCTAATATGATCTGATCGGCTGAGGGACTTCAATATCTGGCCACTCAGATCTTCCGACTTTATACCGTTTGACTTTTTACTTGTGATTTCGTTAAATTGGTTATCCAATAAGACAAAAGCTCATACTGTTTGATTAGTCGAAACAGTATGTTTGTGTAACGACAGACGTAAAAACACCGCGAGAGCTAATTAAACTTAGCAATAAAAAATAACCATTATGCGGAACTTCTAAAAATGCTCACATTGAATTTGTTAAGGTATAAAAAATTGGATGAATATTCCTTTTTAATATAACTGAAATTTTTAAGTAATCGTATGTCATTCGCTTTAGATCAGTGGTCTTCAACCCCCGGTCCTCGGACTGGTACCGGTCCGTGGATCAAATACTACTGGTGCGCACAAGAAACATTAAATTAATTCCATTTTATTTACTGCGGCATATTTTTCTTGAGTTTGGGCTATTTTTTGTGAAAATCACTTTATATTCATTTTTGGTGTAGCTATATTTTATTCTGAAGCACGTTTAAATACAATATTAAAATAAAATCTTTAAAACAAAACAATCTAAAATATAAATAATCAACGTCCTCCCCCTCAGCAGTCCATAGTAAAATTATCCAACCTTGACCGGTCTGCGGCGATAAAAAGGTTGAGAAAACTGCTTTCGATAAGCTATTACTTTTAGATGCTTTTAGTCTGGGAACACCATGTGTACTTGAAATAGAATTAATATGTAAAAGGAGGAAGAATGCCAAAAATGTGGAAAACATATTCATTCATCGCCAAAGTGAGGGATATCGAAAACATAACATATATAGTCTTTACTAAACAAAAAAAAATATTTGACACTCTCTAGGCTTTAATAAAATTTTAAATTTATTTTAGCAATTTTTAAAAATTTTTTAATTTCATAAGTTTTAATCCCCTTTTTATGTTTAAAATTTTTGTTTTAAAAATAATTTTCACTTATTTCTTTATAATAAAACCTTATTTTTTGTTTAAACCGGGTTTACATGATGTAGGTTATAAAATAATTTTAATTTACATTTTTTCTTTTTATAAAAAATAATTAGACTTAAATTTTTTTTTTTTTAAAAAAAACTTGTAAATCTTTTATATTTTACAAACTACTTAGTTAAAAGCAAATTATATTCCATTTATTTGGTTAAGTTACTTGTTATCTTCGTAAATTCATTTTAATTAGATTTTTTTTCTAATTTTTTCTGGTTTTTAAAACATAAAAATAGGAAAAAGGAACTTTTAAAAATTGAGCTAAACTAATTTTGAGTTTGTGATTAAAGCAAATAAATATATGCTCTTGGAGTTTAAATTAGTATCTGAATCTGTTTCAACTCCTTTTGTTAATTTCTTCTGTAAATTTGTGATCATTATAATAATTTTATTTTCTATTTCCTCCGGTCTCATGGTTTTGTCGAAGCAAAAATTTACGTAAAAAGCATCTAATACAGTCGGAACTATTGTTACTGAAATTTAAGGATTCAAATAAATAGAAAAACTTTTTTAAGCAGTAGTTATTAAGAAATATTTGTTTTAACACTTTTCCTTTTTTTTTAATTTCATAAATCTAACAATTATTATTATATCTTTTCAGCTATTCGTTGTTGTTCCTTTGCAAATGGCTCATGCAGATCAGCGTGCGAACAGGTAATACTTTATGTCCTATTTCAGCGGTTCTTAAACTTTCGATTGCCGCGGTCTCCTTTTATGCATCAACCTCACATCACGGACCCCCAAAATTTTGAATACTCCCCTTCGCGGAATCCGAACACAAGGTTGAGTAATTTAAAACTATTATATAACTGCCTCAGCTAATTATACAGACTTTTTAAAGACTTCTTTTTTTTCTCTTTAATCTTTAAGAAAACAGTCAACATCTATGAACATAAAAATATCACAGAATACTAGTTTCAAGTAATGTAGGTGCAAATAAATAAATAATACATTTCGTACATAATAATAATAAATAATACAGATAAATAAATAATACTGAATAATTCAGTGTCCTATTTTCAGCGGTTCTTAAACTTTCGATTGTCAGTGGTCTCCTTGTATGCATCAACTCACATCACGGACCCCAAAATTTGAACACTTCCCCTCCTCCCGAATCCGAACATAAGGTTGAGTAATTTCAAACTATTAACTGCCATGCTATTTATACAGACTTTTTAGAGACTTTTTTTTTCTCTTAAAGAAAACAGTCAACATCTATGAAACATAAAAAATATCAAAATACTAGTTTCAACGTAATGTAGGCAAGATAAATAAATAATACAAAATGACGAATTTCATATGAAATCGAGATAGATGTAATCGTTATCGTATTGGCGCGCTATGTGAATTCAGTTCCTAATTTTTGCATATGTGTTTCTGCTATATATTTTTTGGAAATATTACATCTTAGTAATGGCTATGTGGTTACAAACAATAAAAAAACTGAATTAATATTCTTGATCAAAATAATGTTCTAGTGAATATTTTTATTGTGGGGACAATTTAGAGATCTAGTCCAGGATGACATATCTTCCAATTTTTCCACGAGGTCTTTCAGAGTCCGTAAAAGAGGGAAATATTAACACTAAATGAGAGATCGCAAACCCCCTAGAACAAGGATGGCGAACCAGTGGCACGCGTGCCATCAATGGCACGCGACACAATATTTTAGGCACGCCAGTGATAAAAATGGTTTGCACTTTGTTTCAAAATGACGAAGTTCACTATGAAATATTACGAACAAACGTGAGTGATCGGTCATAGGACGGCGTTTGTTATTGTCTCTTAGTTATTGCCACATAGTTACGTGTTGGACTACATTTCTCATATATATGATGCAAAATTTGTCTACGGATAGCATAGTCAATTTCGTCAACACAACTGTATTTTAAAGTTTATTTGTGTTATATTTACCATTTTTATCTTTTATTTAACATAGCTAGTTCAGCAAAAGAACAAAAGTGCAAGATAGTACGTGTAACAGAAAATTTTAAACTTGGTGAATCTAGAAACATTGCATGATTCGTTAAGGCGACAAAGCGGCGAATGTTTTAAGTTCTGAAACAGAGGTATGCAAAACATAGTCTGTAAAACGGTATTTTGAGACACCCAAATCAGAAATCCTCGTCAAAAAAGTGAACCACAGCAAAAATAATTAATTGCTTAGAAACCATTTGTGGCAGATGACTCCAATTCAGCATTCATTCTACTAAAAGTAACATCTTACAATCCTAATATAAGTTATTTGTCATCCCCAAACTGCAGCAATAAATTACTCTTTTACTTTAATTTGAATTACACGTTTTCTAAAAAACTACTATATACTGTGCAAAAATTGAATTTTTTCGTAGTAAATAAAGAGTTTTGATTTGTTAGTATATTTAGTTTTATTACCTTCCCAATAATATAGTCAAAATTATTTGACGGCACGTCTATATCTCATTAAACATTTCTTTACAAAAATGGCACGTTGATCCAAAAAGGTTTCCCCAACCCTTCAGAATAATTTTTAAACCCCCAAAGGGGTTCCGGACTACAGTTTAAGAACCGCTGTCCTATATGAAAGAAACTATTTAAATGAACAACATTATACACACAATATTATTCATATTTCTTCCTCTATTTATTTACTTACACTTTCCTTTCTTCCAAATTATATAAAACTTATGGATCAATATCGTAGATAATATTTTCCGTAAGATTTAGGTTATCAAGTTTTAAACTTTTGCTATGATATATATTATTTCCAATGGTGATTTGTTATGACTGGTAATATTTACTGCCTGAATATTAGTGGAATTCATTATTATTAAGGACACTTAAGTTCATTTTTTAATATTCCGTTTTATAATTCGGTTAGAAAACACTTGATTGAATTTTTACAGGACTTTTTAATCGCATTTTCTTCCACTCGAGAAACTTGGTGGAGCATCTCTTCAAGCTTCTGGTTTTTCACTTTATCACTCATTACGTGTGTAATTCACTTTATGTAATTAAAAAAAATTCCGTTGAAATAAATTAGAGAGGTTTTTAATTGTTATAGTCTTACAAAAAATATTCAAATTGCAATGGTATTTTATAATTTGTTTTAAAGTGAAACTGTGTGGAAATACTTATTTTTTCTTTATCTTATGTATACTTAGCATCAGTTATGAAATATTTTCTGTTTTAAAAATCAAATTACTAGTGCCCTCTACCCACTGGCGTAGCTGGTCCTGAGTGCACCCAGTATCAAAATTCCTCGGAGGCCTTTTTTTTCGGAAAATAAATAAAAATGATCACTTTAGTAAAATTTATTTCTAAGTGGAAATCTTGCAAATGTTGAGGCCCTAAGACTCAGGGGCTCCGTATCATTCATACGACTGATACGTCAGTAGCTACGCCCCTGTTTGGGTTTTTCTTAAACTTTGGGTCGCCAAAAATTTCAGGACTTTTGATATATATATTTTTTTGCATAAAATAACTGTTAGGAGGGATGAGTTGCAAAAGTTAACGACATTTTCTGAAACTGCAACACAGTATCTTTTTCCCTTTTCTGTAACTTATTTATGTGTAACTAACTCTTTCAACTTTTTTATGTCATAAAATCAAAGCACCTATCAAATCTAAAGAATAGTGAGCAAGTACTTCGTTGTACGCGTTCTCGAATATTATTCCACAAAATTACATAACATAATTAAAATATTTAAGCACATCCTTCCAATTGTTATTTAAATCTTGCGTATGTCATTGTTAATATAAGGTGATTATCTCAGAAGTGAACTCACACAAAATAATTACACTTAATAAACAGATTATAATTTATGTATAATTTACTGTGTAATAACATTTATAAATTATTTTATTTTGTCACTTAATTAAACACTATATATTTCGTTATATTAAAAGTAAAAACTTATCGCTGATGTTTATTACTGCAAAATACAATAGCATACCCAAGCGTATGTAAATTTCGTGCAATACTTATGGAATCTCACGAATTTTTTACACAAAAAATAGGGTCGCCATTCTAAACTGCTTAAGAAATCTTGCTCTTTTCAATAAGCAACGTATTTCATAATTTTGAACATGGTCAACACGACCAGGGACAACATCTGAGATAATATTTCCCATTTTTAATTTCTGCATCATCTTTTGTGAGGACTTTGAGGTTATTCATGTGAACCAATCTCTATTATTTCACTTAACGCTGTCAAGTCAATGCCTTTTCGGTTGGTAGCCAAGAACCTACAACCCTATGTTACCCTGTCGTTGTATTTATTTAAGCTATCACGGCTTTATTTCTGTATAAAAGCACCTGTAAAAAAAAGATATGTATTAAAGCGTCTGAACATAATAATTTTATCCTATATATCAATGCCTACAAATTACATATCATTCTACATAAAAAAAGACATCTTACGTCTGGTAATTTACCTTTCTTCCATAATTCTTATGGGGGGAAAAAGATATACAGAATTCAGGTTTTTTTCACCTTAACCAACCTTGATCATGAATGTAACGAGATATCCCCAAAACTACCGGAAGTTACAATATCCAACAGCAGACTATCTGTTTCACGCTTTGTCGCCTCTTGATCGTCCGAGAATTCGGGTCCTCCCTATCGTGGCAACCTTTCATCTCATTGACTTCGCTGGGGAAAAAATTTAAAAACACCACAAAAAAAGGGGAAAGGAATTTGAACATGGAACAGCAAAATATGAGATGGGCACTGACTTAAAAAAAAAAAACCGAACATGCTGGTTTGAGCAACTTCCTCTGTTTCTTAATGATTTTCCCAGCATTCGTGGGGTAACTTAATAGGGGAACATTAGAATGTGATCCTGCATGCGTGGATGATTCTCTTTCTAAGGATCTGTTTGTTTCTCTCAAATCTTAGTGCTTAATGGGAGGTGAAGATGTTTTTGGCGACTTGGGAGAGGTGTGAAGCTGTGCCAAAAAATGACGAAACACTGGGGAGGGTTGATGTTTAGGAAGGGAAGTAATTTA